>JARHVA010003304.1:500000-1010000 GCA_037957365.1 Torreya grandis
TATAAATCATAACACAATGCTATTAACAATAAATGTAACATAATTATGATGTATAGAATTCATAATTAGCCATATCATAATAATGAACTCATGAAATCTAAGTAAAATACATATGTTTCATAGCAAAGTATGACTTTTAATTTAGTTCAAAAGTAACAAATCAATTTAACTACCATAATAATCCATGAATAATTAGGTAAATTAGTTTACTGAGAAAATCAGGATGTATGATCTTACCCACATAAAACTTGTCATCATCTTGATGACACTTACTCAAACAATAGTTATAAATAAAAATTAAAGTTTAAACAAATATAAAATAATATCTAGAGTCAAATCAAGTAAACAAATGTGTAAATAACTTAAAGAACTCATCATGGTCCTCCCAAGTAACACTATCCTTAGAGTATTGGTCCCAAAAGACCTTGCACTATGACACATATCTATTATGAAAATGAATTTTGAGAGTGTTAATTACTCTTATTGGTTCTACCATGGCCACACTATGATCTAGAACCTACAAACCATTCCAATCCAACATATGTGAAGGATCAAATATATACTTTTTAAGATAAGATACATGGAAAACATTATGTAATAAATCTAGGTCTAGTGGGAATGCAAGCCTATAATTTATAGGGTGGACCACTTATAAAACATTGAAGGGTCCTAAATATCTTAATGATTTTTTTTTTCATTCTTAAATTTAATTGATCTCTTTTATAGCTTAATAAATAAGAATACTTTATCACCTATTAAAAACTACCTAGTTGTTTTCTTTAGATTAACATAGCTTTTTTACCTATCATTGGCCTCAGACAATCTCTACTTGATTATTCTAACTTACTCCTCTATTTATAATAGCATCTCATGTCTAAATACTAATTTATCTTCTAACATGTCCCAATTGATTTATGTCTTTCAACTTCTTCTATAAAGTGCTTCAAATGATGCCATCTTCAAAATATATTGGTATAAGTTGTTATATGTAAACTCAACCAATAGAAGGTACTATTTTCATTTGTATTTATGATTCATATAATACATATGAATAATATCCTCTAACCCTTGATTAAGTCACTTAGTTTTACCATTAGTTCATGGGTGATATGTAGTGATAAAGTTTAGTTACATACCCAAAGTTGAATTTAGAGTTAACCAAAATATGTAATTCATTATAGGATCATGATCCAATATGATATTCTCTATAAAATTATGCAATTGATACACTTCCTTTATGAATCTCTTTACAAGATTTGGTGCATCGTCTGTCTAATTCCCTAGTATAAAATGTACTACCTTGGTTAGTTTATCAACTATAACCAAGATCATGTCATGCCTATTTCATGATAATGGTAATCCTTGGACAAAGTCCATACTAATCACCTACCATTTCCATTATGGCATGTCTATGGATATAACATTCCATTTAGATGCACTTGTTTAGTTTCCACTCACTAAAATTCCAAATAATGTGACACAAAGTCTACTACATCTTTCTTGATTCCTTTCCATAAATAAAGTGGTCTAAGATATGTCATAATATTTGTTACTCCTTGATGTCCTAAATATGGTGGGTTGTGCAATTCATTAAGCATTATGCTCCTTGAATTCTCCCTATCTATCACATATATCTTTTCATTGTAACACATAAGACCATCACTCTCAAATTTGTATCCTTTATACCTAGGATTTTGAGAATTCTGAATCAAATATTTTTTTGACTTTATCATATAATTTGTCTCCTAGTGAGAAATAAATCACATGATCCCTAAATAACTCCTTATAGTATCCATAATTTTTACGTACCTTCTATGACCCAAGGAATCAACTACTCTATTCTCTTTACCTTTGATGTAATTGATATTAAAGTAATAATTAGAAAAAAACTATAAATAGTGCCTCTAATAAGCATTTAAATTTGGCTAGGTGAAGATGTATTTGAATCCAAAGTTATCAGTCTTGAGCTCAAATGGTTTTACCAACAAATAATGTCTCCAAATTTGAAAAACATGAACAATTACTACATGTTCAAGTTAATGAAGGATTTAATTCACCTTATAAATATTCAAATTCCTTGACTCATAATCTACTAATTCACCATCCTGCATAAAGACTCCTCATAATCCATCCCCAGATGCATTTATGATCACTAAAAATTGAACATTAGGATCAAGAAATATTAACACTACCACTGATGTAAGCCATCTTTTCAATTCCTAAAAATCTACATTTCACTTATCTTTTTAGATAAAATGTTGATTCTTACATTATAGAGAGGTAATCAGATTAGTCATCTTGGAAAATTTTGAAATGAATTTCCTATAATAGCTTGTTAATCCCATGAAACTCCTTGCATCTTGAACATTTTTTGGTGTCATCCACTCCATAATGGCTCTTATCTTAGCTGTATCAATAAGAAATCCATCTATTGAGATAATATGTCTCAGATATTTCACTTTATTTTGTAAAAATACACACTTAGATAATTTTCCATACAACTTGTGCTTTTAAAAACATTATAAAACTAGATCTATATGTTGAAGATGATCTTCTTCATCCTTACAATATATAATAATGTCATCTATAAAGATCGGAAAAAATGATCTAGGTAATATTTGAACACATTGGTCATGAAATTCATGAATGTTGTAGGTGCATTCATCAACCCAAATGGTAACACTATAAACTTGTAATGCCTATAACAAGTTATAAATGTTGTCTTTATAATATCTTCATATTTTATACTTAACTAATGATATCTATCTCTATGATCAATCTTAGAAAAGATCATTACTCCTCAAATTTGATTGAAAAGATCATCTATTTGAGGTAGTGGATACCTATTCTTGATGGTCACTTTCTTCAAAATTCTATAATCAATACAGTGTTGAAGAGTGCCATCCTTCTTATTAACAAAAATAACTGGTACACCCCATGGTGACACACTTGGTCTGATCAACCCTTTGGATAATAATTATTGAATTTGTGCCTTCAATTCAACTAAATGAGTGGTTGTGATTTTATAAGTAGCCTTAGATTAAGGTTTTAATAGAGAAATCAAATTCTCATTCAGGAGGCAATCTTGGCAATTCTTCTAAAAAAACATCGTGAATATTTATAAGGAAAGGATAATATTAAATTGATGGTTCTTTAGTTTCCTTTGTTTCATTTATCTTAATGATAAATTCTTGACATCCTTTACCTTGGGCCTTCCTGAATTGCATTATAGAAATCTACCTAAGTCTTAACTCCATTTTCTCACCCGAAATTAGTATCTAATTTCCAAAATCAACAAGACACTCAAACCTTTTCAAGTAAAATTCAACATTGACATTGTGCTTATTAAGATAGTTGACTCTTAGGATCACATTATATGACCCTAGTAGTGTTACATAAATATCCATAATCATTATGAATTTTGGCAATCTAATTTTTACTTCTACTAAACACTTTCAACTTGGACTTTGGATTCATTCCCATATTATACCAACCATGAATTTACCATTGCACTAACTTTTCCAAATAATTTATTTATAATTATAAGAGATATAAAACATTATTAATTATGTATCTATCAAAATGAAAACTAGATGTTCAAATAAAATACTTGATAGTTCTATGGGAGAATCTTGGAATATAATTTGTTGATTATCCACTAATGTATGAATACATTGATGAAAAATTCCTTACTAAGGGGTAGAACCTTTGTTCTTTGACTTATCCTAGGTGCATTCACATGTAAAATGGTTACCTCCATAGATGAATCAACCTCATAGTGGTCCCTTTTTATCTGACTATTGGTTTCCCTTGAAACCACCTTTAGAACCATTACCTAGTTTCTTACTACCTGAACCACTATTGAATATAGTATTCTAATTCTTGAATTGACTCTTGGAGTCTCTACTCCTTTGCTTCCAATTATGTTTCTCGAATGTTTGCTTAGAAATTTTAAATAAATTATTAAATGTATCCCTGACCTAAGTAAGAGATTTCAACTTTTACTCCTACTTGACTTCTTTCTCAAAGACTTTGTCCATGGTAGATGGTCCATGAATGTCTACCTCTACACCAATCTAGGGTTTTTATCTCATGATGATTTTTTTAATCCTAAACCTCTCATCTACCTAAATTGAGGTACATATTTTATAAGTTTGGTAAACTATTCCCAATACTCATTCATTGACAAGTCTCCTTGTTTTAAATTTTGAAAATATGTAAGCTTCTACTCAAAATATAACTGTGAAATCTGATATGATGTAAATAGTATCATAAACTACTCTAAAGTAATAGTGGTTGAGTTCAGATTCATTTCCAACTTCTTATTGGCCTACCATGTAGCTACTTCCCCAGTGAATTAATAAGCTATAGAAATAACTTTGGTGACCTCAAAGTAGTTTTAAATATCAAAATACTTATCCATTTAAGTCAACTATGCTTCAACTTTATCTCCCATAATGGTTCTACCAAACTTGGGTGGAATCACCTTTTTCATATCCCTTGCCAAATTTGATGCTACATGTGCTCTTACATATTTGAGACACTTCCGTATTTCTCTATTCTTAAGGTATTTCCTACTCAAAAAGATGATCTTCAGTCTCTTCCTATTGGGCTTCCTCCAGATGTCCATGAATTTCCTATTCCAGGGCTATGACCTTGTCTCTAGTCTAATTCATGGTTTTAAGAATCTAATCTAAGTTTGTTACTTGTTCAGTGGCAAATTGGTTAGGATCAAGTAGAGGGTATTGGTCATTAAAATTCTAAGGACCCCATTCTAATGATCTTTCTCACACCATTCTTATTTATGATATCAAAATAATATGAAAATATTATTAGGCTCATTAAATCCTAGAGTTTAATCCATAGCTATGATATCATAATGCTACATCCTTGCAAGTATTTACGAAAATAATGAAACAATTCTTTTTTTTAATTATTTACTAAACACTTATTATTTCATTAGATTACAACATGAGAATATAATTAGTAATCTTAAAAATACTAATTAATAATATTAAACATATGTAAACATGTAACAAAAACATTTATTGTTCACTATCAACTCATGTAATAATCATAACTACATAAAGAAAGTAATCATATTAAAATCTAGCCATGACTAGTATAAGAATACAACCACTATTGTTAATATATAATAATAAATTAATTAAATTTACATTAGGCATGATTTTTTTTCATAAATATAATTATAGATATAATGTTCCATGGAACTTGAGTCATTCTAACTCCTGTATAAATGATAATCTCAAGTGTAATCTCCAAGTAAGTATTGTAGTGGAGAGGGAGATCATCATCTAAATGATTTTCCACACCAACCATAAACCACCTATCCCCTACACGATCCACGAAATAAGGAATGGCCCTCATTTCATGAATGGGTAGATAGTGATGGTGTGGAAATCTTGAGAGACATGCTAGTACCTATGTGCTATAATATTTCTACTACATGATGTGTACCATAAATAAAATGTGTTCTAATATGATATCACATAAACATGTAAATCATAGTTATGAAATTAAAATGTCTATTTAACATTACTTTGGACATATTTTTCAAATATCTATTGATCTCTAGGATCATTCAATTTCATACATGCCACTTGATCAAATTACCTTCATCTGGCATTGATTATGCTAACTAAGCTGTTGAAGTTCATCTCACTTATTAGTTATAACCATCAATGTTATATCTGGCTAACATTTATTATAAGCAATTGGTTTAATAAATTATTTCTACTAGCATGTATAAATGCATGTTAATTACATAAATAATTACTATACATACATTTAGTCTATCAAACATATGAATGAACCTCATTATTATTCATCACATAAACAATAATCATGATAAACAAGTTTATTTATCAAATAGGTAAGTACAAATTTCTCTATAGAATCTGATTTCCTTAAGTAGATGCTAAAGATACTAAATCATTATTTTCATAAGAGAAAGCTCATATTGGTTAACTCAAACCAACAATCATAACTTATATATATATTTTTTAATAAACTCATTAACATACACTTATTCATCCATTCAGAAACTTAGGCTACGTTTGTATAGTTATAGTTCCATATCCTTTCGGGTTTCATGACTTATCTAATTATTCACTACTATAACTATAGGCATGTTACCTATTATATAAATATAGGCTATACACATATAAGAGGAAATGGGTTCTCTTATACATATATTTTGTATATTTATATGATTTCATACATCCCATAATATATATAATTTAAACCACACTTACAATTTTAATCCACATGAGATTACATAACTATGTATCATCTCATAGTTTATGACCATTTTACACAATTCATTTCATGTAAATACTTGAAGTGTTTTCATACATATCTCTAAAGATTCATATCAATAAAAAACAACAAAATTAGGTAATATGTATATATATCAACCTTATTGATAATTTATTGCCACTATTTTTATAAATGTAAACACTATGTTCCACCAACAATACATGACATTAACTAGTTAAATTTTATCATCTTTGATTTTTGTTTGCATAAGAATACAATATTCCTTATAATTTATATATGCAAGAACAAATTGATGTGTGTGTGTGTGTGCGCACGCGCGTGGGCGCATGCATGTGTGTGTATTCAATTCTTAGAGAATACCCAAAAACATAGTCAACTTTTATATTTAACCTAATACATACTTGTTACCTAAAACATAGTGAAAAGTAAGTATTTATATAATTAATTTCTATTCATAATGATACAGTTGACTTATATATGTTTTCATATATATTTATCTATTTCCAAAAGAAAAGACTTATTACATAGTACTCTATGTGTATATACACATGAAAATAATAGTACATAATATAATAAAAACTAAATGACTTAATAGAAAATCAAATTTCTTTAATTCATAATGATTTTCAAACATACATAAATATCCTAAATTGACATGCAAAAACCACAATTTTTAGAAAAGGACCAAATGATATATAAATCTAAGTGTGTTCTCCCTCTATCATGCTTTGAGGGATGAACTCTCCTACGTCTGACTCATGAAAAGAAGGTAGTTAGTCAAATATATCTTGATATAAAATATATAAAAAAACCTATTAATAAAAAATATAACATAATCATTACGTGAAAAATTCATACTTATACATCTCATTATAATGAAAACATGAAATATAAGTAACATACATCTATCCCATAATAACATAAGACTTTTAATTTAGTTTAAAAGTAACAAATCAATTTAACTACCATAATAATCCATGGACAATTAGGTAAATTAGTTTAGTGAGAAAATCAAGATGTAACAGTTATTGTAGTTTTTATCTAATTATATTTCATTTCTAATTGTGAAAACAATATGAAAACTTGAAAAAGGAGGCCATGATCCTCATTGTACATTTGAAGAATACACAAAAAGTTTAAATACTACCATTACATTCAAATAAAATCTTTTTCTATTGAATAAATAGAATAACTCACTCAAGAAAGTTACACATAATGGACCCTAATTTTTTTTTGAAGTAGAAAACCAATGAAATTTTGAGTCGTTTTTTAGTATGAGATGTTGTGAATGAAGAAAGAAAAAATATTAATTCTTCTATAGAGGACCTTGAAATGGTAGACATATTAAAGGATGGCACATAATAAGGGTAGGTAGTAATTTCAAATGATGGATGTGATAAAGTTGATGATACGTCTTTTCAAAAAAAAAATTGATGATGTTGCAAACTATTTATTATGTTTCAAAAGACAATGTTATGTTTTAAACAACAATTTAAATTGATATTGTTATATTTCAATTTTCATAAAACATTTTGTTCTATTTCAATTATTCTTTTTTTACTTAGTTGTGGTTCATTTTACATCTTAAATTCATTGAATTGACTATACTATTGTTGTATATTTTGAGTTATTGTAGTTTAAACATCATGGTGATGTGGACTATAATTATTTTCTTCTATGGATTTGGACCAAGCATCATTTTGAATTTGATGTTATTTCGTCGTGTTTAATTATTATCATGGTTGTAAATAATGGAAACTCTTTTGTTATGCATCTGATAATTTAATTTAATAATGAGTCTATTTTTTTGAGAAGTGAACATGTTATGCTTGCATGGAATTATTAGGGATGTGGATTCCATGAAATAATTATCATTTTCCTCTTTGATGAATAGATTATTATTATTTTCATGATGTTTTAATATGATTAAATGATGAAAGTGTTTCTTGGGTTGTTATTCTACACTTGAATATTGATTAATTTAAATTATTGATATGCACCTATAATGATGTAGGGGTTTAATAAGATATTTTTATTATCAATTAGGTCATGTTGTTTAATAGGCTTGTATACTTATTTTGCCTTGGTAATTGAATTAAATATTCATAATCTTAAACTATAATTTAAGGTGAAAACTATTAATATTATGTTATAATATCAAAATTATGTTTTTTCAAAAGTAATAAACATACATATTTAACAATACCATCTTACAAAATACAAATAATTTTTTACCCATTTAAAGAACCAATTACAGAAAAGAGAAAGTTGAATGGTGAATGGATTAATCATTAAGGTCTGGAAAACATAAATTAAGCAAATTATAATGCTATCAACATTTTTTATGAAATAAATATTTCAATTATTTTACAATAGTAAAATTGATATGAAATTGGATTTCATTAAATGATAATTACAATAAATATAATACTAAACTTAGGAAGCTAAAATAATCCTTGACAAAAAATTTCATCATAAGTGACATTTTCATATGTCGTGTCAGTGCCATATTTAGTGTCAATATTTACATCATATCTATTGGTCAACTTATTGTTAATGCCTCTTATTTCAGCTAGAGAACACCATGTTGCCAGAGCTCTTTCATAAGGAAACATGTCCATAATATAAAGAGAAACATACAATCTCAAACAAGTATCTATATTTTTATCTAATCTATTTCAAAGTTTTGAATTAATGAAATATATATCACTAAATTCTCTTTCATATTCTACTAAACCTAAAATAATTGTTTGAAAAAGTTCATATAATAAAAAATATTCACTAATACTTTCTTGTAAGATGTTACTAGGATAATATTTTTCATATAGTCGTGTAATTGCACCATTTTTTGTTGGTTTGCTTGGACACAAATATTGTTTAACCATTGTAATTTTTAAATGTGTTGACTCAAACATCCATAAATCTTTTTAAAAAATACCTTTAATTTCAACTCCATTGACCTCTATAGTTTTACTAAAATTCTTAATAAAAGAACCAATGTATTTTTGAAATAAATTATTAATCATCTATTGATCATTATCACTGTTCAAAAATACAGGATTCAAAACTTCCATGGCCTCAAAAAAATCATGAATTTTAAAATGATATCTAATCTTAGATGAAAATCTTTGTGAAATTATACTCAATTTCATCCATGTTTTAGATATAGCAATATCATATACAAGATGTGTAACTGGCACATCGTCAATTTCAACTCCCATAAATTCAAGTCTTATGGCAAAAGCATGCATTGCTATATCCTTACCATTGATAATAAAATAAATTTAATCATTGATATTGAATTACAAATAACTTTCAAGATTCTTAAAATCTATCAAAATTTTCCAACTCATAAAAATTGGTCCCTAAAACTTTTCATTCAGCATGTATAATATATTTAAAGATTGACATACTCATTTTCTCAACCATATGAAGTCAAATATATATATATATATATATATATATATATATATATATATATATATATATCCTAAGCATTGATTTCCTTCAACATTAGGATAATTCCACATAATGTCAATAATGTTTCAAAATATGTTAAATGGTAAAACAAATATTTTACCTTTTCAACTTACATATGGTATTTATACATAAAATCTACTAACAATATATATTACTCAAAAATTCTACATGCAGGTTCATACATAGAAATCCATATTGTATCAAAATATTTCAATAGTTTTTACCATTAGTCAGTCCTATTGGGAGATTTTGGAATTCCAAAATTCATTTTGGATTGCTTAACATATAAGCATACAAGTCACAAATGAAATCTTCCACTTTTGTGACATTAGCAAAGGTGCTTATAATTTTATATGCAAGATTCAACCTATGATCCATGAAATGAATAAAAATCATATATGGGGAAACTATTATTTGAAGTCAAACATAGAGATCTTTTATAATCCCTTACATACCTAAAGCACCATCAGTACCAACACACACCAACTTGGTAGCTATTGCATAATTTTCCATGCCAACTTTATCTCTCAAACTAGATATAACCAATTTATAAAGGTTCTCATCATTACAATTTTCTACCATTTTATGAACAACTAATAGATGAGGTTACCTTAAATAGTTCTCAAAAGTATGAATATGCATGTAAACATATTATATGTTGTCAACTCTTGTGACCTCATTAATGGACAATGAGATAAATTGTGAATTTTGTTTTTTCTTTAAAATTCTCCTTCTCAACCATTTCTAGACATTTTTTCATTTCGGAAGCACTATTATTCAACCAATGTGATTGTGGAATATCATGAAATCCATTATGTTGAAGTAAAATATTTTAATCTAAAAAATCATAAATAGGTCTACCATTTTTAAAAATGTGCTATATAGTAGATAATTGTATATATTTGGCCTTTAGTTGGGAATACATAACTTTTCCAAATTGATATTTGAATATTCCCCCTTTCTAAACAATATGTTTTTGACATTTATAATCATTTTCATACTCGTGTGCATATCTTACATGCATATATTTTTCCATATCTATGTTCTTGTTGTTTATCCATCTATTTTCTTCATTATGACATATTTTTCCATAATGTTTCTCAACTATGTCCAACTTAATCTGCATTCTATGTTCCATTCATATTTTCAAACTACATATTATACATCTACATTCTGTTGGAGTATTATTGATGTGGGTTTTATGTACACCTCAAAAAATTTAAATGATCTAGCCTCTAATGTTTTAGGATCTTTAAGGAATATGTTTCCACTCTAGGGCATGGGTTTCAAGTATGTGGTTAAAAAAACTAGGTGATGAAATGGTAGGTTGAGCCTATGGTTGTTTAACCAAGTTTTTTAGATAGATGCATAGATTATAATAAAAAGGTAATCACTAGGTGAGTTGGATGTGTGGAAAATTACTCTATGGTGGCCGTATCTCAAATAAAATTAAAAGAGAAAGAAGGGTAAAGTGGAAAAGAAGGTTTTATGTTCTTAAAAGTCAACTTGTAAGGATGTTTCTTTGGTGGATAAGTATCTTTAATACTAATGTTTGATTTTTTTAGCTTTTACACACTCATGAACAAGAACAGTTAGCAGTCTAGATTAACATATATAAGATGCTTAATTATCTCAACTAAATGTTACTCTTTTTGGGTTGTTTTTGTACACCCTTATCTAATAGGTTACAATTCATACTAAATATTTGTCTAGGATAGTTATGTCTCACACCTATAAGACTATATCAAAATAAATACTTATAAACACCTTTGATTATCAATTCAAATTTTACTAACTACTTAAATAAATGAAATATATCAATTTTCAATTATTGTTGCACATATAAGACTAGTATTCATTAATAAAATAATTATATTCATTTATAGAATTAACACACTTCATAATTATTGAATCAATATAGATAAAGAAACTTAAAATTCATTAACATGGAGAGGGAAGAAGAAAGAACAAACATAGGTGTGTGACAATCAATCTCTTAATCTCTTCCTGTATATTCATCCAAAAAATTGACCTCTTGAAATAGTGTTCTAAATGTATATAAAGAACTTGGGGAATGGGTCACCTCATCCTCCAAGTTTAGAAAAATTTGATTACACCCTAAAATAATATATGATAAGTCTCAGTTACATGTCATAACTTATATATACTTTAGACATGAAATGTGTACATGCTAACAAATATATTTTATTTATTACAACCTAGACATAACTAGGACTTAATTGTTCATTTATAATTGTTACATTCAAAATTGTACAAAATTGGCCTTTATCTTTAGGCTAAATCGTCTCTTGTTTGATGTTTCAAAAACATATTGTTAGAATTATAGTTGTGTTTGTTATTGTAGGTGAGGATTAAAATTGAGCTACCATGGGAACTAAAATATGAAGTGGAATTAATGTATTTATTGAGATATAAGGGATTGTAATTGATGGTAGTGTTTTTATTGGCACTGTAGGTGGGGTTTGAGGAGAAAAATCGACAGGTGGCATTGATGTTTTTTTATTCTTTACATTCAACTCTTGTTAATACTTATATGCCTTAGAATTTTGTGCACAAATTAATTTCATGTCAAGAATATGAGGTCTAGTCACCCTATATATTTGTTTCATTATTATTGTATGTTCTATTGTGGTGGCTTTAAATCCAACTTGGAAGACTTCTACCTTTGTTTCCTTTTTCCTCGTGCTCAACTTGGCTTCAATGACCTCCAAAATTAAAACTTGTAAACACTATTTTAATCCATTTAAGACTTGTTAAATCATTTGATCAATAGTAGCACAAGCTACCAATTTCTTTCTATTGTCCCAGATTATTTTCAAATAAATCTTAGTCAAAATTTTCTCTTCTTTCTTTTCTTGCTCGACCAACTTGTTTAATAGAGATTTATAATATGATAGCCAATCTTGAGCCTCTTGTGTTCTAATTAGATCTATATTTAATGCATTAGATGCATCTAGATGGGTCATCAGGTCTAGGTGGATGAATACCTTATTAAGGGTATACAATACCAATAAATTTAACTTATTCTCATCTTCTCTAAGAAGGTTGAACAATTTGGTTATTTAATTTACTTGTGGAGCCAAATTGACTCTCAAGGAATGAATTAAATTCAAAATCTCATATAGCTTGAGTGTTGCATTTTATACACATTATTATGTACCATCGAGGACTTCTATCACCTATTGTTTTTCTCTAAGAGTTTATAACTCTTCTTCCAACTCTTATTTAGACAATTCCATTCCATCATGTATAGCTAGGATTACCCTAGTATGGATCTTCATAAATGACTTGAGGTACTCATTATATCGGGGCTAACTTATCTTCATGTACTACCTCATTGAAAGGGATTAAACATCTTCCCTTTCCTCTAAAATTAAACCCATTCCATAATTATCCTCAATATTTATCTTTCTAACTCTATGGACTAGTTTTGTATTCTTCTCAAATAATGAGATTACCATTGGAATCTCAGTAATATCTAAATTGGGCCTCTTAGAGGCTGAAGCTCCTAAATCTTTGACCCAATCTAGAAGAATGACATTCAAAGGATTTTATGGCTGAGCTTCTAATTTTACTTTCTCCTTAGGCTCATGCTCAATTTTAGAGGAAGCTTTGAGTATTGAGGGACAAATTATTTTGGACCAGTCTATGTTTTATGAATTGTGGCACTGGGTGCTCAACATAGAATACTTTATTTCTTAGAGATTTATTGGTTGTCCTTTAATATATATTTCTCCTCAACCATGATCTCTTCTTCTAATTTAAATGAGTCCACATTCTATATGGCCTCCCATAAGGTCGATTAATTATGTTAGTGGCCATCAAATATAGTTATGTCTAAATACTTAATAGAATCCTTGATGGACAACCTAGAGTATTTCAAGGGTCCCTTATATGACCTGGATGAATATGCCTTGGTTTTTTTATGGATGATGGTATGATTCAATATTTCAAAAATGGAGGTCACTAAATTGAATTACATGAATTATAATTTGACTTGGTCACAACTACAGCTTTTAACTTTGCATAAGGCTTAAGTTTCATTGAGGTATTTATAACTGAATGCAATGAACTTGGTTGGGGATTGTATGTTATAATGTTTTGAATTCATTTATAATTTATGTTTCATTAATAACCAATGTATATGAGATCATCACCTTAATTTAATTTAAACATTACCACCCATTACTAATGTGCATGCCACATAAAATGTTTTATCAATCTAAGTGCAACAGTGTTACCTTTCCCTTTTCTCCATTTTTCATTGTGTAGTCTAGTCAATGGGATTCAAAGTTTTACTTTGGGCTTAAAAATACCCTAATAAATAAAATTCTCTTCAGATAAATTCATTCTCAAAGCTACTAAAGGAATAGTTCCTAAAGGCTAGGTACCCTTTAAAAAGAGTGTGGTTTGGGTAAAAGCTTTCACATAGAAAGTTCCCAAAGTAAAGATTTTGAATAAAAGTCCCCAAAGTGAAAGTTTCATAATAGAAACTTTCTAAAGTGAATTCTTCTAAAGAGAAGTCACCAAAGTAAATTTTCCAAATTATATTTACAAAAACAAAGCTTCCAATGAAAAAAATTCAAAATTTGTCAACTAGAATAAAACTTTTGAAGAAAAGTCCCCCTAGTGAGGATTTTAGAGAAAATTCCATTAAGGGAAATTTATCAAAGAGAAATTTTTGAAGTGAAATATTCCAAATGAAAGTTCACAAAACAAAGCTTCTAAGTGAAAAAAATTATAAATTAAAATATTGAAGATAAGTTTCCAATGTAAATCTTTTGAATGAAATTTCTTGAAATAGATCATTTGAAGAGAATTTTTGAAGTAAAAGCTTCCAAAGACTGAAAGTTGTCGGATGAAAATTTCCAAAGAAAAGTTGCCAACCCGAACAAAACTTTTGAATAAAAGTCCTTGAAGTGAAGCTTCCTAAGAAAATTCCCCAAATAAAAAGTTTTTGAAGTGAAAGTTTTCAAAGATGGAAAGTTTCCAAATAAACTAATCTGAATACCTAGCATGCAAAGTAATTTTTCTTCACTTTCATATAATAGATTAGTTTGAACAAGTACTTTAAAATTAAAACAATTTTACCCCAATGAGATTTGATGTTATAGAAAATGAGCTTCTATAGCTAATAATAACTAATAAAAACACATAAATACCTAGATAAAATATTCATATCCTCTAAAAACAAAGGGGTCCCCCACATTTCAAAGAAAAATATATGGTGGGGTATGTTGAATACAACAAATTGTGATGCACATGGGTGAATACTCCTAAGTTTTCAAGAACCCTAAATCCTTAATTTTTAAATCACAATATCAACCATAAAATCATACCAAAAGAAATTATTAAATCATAAACAAAAGGAGACACTTAATAATCATATAAAACATACTAGCTTCACTTATACCATATATCTATGTGTGTAAAAAGATGTCATTTACATCTTGTCTTGTGATTTTAGGCAAACACATGGGGGTGAGCTACACGTTTCATTTTTATTAGGTGTTATATGAATAAACATTGGGGAGATTGGTCATTGCTCTAGTTCTAGCCATGCGTCCATAACCCTGATAGAAAAACCTTTAATCACCTATTCTTCCATTCTTCATATTTTTCATGATGCATGATACATTGATCTTATTTCATCATGTAGGTTTTGAATCCTTTTTAATTTTATTTTGGAATTTTGAATTATTCATTTTATTTTTTGTTTACTTTCTAAATGAAAGAGGGAAGAAAGTGACCACCATGAGCTAGACATTGTAAACTTTTATTTTAATCAAAATATCCTTGTCAACTTTTGCCCATGTCAATGGTTATTACCTTAAACAAGTATTAAAATTTTGTGTGAATTTGACCCAATGGAATAAGGAGATTTTTCTTTATTTTCATAGGACTGTGAGAGAAAAATCCTCATACTTGATGAAATCATTAGCTTTAGGACATGTTCATAGATAACTATTTCATTACTTACTTGGATTAATATTTTTGAACTAAAGTATACAATACCCATTTATTTGATTTGGATTCAAAACATATCAAAATATTGTTTGATTATACTAGGATTTATTAATATTAGTTTCCCATGAAATCAAAATAAAATTATACTAGAAATTAGGAAAACTAATGAAAGCAAAAGAGATCATCTAGAAAATATGAACTACTCTAACAAAATAAAATTAATAAAAACATGAATCAAAATAATGAAACAAATGTAACCTAGTATTACCTCTACCATAACGTATGTCATTACTCAAAGGCCTCTCTAAAAGGGGTAGCTATGAAGTAATGCTTCAAAAACTGTCCATTAACTGGATATGTCAAATCATTACCTTGAAGATATTTCATATTAAATGTATTATTACCTAAGATCTCAAATATCTAATATTGTCCTATCCATAATGGGGAAAAATTATCATGCATTCCTTTTTTCTCATGGGCTTTGTTCCATATCAGTACCAAGTTAGAGATCATGAATGTTTTGAATTTTGGTCTCTTGTCAAACCATCTCTTAACCACATCCTAATGTTTTTTGAAGTTTTACAATGATTTATCCATATACTCTTTAATTTTGATTATATACAATAATTTTGACTCTATTTTGTCATTGGGATCCATGTATTCTTACATAAATGGATATGTTGGCAATTTTAGCATGATTGGGAATATTGGTTATTTTCTATAAACTAGTAGTTATGGAGAGGCTTTAAGGGCATGCTTGTACCTATTCCAATCTACCTAGAGTGAATATTTTAGTAAGATATGCCACTCCTTAGGTTTATATATAGTTGACTTATTGATAGCATTTATGAGGTTCTTATTGGTTGACTCTACCAATCCATTCCCTTATGGGTAGTGATTGGAGGATGATCTAATTGTAATCTAATTATTATGCACCCATTCAATGAAATAAGTTCATTGAAATGTTGGATCATTATCATAAACCAAGGAGATAGGTATTTAAAACCTATCTATGATATGTTCTTCAAGAAAACTGATCATGTCTTAGAATCTTGAGTTCTTGGTGGTTACTACATTAGTCCATCTAGTGCAATAATATGTAGTAGTGATAAAAAACTTGTGCCTAACTAAGGAATTTTGGTTTATAACACTAATGAAATCTAAGCCCCATTGGTTGAATGTGATACTTTTAATCATAGGTTATAAAGGTATTGTTGCTTATACCTCTCTTTTTGCCAAAACTTGACATTCATGGCATGTCCTTACATGAAAGTGAGAATCCTTAAAGACCGTTGGCCAGTAATAACTCATTTTAAGTATTTTATGGGCTATAATATTTAAAGATGGATGGTTTTTACCAATTTATGATATAACTATTATAATATTTCCTTAGATTATCCATGTAACACACATCTTAAATAGATGCCTTCATAATTATTCCTATATAAGACTCCTTTCTTGATCATATAGTGATTAGCCTTGAGCCTTAATCTCTCTTTTGCTCTCTCTTGAGTTTGTGGGGGGCATGTTATAGTGATTAAGAACTAAATAATACCTAAATACCAATCTTGTTTGGAGACATATGTTTGGAAGACCTCTTCGATGGTGATGCATGGGTCTGGTTCTATCATCAATTTGAATAATGCCTTATCCTCAAATGGTCTTAGCACATATTGAATCTCAATATCAAATTCCTACAACTTCACCATCCATTTATCTCTACACTCTCTCAGTTAATTTTATCCTAGTGTAAGCTTGATAATAGGATATGGTACTATGGAAATGGTCTTATTCTAGAGGATGTAGTGCCTAAACTTCTTAAACTCCATGACAAGGGTGAAGATTTACTTATCAATATGGGAGTATTTGATCTCTCCATCTTTCAAATTTGCACTCATGAACATGATAGGATGCTCACTTTCTTCCCTTTTCTATGTAATTATAGAAACAATAGTAATATCTAAGTCAAATGAGTATAATAAAAATTCTTTCATGAAATATGAGTTTATCAACACTAGAACTTGTGAAATATCCCATTTTATGTCTTATAAGGACTTCTTAGCTTCAGGTGTCCACTCCACTTTGGAATTTTATTTGAAAATAATGTTTAAGGTCCTGACAATCTTTACAAATCCTATTATAAATTTCCTTACAAAATTTATCTTCGCAAAGAAGGATTTGAGCTCCGTTTTACTATTTGGAAACATTATTTTTGAAATCCCGAAATCCTATTTAGGTCAATGGTGATATCATCTTTAGTGATAATATGACCTAGAGCTTATCTTCAATAAAATCTAATATACTCTTCTTTGGGTTAAGTGACACACTAGACTTCTTGCACCTTTCTAAAATTGACTAAAGGTGGTTGATATGATCAAAATTGTTTTTAGATAAAATATTGAGATCATCCATGTATACGAATATACACTTACCTATCAGTACCTAGAATGCACGATCCATTACTCTTTGAAAAGTATTTATAGTGTTAATCAACCCAATTGGCATTTATTTGTATTCATATGTTACCCATTTCATAGTAAACATTGCTTTCATCCTATACTCTAATTAGACTAGTACTTGATTATAGCCTACAAATATATCTAAGAAAGACATAATTTTAGACCCACTCATAGTTTGTATTACCTCATATAAGGAGGGAAAATGATAATTATCCTTCTCCAAATATTTATTCATATTCCTAAGTTTGATGCATAATCTAATCTGGGTGTTCCTTTTATTGACCAAAACTAGATTAGCTACCCAAGTTGAATGCCTTATAGGATAAACTATCCTAGAACTTATTAGTTTATCTACTTCTTTTTGGATAAGTGATTCCAAGATAAGTTTAACTATACTTTTTCTTTTCTTAGATGGTTTATGATTAGGCTTGAGAGGAATTATATGGGTGATGACTCTAGGATTGAATATCCTTAAGTCATCATAGGTCCATGAAATTGCTTCTTTATACCTAATAATCACTTTTTTAACCTTTTTCATTTCATATGGTGTGTAATTTAAGCCAATATGGATTAAATGTGCATCCCTCTCATCATCTACATTTTCCAATCTAAACTCAGATTCATTAACCTTAAGATTCTTTTATGATTGTGCTTGAGGATTTGTATTGAAATTTCTTTCTAGGGAGACCATTCCTAATGGGAGGAAATTATCCTTTAGTTGGTAACACCTTATTCATCCAAATATTCATGGCACCTATGGTTTCTTTCTTCATCATTTTTATTTAATATTTGAACTATCCTAAAGTTTGTCAAAAATTAAATAATCTATTGGTCATCATCAAAGACTTTAAAATTTTCAACATTTTATGGTACTAAAGGATAAGGTGCCAATTAAATGAAGAACTCATAGACTTTTGACTCCTATAAAGGTTCTAAATTTGGCATTATATTGGCTAGTTAATTAACAACTTCATTTTGTTCTTTAGGGATAACTACTGTCTTGAATGTTTCAAATGATTCAATTAGATCCAAGCCTCTATACTTGTATTTGTTAAAATATGACAATTTGTAGTGATATTTAGTTCTCTCCTAGTTAAACATAAATTTATAATCTTCATATACCATTAGTTCTTTGACATTGTTCTTGAGGGTAAACTGTAAACCCAAAATCAGGGCCTTGTACTCTACTCTATTTTTAGTACATGAGAATTGAAGCCTATATGTTGATAACAATTTATTTCCTTGTGGATTGACCAGTTTGATACCAATGCCTAATCCTTTCTTGGATCTTGTCTCATCAAAATGAAGGGTCCACAAATGGGAGAGGCCCATAATTTTTTCTAGCACTTCATTTTTCATGGTAAATGTATAAATTTCAAGACTAGGTGATTTATAACTTACCTCTTCATTGGTGGTATTGGACTCTAGATTGATCTTAATATGGTTGGAAATGACTCTTCAAGGTAGTCAAATATGCAAAAATTCTATGAAAATATATCCAATTAACATTTTTGACCAATCTATGCTCAGTAATAACCCATACCCTTAAATAATATCTAATATCAAGATGTCAATATTCATTTATACTCTAGGTTTTGAGGCAACCTAAATTTTCACATTATTAAGTTTTCCTAACACAAAAACTATTATTTTATCTAGTTGTGACATAGTCTTAATTAGATATATTTGGTTTTCAACCAAGCTTCTAACAAATGGAATTTGACATTATTGTTATTGAATCTCTAGAATCTAGTGGGTAATTATGTATATTCTTGCCAAACATTCGAATGGTTAGTAAGAAGGGGGGAATCTCAATCTTGTTTTTGTATATAAAATTTATGTTATCTATCTTTGAATTTTTTATAGTATACTTACCTATGATGGACTTCCATAAAATCTACGTATACTATGTTATTTGTGCTAGTTCATGAATCATGGTGTTGGCCTTAATTTTCTTCATATCCTCAATAATATTGTATCCTCCTTTATTTTTCTCCTCTCTATGCTAAGGATGATCATTCCATTTAGGGTGAGGATTATTGTTAGATTTAGAATTTTGAGGGATAACTATATTATTGGGAGGAACATAAATAGTAAGAGGTTCCTCATTCCTCTAATTATAATTTTTCATGTTAAACTGATGGAATGCTTTTACTTCATTAGAATTATCCTAAAAAATAATATCATCTTCATTAAGAAGACTCATATATGTCTCAAAGACCATAGATGAAGTTGAAGGGATAGATTCATGAGGGAGATATGGAGGATTCATCATTTAATCTTATTTAATCATTTCCCTTTGGAATATTTCAAAGGTAATACAAAAGTCTATGCAATCCAACTCTCAATGATGTGATGTGTTAGGTACCCTACACTAGTTAGGTAAAGTTGTTTTCATGATATTGATTTTGGTAACCTTTTAGACTATTGTTATTATGCATTGTTTGTGGGTCTATTGAAAGGCCTATTATATCTTAGAAAGATAGAATTTTGGTTGTAATTTTGATTAGTAGTATTACCCATCCTCTTCTAAATATTCAATAAATTATTGCTTAGCTTCTAGACCATTATTTATATATAATCCAATTCATCTTTATTGGAGTCAATAATCTAAGTGACTAATGCATTGGTGTGAGCCTAATGTTTATTCTTTTGGTGTCTAATCCTTTGTATCTAGTTATTCAAGAAATCATAATTTTGATTCATTATTTTCTACATCATATGAGGCAAAGTGTATAACTAATTCTAATCAAATGTAAAGGAATTATAATTAGTGCATGGAATTGTAATTAAGGATGGGATTTCATTTCTGAATGATTGGCCTCCTATATTATGATGAATAAGTTTTGGATTGAGCTTCTTATTTATGTTAATAAATTCTTAAAATTACATATCTAGAGTATTGACAATGGTAGCTCTTGGTAAGAACACTATAATACTAGGATTTAGGGCATTCTTGTATATTTCAAGAATTAGATTCCCATCTAGATTATAAGTAATGTTTAATCTAGTGTATATCTTTGACGATCTTGCATTGAAGGCCTGAATTAGCTCTCTAGGTTCCATCTTCATGTTGTTAAAGAGATTATATACTAGGCTTGGATTAGTTACTTGTCCAAAATATGCAAGGAATGTATTTTGACACTGATTCCATGAGGTGATGGATTTTTCCTACAAAATGATATACAAATCATAAGAATAATATTAAAGAGTAAATGGAAAAACCCTGCATGTAACATCCTCATAGATGGAATTCATTAACCTTGAGGTGGCCTTGAAAGATTTGATATGTTCTTCTATCATCCTCCAAATTAAAGGGGAGAAGGTAGGAAAATACTTTTCTAGATTCCTTAGTAGATCATGTTGGTCCATGGGGATGGTAATGGTGGATTTGAGCAACCAAGGTTGAGCCATAACAATATTGATAAGTGGGTTATTTCTTATAGGGGAAGGTGTTATGGCTCAACATAGCTCAGGGATGATAGGTATGGGTCTAGGCCTCCTAAAATTTAATAATAGTCAAATCAAAAGGTTAGCTTGGTATTTAGACCTTGTTAATCTCCCAAGTGTCTCCAATGAAAATTTACATACTAATTAGCCCTTTTTTATTGATAAAATGTATAAGTGTGCCCTCCTTCTAGCACCATATTTATTTATTTTTTATGTGGGTTTTATACACACCTTAGAAATTTTAAATGAGGTAGCCTCTAACATTTTAGGATCTCTATGGAAAAGGGTTCCACTCCATGGCACATGTTGTAGGTATTTGGTTAAAATAACTAGGTGATGGAATAATAGGTTGAGCCTATGGGTTGTTTAACTAGGTTTTGTAGATGAATGCATGGATTCTAATAAAAAGGTAATTAATAGGTGATTTGTATGGGTAGATAATTGCTATATAGAAGGTACATATAAAATAAACTTAAAATAGAAAGAAAGGTAAGGAAGATAAGAAGGTTCTATGTTATTGAAAGTTAACTTCTAAGGAATTTTTTTTGGTGAAAAAGTATCTCTAAGACCAGTATTTTTTATTTATAGCTTTTGCAAACTCATGAACAGGAAAAATTAGGATTCTTGGATAATAGATATAGAATGATTAATGATCTCAAGTAATGGTTTCACTTCTTGGGGATATTGTTGCACACCGTTGGCTAAGTGGTAACAATTCAAACTAAAAAGTTTTCTAGGGTAGTTATGTCTCACACCTATAAGACTATATCAAAATAGATACTTATACACACATTGGATTTTTAATTCAACTTTTACTAACTCCATAAATCAATGAAATATATCAATCCTCAATTATTTTTACACATATAAAACTAATATTCATTAATTAAATAATTATATTAATCTATAACATTATCACACTTTAGAATTATTGAATTAATAAAAATAAACAAACCTAAAATTCATTAACATAAAGATGGAAGAAGAAATAACAAACACAATTGCATGACAATCAATCTCTTGATCTCTTCCTTTATATTCATCCAAAACTTTGACCTCTTGAAAATAAGGTTATACATGTATATAAAGAACTTGGGTGAAGGGTTGCCTCATCCTCCAAGTTTAGAAAAGTTTGGTTACATGCTAAAAGACTATATGATAAGTCTTAGTTATATGTCATAAATTATAGATACTTTAGACACGTAACATGTGCATGTTGACACAAATAGTTTACTTAATTATAACCTAGATGTAACTAGGACTTAAATATTCATTCATAATATTTAAATTTAAAATTATACAAAATTAGACTTTATCTTTGGGCTAAATCAGATCTTGCTTGATGTTTCTTAAAAATATTGTTAGAACTACAGTTGTGATCATTATTGTAGGTGTAGATTGAACTTGAGTTAGCATGGTAACTAATATTTGAGGTGGAATGGATGTAATTATTGATCTATAAGGGAATATATTTGACATTAGTATTTTTATTGGCACTATAGGTGTGGTCTAAGGAGTAGAATTAGTAGGTGGTGTTGACACTACTTTCTTATTTACATCTAAATTGTGATAATAATTATATTCCTTATCATGTTGTGCACAAATTAAGTTCATGTAAATAAGATGAGGCCTATTCACCCTACCTATTTACTCCATAAGTCTTGTATATTCTATCTTGGTTCTTGAAATCTAACATAGAAGACTTATACCTCTATTACCTTTTTCCTTGTTCTCAAATTGGCTTGAATGTCCTCAAAAATTAGTCCTTGCAAATTATATTTTAATCCATGTAATACTTGTTGAATCATTTGATCAAAAGTAGATAGAGATACTAGTTTCCTTATATTATCCAAGACCATTATCAATTCAAGCATAGTCAAAATATACTATGCTTTATTTTCTTGTTTAGCTAGCTTGTTTACTATAGCTTTAGAATATGATATATAATCTTGGGCATGATGTGATCTGATTAGAGCTAAATTCAATGCATTAGATAATTCTAGAGGGGTCATAAAGTCTAGGTGGATGAATGCCTTATTATGGGTGTAAATTAAAAATAAATTCAATGTATTCTCATCTTCACTAAAAAGCTTGGAAATTTTTATTATTTAATTTAGATTATGGAGCCACACTAACTCTCAAATAATTAATTGAATTGAAAATCTCATATATCTCAAGTGATACATTGTTTACATCCTATTCTATATCATGGGGGAATCATATCACATGTTGTTACTTTATTATATTTTCTTACTCTTCCTCCAACTCTTATCTAGCTAGTTTTATTCCTTCATATATATCCAAGATTGCCTCAATATGGGTTTCCATATAGGAATTGAGGTCCTTAATGTATGTGTACTAACCCTTCTTCTTATTCTACCTCTGTAAAAGGGAATAAAACCTTTCCCTTTCCTTCAAAATCAAACCCTAGTTATAACTATCCTCAATATTTATTTTTTTGAACCCTTTAGATTGATGTTGTATCCTTGTCAAACAATGAGAGTATCATTGGAAGATTGAACATATTTAGATTGGGCCTCATAGAGGTCGAAGCTCTTAACTCCTTGGCCTAGCATAGAAGAGTGATCTTCGAAGGATATGATGTTTGAGATTTCATTTATGCATGTTCATCATGCTTAGGCTCAAGTTTAGATGAAGGTTTGGGAATTAAGGGCCAAGTTATTTTGGACCAGTATATGTTTATGAATCATGGCATTAGGCACACAACATAGCATGGTTCTTTCTTATATCTCTCTTGGTTGTCACTACTATTATTATTAAGACTAGTGTTGAAGAAGGTAGAGGTGAACTCGATTAGGTAGAGGAAACAATAATTTGGGTGATGGGTTAATTGATGGATAGGATGGGAAGAGCTATGCTTGAAGAGATGGAAACTGAAGTAATAGAAATTGTAGTATTGGAGGGTGAAGAAGATGAAGTGGAAATAGGCAGAGTATTGGTTAAGTTCTTAAAAAAGAGATCAAAAGAAAGTGATTTCATAGTAATGAAATTAGAAATAATTATAGTAGGGATGTTATAAGTAACAAGTAATGGCATTAAATGAAAAAGGCCTAAGGGGGCTATGAAATGTGTATCCTTACTAGATCACTTGCTGGTGAGAGGCACCTTTACTTTCAACAATCTTAATTTAAGACTTTAGCTAGCTATAATTTCTCCTTATCCATTTCTTGGGTTGGCTCAATTTCTAGTGAAGTTTGTGTCTCCTTAAGTGATTTTGTGGATAGGGTTTGAGGTTTATCCCCCTCTAGTTTCCTCTAATAATATTGTGATGTTC
The DNA here is from genome assembly GCA_037957365.1 of Torreya grandis. Lineage (NCBI taxonomy): Eukaryota > Viridiplantae > Streptophyta > Pinopsida > Cupressales > Taxaceae > Torreya > Torreya grandis. The sequence continues at coordinate 524,973 of JARHVA010003304.1, forward strand.
ACCCAGCTTATGGAGTAGTCACCTATTGGGGAAAAAGAGGGATAACATGTTATATTTAAGGATGTTGAATCCATAATTTATTATTAATTAGAATAATCCAAGAAAAAGATCCCAATATCTTCCCTTCTTGTGTTATCCTTTACTTGAGCCATCTCCTTTGGTAGCTCCCACTTAACCTTATTCAATCCAATAGTTGAAGTTTAAACTAGAAGAATCTATTCCTCTTTTTATTACATAGGGGTAGGTATTTCCTCTACCTCTTACTATTTCTCATGTCCTTTAGTAAGTGATGATTCACCTACAAACTATTCTTACTCTTATTGTTTGTTTTGAGCCATGATTAGATCCTAGGTATCTTGTCATATTATGTTGGTTATTGATATGGCCTACCACTTTAGAGTCATAAAATCTCCATCCTCTTTATGGTGGGATCCTAAATTTTTCTTGGATAAGTGTGAGATAGGGTTCAACATGTATTACCCTCAATAGGTCCTTGCTCAAGCCTATTGTCACTACTCTTTCTTTCAATTCTTCATCATCTTTGGCATTTATAAATATAAATTCATGATCAAATGACTCATGTTTATGTGAGAGGCCAAGGGTGTGTATATTCTATTGGACTTTCCCATGGGGGTCCCAATCCTTATGGGGTAGAGTGGCTAGTTCATATGTTATCCTTACATTTATAACTTACCTAAATTACCTCTTGATGGTGTAATTCATTCTCCTAATAGTGATATGGGAGCCATGGAAGGTAGATTTCTTATTCATTATCAGCGCTTTGTCTATACCATTCCATATATAGAAGGTAATCTCATTTTTGGCTACCTTGTTGGGAAAAAACTTAGAAAGTTGAAGAGGATCCAACTTATGGTTAGAAACTAGGATGATAGTGTAGTCAAGGTAGAGCTAGTAGTCTCCCACATTAACAAGTGTTCTGGTGATGTTAGGTAAAATCCTATCCAAATCCTTACGTTGAATGTCCATCTAAACTTGAGGGTAAAGATCCTCTATAATCCTATCAATGTTTTTGAAATATGATAATATGTGAATGAAAGAGTAATGTTGGAGTTCTAGGTTGTACCCTAGATGACAAGATAATTTTTTAGGTCCTATACTCAAAACTATTCCAACATGGGATTGACCTAAGACTATGGGTTATATAGTTGCATGCCAAACCTATAGAGTTTTAATGGGATAGCTCCCCTAATATGAAAATGTACTTATTTTATAAAACCTATATCTATCATAAGGAAAAGGGAATGAGATAAAACTAAAACCATAAACTAACCTATGTGGTAATATACAAAATTGTTCAATGATCCACTCTCAGCTTACACAATTTCATGACTACTAATGAATCCAATGGATACAAGGTTTGATCATATTCTTTAAATAATGTTTCACACATGAGTATTTTACATGATTTTTGATAAGAGACCTGTAACTTAAAGGGAAGAAAGGTATAGGTGTGTGTAAGGTACTTTAATCTTATGACACTTCAAGAGAAACATACATAGCTAACACTTCACACAACCTATAAAAAACCAAAAAAAGTTGAAGAAAGGCATATTAAGGACATACATATGATGAATATACAACATGCATATTGTAGATCAAACATAAAAAAGGTACACTTAGCATTTAAGAGAATTAGAACTTGTCTTATATTGCTTCAAAAGAGTTTCATAAAGAATTTGGTAGCTCTTTGTTATACCCAGTTGAGGGATGGAAAACAATATCTAAATTCTTACATTTATAGAGAAAATGGAAGACAAGATAGAAGGATTTTGTCATAGAAAGGGTCATGAATGATCTTAATGTGGTATGGGGGAATTTAAAAAAGTATTTTTCCCTCCTTGAGCACTGACACTCTATTAATAAGACTAATTTATCATTGAGGAGGATATAACTATATCAATTGTCTCCTATCATTTTTTGACATTCCCTAAAATTTATCCACATATTTCCTTTTGGTATCTATTCAATGCATATAGTGGTGTAATTAGGTCCTTTTGGGCATTGAGTAGCCTTTGCATCCATATGCATGTTAAAATATTCATGTTACAATTATTTTAAAGGGTAAATAAATGTCCTCACCCCACCTTATAATCATTAGATCATTCCACTCAACTTAATAAGTGGGCATATCTAGATATTTTCCAAACTTCTATTCATGTTCATCATGTTAATGATTTAATAGCTAAACATAGGCCTAAAACTCACTAGATATAACTTAGATAACTTTTTAATGGAATTTAATGCATTTATATTTATGTCCTTGAAGAATTATCTACCTATAACACACCTTAGATTTATATTACTAGGACAAAAAATCTACGTTAGAGACTGGTAGTTTTGAACAAGATGGTGAGAACTCTTTTAGGGGGTTCCATGGATTGAATTGGTATTGGAGAGGTAGAATAAGTCTTGCACATACTCCCTCCATAGTTTAAAATCATTCCCAAGGCTCTAAAATACAAAAACTAATAACTTTTTTTAATTTTGATATTTTTAGGAGGCACATGTACACCTTTCATACTATCTAATGCCATGAGTTAAATCCCTTCTAAGTTGTATAAAAGTTCCATGTGATAAAATAGGCACTTCTAATCAAGATAATTGATTTTTAGTGAAACCTCTCTAGACTAGTTGTTATTAGGGTTTAAGGGAGGTTTTAGAGGGTTTGGAGGGTTTTGCCTTAGGTATTAAATATTTTATCTTGGGTTTGTGAACCACCTACACAAATCCTAAGATAACAAGTTTCCTTACCTCTAATGAACATTTGGATTTCCTAAGAATACCCCATCTTTCTTGGGTGAGTGCTTGAAGGTACTTCCTTTATGGATACTTCATCCTTTAAGAAGCCTCTATAGGTCTGTAAGTGAAAATATGAATTTTGGTGGTTCCTCAAAGGCTTGGGTTAGGCCAAAGGGATTTAAGACAATGAAACAATGCCCCCAAAAGGGAATCCACAACCCTTTAATCTTCAAACTATGTTCTACTTTATTCCTTTGATAACATAATCCTGGTAGAGTCTAAGTATCATATTATTTCCCCCCTAAACTATAATTATTGATGTGTACATTGGTTTATGAACTTTTTATCCCCTACATATGATTTGAAATGGACCTTAGATATCTTGGAGAGTGATAAGATTAACTCTATAGTGTCAATTTTCCCCTTAACAATGCATACAGTCAAGTTCTCTAATACATGTAAATTTATACCTTTAGACCTATAATAGAGGTCATCATAGAGACCTACAAGATTATTACTCAAATTCATTGAGGTCCCTCATCCCAAACTCATTTTGCATGGGAATATACTCCATAATTTGATCTTTGAGCTCAAAATGGACTTCTTATGACTTTTTTATACAATCTTAACCTTAAAAGTGTGAACTTGGGATCTAAGGTGGTGTTAAAGGGACCTTAGAGGAAATTTAATCTAGTTTAATGTCTGTAAAATTTCATTTGAATATGTTTTGAGATGAATTTCCACCATCAGGTCATTTTTATGCTTTATGCAGGGTTAGAGGTGTCCACCATCTTAAGGATGGTTCATAGAGTACAAATGTATAACCTTTAAAAAATGCCATGAATTTTTAATAAATTAACCTCCCATCCTACCCTAACACATTTATATTACCATGAAAATACTCGATGGATATATAAGCATTACAAGTTGGTGTTAGGGTTAGTTAAGGGTAGTTTTAAGCCCCAAACATCTTAACAATCATTCATACACTTTATCCCTCTATTAAAAATAAAATTCACATTAATTTTTATTTATTATGGAGACTTAAATTCCCTTAGGATATCTATATTATAGGGTGCTTTTGGTGAAGTATGTGAGCATGTGAACATGCCCCTCAAAATGCTTGCACCCATGTGGACTGGCTTGAGTTGGTCTTTTGGGAATTTAAACCATGTTTCCACATTATAACCCTTGAAACCTATTTTTTAGGTCTAAGTCATTATTCCACTCTTCAAATTTTCCATTTTATGGATCAAAACAACATATAGAGGTCTTATTTAATCATTGAGGTTTGACTTCATGACTAGTTGTTTGCTTGCACTAACCCACCTTTAAGGTTTTTGGTCATGAATCTAAGTTTTGAACCTTAAGAGAGTATATAAAGGATATTATACAACATTATACCTTGAAACAAAACCTTTCATGGAATTGAAGTTGACTATAGACACCAATAACTTAGATATGGCTCTAACTTCACTACTTGCCTGCTCAGACAAGCCTTGGTCTGGGGCAAAATAGTGAATATGTCCACTATTTTTATGAACCAAGTGAGCATATGGGGGTATTTATTAGGTCATTACAACATTATTTATTTAATTTAAGAACATGGTTATGCTTGAAAGGTGTCTATATCCTTTTTTTGGCTAAAAATATCCCTAAATTATTTATCCAAAATACACTCAAGCCTAAAAGTCTTGAAGATGGCTTTTACTCTTACTTGTAAGGGTCTTGGTGATTATAGGGAGTTTTTTCCAAATGTTTATAATTAATACCATGGATATGTGGTGTACCTTCAATTATACCCTCTTTTAGGACCGTTCTATTCATTTAAACTCATCCCTATACTTGCACCTACCTATAGATTTATGGTTGTGGTGACATCACCATGCCTTCATAGGGATAATGACCATCATGTCTATACTATCAATAGCATGGGCCTTCTCTCCATTTTGTATAAAATTTGTTTATTTATTATTTTTATGACGTGGAAAACCCAATCCATAATAGTAATGTTAACTTCTACCTTTCCTTACCTTTGGCTATTTGGAGTGTTGGCCGTTGGGCTTGTGTTAAGAGAGAGGTACCCTATAGGGTGTTTGATTACTATAGCGTGAATGACCCATATTACATCCAATTTACTTTTTTAATGATCAATAAATGGTATTTATAGAAACCATTTAATATTTTGCAACTCAAACAACTCTTCTTGAGGCCTTGCTACATTGGCTTTTATGGCTGATTATAGGTGTTCTCCTTACACTCCTAGGTTGTCACATGGCCATATAGGTATAGGTTATAATGATCTCCATGGAATGTGTTTTCAATGAAAAATGGGGTGAAATTGGTATGATTATCACTTTAAGAGGGTTAGGTTAAATGGACAAGGTGATAGTGGAAACACATTATAATGAAATGAGCATGAAAACATAGTGGAACACAACACAATGGAATGAAGATAGTAGTGAGGCCCTATGGATGTAAGATCGATGAATGGTCACAAATTGGCACATGTGGGCACATATTAGAGAAATTAATAATTTAAAAAGGAAATTATTGATCTAGTGAAGGTATGAAACCATCTTATGATAGTTTAGTGGGATTCATGAGGTCTTTTGGAGGCATATGGGGTGATATAGTGGTCAATTAAGGCCAAAATAACATCTTAATATCGTAAAAACAATTGAATAGGTGCAACTATATGGTCTTTGAAAGGGGATTATCAACTATGTCACCATGTTTATGGATATGTAACACCTCAAAATAAATGAAACCATCATTAGATCACATAACCTTCTCTATAATGACTCTTGAATGCTCAAAAATGGGCATACCTCTGATGATTATGCATGACTCATGTGCTTTTAGGATTTTATCAAGAGATATCTTATGTTTGTCTTGATTAATACATCTCCATCAGGTTTAGGATACTTAAATATTTATAGGGTAAAATTAATTACTTTGTACATGTGACACTATATAACTCAAGATTTATAGGAAGTACAAAGACCTACAAAGACTACTAGGCAAGTTTGAAATGTGACTAGACACTGGACTAACTAGACATCCCTTTAGAGATCACATAAATGAAAATTAAGTGTTAAGGATGGATCATGAATAAAATATATAGTTTCTTCTAATTTCAAGGTCTAAGAATTGAAATTAACCAACATTTTTGGTGACTCAGCTAACTTGACCAACCTGATGGTCATGGAACCGACAAAATTGATCAAGCTCGCTCATGATGACTAGACAAATGAAGTATGAATGTAACATAGATATTTACTTCATATTTAGAAATAATGAATAAATGAGATAGATGAAATCAATATGAAATAAATAATAACACACCAAACAATTACATAAATAGTAGGACCAAGCAACAAACAAGACATTGTGCAATAGCACTTGGAGATAAAAGATAAAACTACATACCTATGTACAAAGATCATGAAGGAGAAAAAGTAGTATAGATTAAGATACCTCTTATTGATATGTATGGGAAGGTTCTCTTCATTCATATTATCAAACTCAAATGAGTTTATCTCCTTGAAACATGTGATGATATAAGGTCCACTCTAAAGACTATCAAATTTGGAGTGCTTTCCTAGATTTACATAGTCCTCATCCCATTTGAGGACTATATCACCTTGTTGAAATGTTTTAGAGGAGGATATATTATTAAATTAATTATTAACTTGGGTATAATTAGGCCACATAATTTTAATGTCACCATCTCTTGTCTCCTCCATCTATCTTAATTCTTTCAACCTTAGTTACATAACATCATCTTCTAGGAGCTTAAGTTGGTGGTAAGCTCTAGTGCATGCATTTCAAGAGAGATAATAATATTTTATCCTCTACCATAGATAAGTAGGTCTATGGAGTGGCCAATATACTTCTTAAATATCAACCTATCTACCCATAAGGTATTTCTTTATTTAGTATGCACTTCTTCTGACTATCTTCCATAGTCCTCTTGATGATCCTTAATAAGTTCTTGTTTGTGGCTTCTGTTAGTCAATTTACCAATGGGTAATAATTATATGATGCTTTAAGATAAATTTTATGTGAAATATCCCACTCAAAAACCTTTATAATATTAAATTCCAATGTATTTTCAGAGATGATTGTGGAAGCCACACCAAATCTGGTCACAAGGTTGTCATAAGAGTCTAAGACAAAATTTTCATTGGCTTCTTTGAGGGTAGCTACTTCAACCCACCTTGTGAAGTAGTATGTGGATATAATAATACATTTATTTCCTTTAATTTAAATAGGCTTTATCATTATTATGAAATCCAAACCCCATTTTATGAAGGGTTATTTTACTTGTATTGGATGTAAGGGAAGAACAACTTATTTCTACTTGCCAATGAACATGGCACATTTTGGACATTTCCTTACCCAAGAGTGTGCATCTCTAAATACTATGGGGAAAATTACAATTATATAATTATATTATAAGCTATGGTTTTGATAGTAAAATTCCCATAATCTAGACCATCATGGAATTGTTCAAGTAATTTATCCACTTGGTATGATTCCATACACCTCAAAAGCATTCCTCTTATGTCTCTCTTTAAAATTACTTCATCTATTAGGACATAGGGTATAATATATAACATAAAGTTACTATTTTTGGCTCTATCTAACCCCATAGGACATTGGCCCAATTATAGAAACCTGATCACATCATGTGTCCAACTAAAAGGTGTGTTGTTTACAGCTGCTTGTTGGCTATCATGGACTGCCAACACTTGATCCTTACCTTCCTTTACCCCTAATGCAAGGTTCTCACATAACCCTCTACCCATAATGATATTTTGATCTCTAAATTTAAGGTTTTACTCCATGAATTTTTTTACCCACCCCATCCCTTTTCTCATTGAGTTCTCTATTGAGTATGAACTCTTTAATGCTAGTGTGTACTATTATGAGTATGATCTTTCTATTAGAGACCATGTGCCTAAAATTATTTAAAAATATCACAATAAAAATAATTTTTTTATATGAATATATACCTATTTTCATATCCTTTTAAGGCCTAACTAAAGAAGGAAATAGGTTTTTCTAGGCATTGATTATTCTGCTACATCAACATGATAGAGATTGCATCTAATATAGGGAAAGCATACAAGAAAAATTATGTAAAAATTAGGATTAAGGAGTGTAAGATCATGGGATATGGCCTCCTTAATGGCCAAAAATCTCCTATTACCTTTACATACTCCATTCTAACTCATTATGCTTTATTAACATATGTGTAAGAGGTTTGACCAACTCTATAAATCCTAGGATAAATATTCTTATGATATTAATGTTCCCCAAGAAACTTTATAGAAATTTCTTATGATTGGGTAAGGGAAAGTGTATAATAGACTCAACTCTTTTAGGATCTATGGAAATACCATACTTGGACACTAAATGGCCCAATAATATGCCCTTATGATCAATAAAGATACATTTTTAGGATTGAATGATACTCCAAACTATCTGCATCTTTCAAAGACTACTTTCAAGTGAGCTATGTGATCTACTGATTCATTTAAGAAAATAGTGATCTAATAAAGTTAGATGATCACCATGTCATTTATTAACCTCCTAAATCCAACATCCATTTCCCTTTGTAAAGTTTCCCCTATATTGGATAGTTCAAAAGGAATTTCACATATGTATAAGTTCCCCACTTTATGGTGAAGGCAATCTTATGCCTATCATCCTCCTTAACTATAATATAATTGTAATTGGAGTAGCCATAAATCAATGAGAACCTTTGAGATCCTATAACCTTTTGGAGAATATATTCCATTGAGGGTAGTGGGTAATGGTCTTTTAGAGACACTTTGTTGAGGTCCCTAAAGTCAACACACAAGCATATTTACCCATTCTTATTCATTTCTAGAATAAGGTTTTCCACCCATGAGAAATTTTTGATGGGAAATATTATCATTGAATCAATAAATTTGAATAATTCCCTTCTCATCAACTCTTATACCTTTGGATTGATAGGCCTTTGTTTCTCCCTGATCAATTTTTTATTACTCTCCAATTCAATGGTGTGTTGTGCAAATTTGGGATCAAATACCTTTAAATACTTTATTCACATGAAAATACATCTAAATATTCTTGGAAAAAATAAAAAAATGTGGCTCTCTCTTATGATATGTTAGTCTTTACCAACTTCAACAACTTGTCTTTAAATATTTATATCCTTTCATAATGCTCCTCTTTGGTTGAGATACATTCCTTATCTTTTCTCATCTATTTATCTTCATTAAAGATGATATCCAAAGTTACAAGTCCATTATGTATATTTTTATACCTCATATTCATCATATAATCATCATATTGGTGTTGGAACTTGTTTTGATTCTTGTGGCAGAATTTTACCTATTGTATGAGAAAACACACAATTTGGTCCACATTATCAAACACCTACCAACTCACTTTATTATTAGGGATAGATGGCCTACATATGACCTTAATTTTAGATTTAATTTGACTACCTTTAACCCTCTCTATAATATCATAGTGGTCTCTAATGGATGAAAGCTAATTTAAATGTTGGTTTGCCTCCCTTGGTATGGACTGTATGTTGAATGCCAAGAAATCTTATATGAGGTGCCATACATAATGTTTATAGGCCTTCAACTGAGGGTTATTTAATAAAATTATGCTCTTTACTTTTTCTATAATAATTTCACTATCACCTTTGACTTTAATGAGTTTGACACATGTCCTCCTTGCATCTTTCAAACCATGTAGAAGATCCTCATACTCACCTATGTTTGAGGTGCAACTAAATTGAAACCTTACATCTAAGTAGTATTTTTGATTTTAGGGTGAAATAAACATGACCCCATCCCAGCTACCATTATTTGACCTTGAACCATAAAATAGTAAATTTCACAAACCATTTTCCTCTTGAGTTATGTTTTTTAGGCAAGGTATGACATCACCTTCCTCATGCATATAATATACTCCTAAATATGCCTCCTCAATGTTGTTATATAGATCAACTCCATGATTGTAAATTACTCTTTCATCTAAGTAGATGTTTAAAGTTCCCTCAAGATGGTCATGAGGCTTTTTTTATAGTATTTTCATCTTCATCCAGTATGGTGATGTTGACATTTATAAGGTTAGGCATATAGGACTCTATATAAAACATATAGATGGGTTCAGACCTAACAGTTACCCTAGTCCCATATCTGGTCCTAAATACCATGTGTGAACATTCATAGTACAATTAACCCCCAATTTTTTTAGTAAAGTCCCTAGACCAGCATAGGGAAACGTATGGGGGTAATTACACAACCACTACATCTTGAGTAATGACACAATTTGGAAATGTTGCTAAAGTAATCTTAAATTCTCTTAAGACACATACTATTTTAGTGGGATAAACACCTAGCTAAAGAACACCATTTTCTTTAGGCACATATTTAATCTCAAATGTATCTACTATGGCTTTAGGAATGATGAAGGTTGAATCACCTAAAGATATCATATAATTATGGACAAGATAGTCACCTATTATAATTGAAAAGAAAAATAGAGGGGGATTGACAATATTAGAGGGTTGGAAAAAAATATGAGATCGATCTTGACTAATAACTTAGATCTAATTAGGCTAACTACTATTTACATTATTCTTCTTAGCTACCTTGTTCACATTAGAGAGCTTGGAGAGATCTTGTTGGAGGGTCTCTTTCTATCTAAGAATTGACATAGCATACCACATTGACATGGAATATTGGTGTTCTTGGACTAAACCTTGGAGATATAAGTGTCATTTGACACTTGAATGACTTGAGGAATAAAAGGAAACTTTTTATGTTGTTCATGATGCTAAGGTACTAGTTGAGTTATAGGGGCCTTAGTGGATGTGTTTTAAGTGGTAAGATGTTAAATAACTTTTTGAGGTGTTGAAGAGACCTTAGGATGCCCCAAATTATCTTCCATTATCCTCCTTTTAGCCCTTGTATGATCTATAACTGATTCATCTACCTTTTGTGTAGTCTACCCCATGTTTGGTACTACATGTTCAAACATAGGATCCCATTTTTGAAAATTCATGTAAGTGTTTTCATCTAGTGCCTTACCCATATTTCCCTATTATTAGATTAGATCCTCTAATGACATCATGGTAGGCATGTTACCTTGATTAATTTGAGGACCTTGTAGTGGATGAGACATTATATTATGGCCTTAAAATTATTGAGTATTTTGATAACTAGGATCATGATATATTTCTCCACTTTTAGTCATTATGATATCATTGGAATGCCCTCCTAATTTCCATTGAACCTCTTGTGTGAGGCTTTTATATGTGGGGACCAAGGCCCTTGATCTACTTTTAGCAATGGGATTGTAGCTATTATAAGGTATAACTTGACTAATTTGGCCTTTGGATTGTTGATTTTATTGATAATAGGGTTTATTTTAGGAGTGATAAGGATAATGAGCTTGGATGGGGCCTTGGTATGGTCTATATGAGGTTATCTTGCTTCCTCTCTAAAGCCACTAGCTTGTTATTTTGTGTCTTCAACATACCTTCAATTTTTCTAAGTCTATCCACTTGAATTTCATTAGGTTGTAATTTATTTCTTGGATTAGACAATGGATTAATGGTATTTGGAGTTGGATCGAGCTTATGATAGATGGCCATGATAAGTATTGGCATGAATTTCCCTACTTGGATCAAATGTTGTTCTACCCATACAGATATCTCATAGTATTTAGGCAAAATTGTCCCACCCATGGTTTGGATCATGACTAAAACATCTGAGTTTATTCATCTAAAGTAGTAAATAAAATCATAATTGGGTGTGGGATTAATGATCATAGGGATTCTATCCCAAGTTTTTTGGAATCTATAGTTAAAATCAACCATATATTCTTATGGTAACCTCTTGATTGAAGTGAGCTATTCAACTAGTGACATATGGTCATTCCTATCCTCAAAATTTTTGAAAAGACACTCACAAAACTCATCTTAAATATTTATTGAGGAAAAATTCAAACCCTTATACCATTGCATGGATTTTCCTTTTAAGGATGTGGTTAGTAGTCTCATGACTACATTCTCTTGAGTGATGTTATGCACTAAACAAATCTTATTACTATCAGCTATGTGATTTATAGGAGTGGTTGATTTCTATCCTATAAATTATGGTAAAATATTTAAATATGCATTAGGTATATCATCATAGTGATGAAGGTTAGGATGACTAACACAATTAAAAGGAATAAAATCTTGTAATCTAGGCCTTACCATTTGGATTGGTGGACCTTTAAAGGTATATGTATGGGAAAAAATTATAGATTTTGGAGATATGGGAGAGTTAGCAGGTGATATTTTGGGATTTTAAATAGGTACTTTATTCCTCCTTGTAATGTCTAATGGTAATTCAATGAACTGAACCTGCTTACCTTTTGAGGTAGACCTAGTAGATATTTGGTGCATGAACTTGCCCTCCAATCTACCGATGACTACTCTAAGACTTCCAAGTGTCCTCCCACATTTCCAATATATCCCAAGATGATTTATAATTGAATTTATTTTATTCCCATTGGTCAAGACAAAAACTATTAGAGTTCTAGGTGGCACCCTAGTTGAGAAGATAATTATTTAGGTCCTCTACTCAAACCTAGTCTAATCTAGGATTGACATAAGATTGTAGGTTGTCTATTTATAGGTAAAACCTCTAGATTTTTAAGGAAAAGGTAAGTCTAATCTAGGATATCTCCCTTGATTTGAAAATTTAATAATTTTATAAAAATTATATCTATAATAAGGAAAAGGTAAGGAGATAAAACCTAAAACTAGAAACTAACCTATGTGGTGATGCACCAAATTATTCAATGATATACACTCAGCTTACACAATTTTATGAAAAATAATGAATCCAATTGAGATAAGGGTTGATCATATTGTTTACACAATTTTTAAAACATGATTATATTGCATTAAGTTCTATAAGAGACCTATAACTTGAAGGGCATAAAGGTATAGGTATCTTTAAGGTACTATATTCCTATGACACTTAAAGAGAAACCTCCCTAGATAATAATTCACACAACCTAAAAGAAACCAAAATAACTTGAAGAAATGAATATAAAGGACATACATATGATGAATGCATAACATGCATACTACATATTATACTTTAATAAGGTATACTTATCATTCAAGAGAATTAGAACTCATCTTATATTGCTTCAAAGGAGTTACGCAAAGAATTTGGTAGAGATTTGATACACATATTAGAGTGATGGAATAAAAGAGATAAATGAATACATTTATAAATAAAATGGAAGATAAGAGAGAAGTATTTTAGTCTAAAATGGGTCATTAATGAGCCCAATGTGGCATGAGGTCAGTTACAAAAGAATTTTCTCCCTCCTTGAGCATTGACACTCTCTTAATGAGATTAATTTATTATTAAGGAAGATATAACTATCTTAATTTTCTCCTATCATGGTTTTAATTTCCCTAAAATAGCTCCATATTTTTCTTTTTGGTAGTTATTAAATGCATATGGGGGTGAAATTAGGTCCTTTTAGGCATTTAGCAGCCTTTGCATCAATATTCATGCTAAATTATTCATGAAAATTACTTTAACCTATAGTAATGACCCCTAATTTTAGTGTAGGCTCACCCAAATGAAATTTAAAATTCTTTGAGAGGGTCAATCAATATTATCACACCACCTTCTAATTAATAGATTCTTCCACTCAACTTAATAAGTAGGCCTATGTAGATGTTTTCCAAACTTCTATTCATATTCATCATTCCATTGATTCATCATCTAAACCTAGGCATAAAACTCAACTGATATAACTTAGATAACTTTTTATGGGCCTTTAATACATTGATATTGATGTTCCTATAGAATTATCTACCTATAATACAACTTAGCTTTGCATTATTAAGCCAATAAATCAATTTCATAGACTTGAAGTTTTGAACAAGATGATGAGAAATATTTTAGGGGTTTCTATGAATTTAATTGGTTTTGGATATGTATAATAAGTCTTGCACACACTCCCTCCATAGTTTAGAAGCTTTCCCTAGGCTTTGCAATACAAAAAATGATAGAACTTTGTATTTTTTCTCTTTTTAAGAGGAATTGTACACCTTATATAATATCTAATACCATCAATTAAATCCCTTATAAGTTTTATATGGGTTCTCTAAGTGATACATTAGGCAATTCTAAGAAAGATAATTGATTTTCAACTAAACCTCTCTAGACTAGTTTCTATTAGGTTTTAAGGGAGGTTTTAAAGGGTTTGAGGGGTTTAAGATTGGGTCTTGAAGATTTGAGCTTGGTTTTATTAACCACGTACACCAATCCTAAGTTAATAAACTCCTTTAAATCTAATTAAAATTTGGATTACCTAAGTACACCCCATCTTGCCTTAGTGAGTGCTTGAAGGTTCTTCCTTTATGGAGAATTTATCCTTTGAGAAGCCTCTATAGGTTTTTAAGTGAAAATATGAATTATGATGGTTCCTACAAGGCCTAAGTAAGGCCAAAGGAATTTATAAAATTTCAAAAATCCCCTCAAAAGGAAATCCACAACCCTTCAATCCTCAAATTATGCTCTGGTTTATTCCTTTGATAGCATAATCCTAGTGGAGTCTAAGTACCATACTATTTACACACCTTAGCTATAATTTTTTACTTTTAAATTAATTAATGAACCATATATCACATATATATGACTTTAAATGGACCTTATATATCTTAGAGAGTGATAATATTAACCCCATAGTGTCAATTTTCCCTTTCGCAATGCATGCAATCAAGTTCTCCAATACCTATAACCTTTTACCTTTAGACCAATCATGTAGGTCAACATGGATACCTATAGGAGTCTTATTAAAATTAATTTATGGACCTCCTCCATTATCAAACTCATTTTTCATGTGAATATACTCTAAAATTTGATCTTTGAGCTCAAACTAGCCTTCATATGCCTTTTTCATATAATCATGACCCTACACGTGCCAACTAGGGAGACAAGCTACTATTTAGGAGACCTTGAAGGATGTTAAATATGGTTTCATGGATATAAAATTGAATTTTAATATGTTTTTTAATGAGTTTCTACCATCAGGTCATTTCTATACTTTATACAGGGTTAGAGGTGTCCACCATCTTAAGGATGGTTCATAGAGTACAAATGTCCAACCTAGTAATAGAGGCCATGAATTTTTAGGGTATTAACCTCACCTCCTACCCTAAATAGGTTATATTCCAATGTCAATAATCCATGGATATAATATCATTATAATTTGGTGTTAGGATTAGTTGTAGGCAATTTTGAGTCCTAAAATTCTCAACAATCATTCATTTATTCTAGCCCCCCATTGAAAATGTAATTTCCATGAATGTTTAGTGATTAGGGATACTATAAATTATTTGAAGATATCTAGATTATAGGGTTCTTGTGGTGAAGTAGGTGAGCATGTGAACATGCCCCTCAAAATGCTTGCACCTAAGTGGACTAGTTCAAGCTATTCATTTGTGTATTTAAGCCAATTTACCATGTATAGGTGGTGTCCCTTCAACACTATCTTCCTCTAGGAATCTTATATTCATTTAAACTCAACCCTATACTTACACCTACCTATAGCTTTATGACTATGGTGACATTATCATACCCTCATAGGGGTAATGGCCATCATGTCTATACTCTTAATAACATGTGACTTGTCTCCCTTTTGTATTTAATGCATTTATTTAGGCTTATATGAGGTGGAAAGCCCAATCCATATTGGTAGTGTTAATTATTACCTTTTTTTACCTCTTGTTATCTAGAGTGTTGGCCATTAGGCTTGTGTTAGGAGAGAGGTACCCTGTAGGGTGTTTGATTACTATAGAATGAATGCCCCATATTACATCCAATCTCCTTTTATAATGTTCAATACATGGATTTCATGGTAACCCTTACATATTTAATAACTCAGATAGCTCTTTTTGAGACCTTTCTACATTGGATTTTATGGCTTACTATAGGTGTTCTCCTTGCACTCCTAGGTTGTCACATGGCCATATAGGTCTATGGTCTAATTAAATTCATGATATGGACATTTTAAATAGAAAATTGGGTAAACTTGGGATGATTAGTCCTTGAATAGGATTAGGTGAAAATGGTAGAAGACTTCATCTAATACCAAGGAGAAGGTTCTAGTGGAAACACATTGGATTGAAATGAGCATGAAAACATAGTGGAACACAACACAATGGTAGTAAGATAGTAGTGATGCCCTATGGATGTAGAATGGATGTGAAAATGGAAGAAGACTTCATTTAAGACCAACACAAATAGAACCCATAGCCACCATAGTGCGTATATAATAAGACTTAAAGATTTGTAGGTAGAGGTAAGGCTTTTAAGGTCCCAAAATGAAACTTAGGAATATCATAATTAACTTAACATCTATGAATAAACCTTAAACTTTAAAAAAGTGTGACTAAGCTTGTTAAAGGCATAGAAATATGATTTCAAGGACTATGAAAGTATAATTGAGAATATGTTTTAAAGGAATTAAGACCACACACCACCATGTTACCACCCCTTTCACATCCCTTTAGGCATATTAGAATGTTTTAGGTGCTCTTGGACCATACATATAGTCCACTATGTAGTGTCTTGCAACCATACATAGATGTGTCTACATGAAGTGTTCTAAGGAAAAATAAGGACCATTTAACTTTGAGAAGGAATTGAGAGATATGATATATCTCTACATCCTTGCAACTTTGTCTACAAACCTTAATAGAGGCACCCAAAACTTGATTCTTACATAGACTAGTCTGCAAACCATGTATAGAAACTATTCAAGGACATTATCCTACTATCTTAGCTCACATTAGTGGATTACATGTTAATATAATCATATAAATATGCTACATGACTTGAGAAAATATGAAAACTAATTTGTTTTAGTAAATGAATCAAAATCCTTATAAATACAATGGCCTCAAAAGTGCCTGTGTAGATGAGGAAGATGTATAAGCTCCCTAATTTTTTATCAAATATTCATAGAGGATAGGAATTCAACTCCTATACAAATGACATGAATGGTTATCCCCTTGAGTTTACCTTCCATGGTCAATAGCTTAGACCCCCAATATGTTGTTATTATACACAATAACCATGAACCTGTGGAGTCCTCTAAGCTCACCAATGAGCTCAAAGTGGGGAAATAAGAGTTTTGGGCCCTTATCAATATTAAAAACTTTTATTTTTTGACCATTAAACATATTTGAACTCACCCTACAAAGACATGCTCCTAACTAAGTTGATCAATATAATACAGATCTATACTACTAAGAAAACACCTACAAAGTGCTCATTTTCTTATAAATATTCTAGTTTTAGCCCTAAAATGTAGCTCATTAATGTTGTGGATGTAAAATAGGAAGACAAGATAGTATTTGACTTCATGTAATGACATGGGGGAGATGAAAGGTCACAAATTGGCACGTGTGGGCCCATATTAGAGGAATTAAGTATTGAATAAGGTAATGATGTATCTAATTGAGTTATAAAACCATCTTATGATGGTCTAGTAGGATTAATGAGGTCTTTTTGAGGCATATGGGGTGATTTAGTGGTTAATTAAGGCCAAAATAACATCTTAATATGGTCAAAACCATTGACTATGTGTAAGTATAAGGTCTTAAAAGGGCTTATCAACTAGATTACCATGTTGATACATATAGAACACATAAAAATCAATGACACCATCATTATATGACACAAAATTCTATACAATGACTCTCTAAAGCTCAAAAATGGGCATACCTCTGATAATTATGCATGACTGATGTGCTTTTAGGCTTTTATCAAGCTATCTCTTCCATTTGTCTTCATTACTACATCTCCATTAAGTTGAGGATCCTTTAATATGTATAGGGGTCAATTAGGCACTTTGGACACCATGAAACTAAATGACTTAATCTTGATAGGAAGTACACCTACCTAAAAAGACTAGATGAATCATGACTCTAAGCTATAGGTTTGTCTAATTTCTAGGTCTAGAACTAGAAATGGACCAACAATTAATAATCATAGATTTGATTCTTGATAACATCTAGGTTGGGACTTTATAGGAATCCATTCCACCTATACATTATTCCCATGACTACATATAATAGGTAGGACATCATATAAAAGTTTCCCCCATGTATCCTCCTATCATTATGTAGAGTTTATTCCTTTAGGTAAGCACTAATTAATTCCCCCATTATGTAGGTGAAATTTAAAGTACTGAACAAGTCTAGTAGGGGTGCCCATTATAGATGTATTAAGTAGACACTTACATTCTAAAGATTTAGTTCAGTAATGCAATGCCTATACTAATCCTCATCCTAAATTAGGTGATATAGATAGGGTTCTTAGCATGTTCCTTTATGTTAAACATCTCCCTGGGGAGAAGCCATCTTATTAGTGCTTGCTCCACATTATTGTCCTTCTTCTAGGTTACTACAATATGTAAATCAAATGTAACATTTAGGCTATGAATACTCAAATACCTCATAAATGCTTCCCTTGAAATATACATGATGACAGTATTATTGTCGACATAGTGGAGATAACCTTCATCTGTTATTCTTCCTTAAAGGAATAAGCTTCATAACAAGTCTATACATGGAATAACCTTTGAATTAGTTGCTACATAGTGAAGGGCCTATTGCTTGAATGGTTATAGGTCCTTTACTAGTTGTTTCTCTTCAACTATGATGCCTTATTCTAATTCAAATAAATGCACATTCCTTATGGCCTCCCATAAGGTAATTTAATTAGGATAGTGGCCATCAAATTTATTTACATCAAAAAATTTATCTGAATACTAATTATAATCCTTAATGGAAAAAATTAAGTGTGCCAAGGGTCCCTTATATGACCTGGATGAAGATGTCATGGCTTTTTGATGGATGCTAGTATGATTCAAGATTTCAAAAAAGGTGGGAGCTACACTAAATTACATGAATTATAAGTTGACATAGTCATAACTAGGGCTTTTGAGATTGTAAAAGGCTTAAGTTTACTCAAGCTCTTGAAAATTGAATGAGACAAATTTAGTTGAGGACTCGATGTTATAGCTTTGTGCATTCATTTCCAGTTCATGCACCATTAATCACTAATATATATGATCTTGTCACCTTTATTTTATTTAATCTTGACCACCCAATCCTAGTGTACATGCCACATAATATGATTTATCATTTGAGGTGTCATGGTGTTTCCTTTACCTTTTTTTCTATTTTTCATTACATGGTCTAGTCAAGGGGATTCAAAATTTACCTTACGGCCTAAAAAGACCTTGATAGGAAAAATATTCTTAAGATATATTCATTCTTAAGGAATTTTTCTGAAAGCTTCTAAAAGAATAATTCCCAAAGGCTAGGTAATCTTTGGAAATAATGTGGTTTAGGTGATAATTGTCGCATAGAAAGTTCTTGAAGTAAATATTTTGAATAAAATTCCCTAGAGAAAAAGTTTCTAAAGATAAAATTTCCAAAGTGAAAGTTTTCGAAGAGAAGTCATTTAAGTAAACCTTTCAAATTAAAGTTCCTAAAATAAAGATTTCAAAGAGAAACTATTGAATGTAGGTGAATGAAACTTTGCAAATAGAGTTTACTGAATAAAACAAAAATTCCAAAGAAAATTCCATGAAGTGAAGCTTCCAAAGAAAATAGCCCAATTGAAATTGTCAAAGAGAAACTTTTTGAAATGAAAGATGCTAAAGTAAAACTCCAAATGAACGTTCCCAAAACAAATCTTCCAAAGAGAAACTTTCCAAAGTAAACAAAATTGAATAGAAGATGTCTAAGTAAAACTTCCAAATGAATGTTCCCAAAACAAAACTTCTAAAGATAGACTTTTTGACGTAAAATCATTGAAAGACCAAAAGTCATCAAATGAAACTTTTCATAGAGAATTTTCCAACCAAAAAAAATTTTGAATAAAAGTCCCTAAAGTGAAGCCTCCTAATAAAAGTCATCAAAGCGAAATTTGATGAAAGAAACTTTATGAAGTAAAGTCTTCTAAAGATCAAATGTTTTTAAATAAGATAATATAAATGCATGCCATGCAAAGAAATTCTTCCAAAGTTTCCTTTAATAAATTGGTTTGGATAAGTAATTTCAAATGGAAATAAGTGTACCCCAACACGATTCAATGGTTAAACCATTAAGAATATATATATAATAATAATCAACAAAAACACATAAATACCTAGATAAAATATTAATACCCTTTAAAAATAAAGGTGTGCCCACTTTTCAAATAAAAATAAAAAGTGGGGTGTGTAGAATAAAACATATATCATAACCATTTTTAGGCTCTACAAGTTAAATGAAGAGAAATTTTGATGCCCAGTTGACCTTAAAAGACCTTCCAATTATCAATAGCTTCTCTTCCTTCTCAAAGATCTCAGATTTCAATTTTCAATTAAACTTGGTGTTTCATGAGAATTATAAATATATTCTAGCATTTAAATTTCATCATCATTTTTATTGAGAGCCAAAGGAGTGTCTTTGAGTGCTAGAATGTCATCATCAACAAAATATTTAGGCAGCGACATGTTATTATGATTAATGTTTTCTCATGAAATATAATAATTATCGATGGGGATTTATGCATGTTAAAGGGTTTTGATATTATTTTTGATAGTTAGATTTAAATTAACTAAAACTTAAACAAATATTAATAAGTACATATATTTTGAGTGTATGGTAGTTATATGGGATATTTAATTGGGTCTTTAAAATTAGATATTATTCTTGATTTTCCTAATAATTGGCCTATCCTTTTAGCATTACCACTAGATGCCATGATGAATGATGTAGAAAGATTATTTCAACAAGATACAACTAATAATTTTCTAGAGGGATGCCATCAACTAAGTTAGAATGCAACCTTTTGATTACATTAGAGGTATGCTACCATTTGGTCTAAGTATTGATGCACTCATTGAGTTTCATAGGGATGCTACCATTCATTTACATAGGGATACTATTGTTCAATCTGAGCAAGGATGCAACCTTTCAGTTGTAACCATAAAGCTAAGTAGAAATGAAAATCTTTGGTTGTAGCTAATTGGTAATGTTTTAATTACAACTGGTTATTTTCTACATTGTTAAGCCATTTAGTTGTAACTATTTGGTGGTTTTATGGTTATAACTAGTTGGTTTGTGTATGATGCAACTATTCAGTTTAATTATATATATATATATATGTGTGTGTGTGTGTGTGTGTGTGTGTGTGTGTGTGTGTGTGTGTGTGTGTGTGTATAGATATATATAATCTATACATATATATATGTATGTATGTTTGTATATATGTATGTGTATATATATATATATATACATATATATATATATATTTGTATATATATATACATACACATATATACATATATTTATATACACACACATATGTGTATATACACACACACACACACACATATATATATATATACACACACACACACACACAGATATATATATATATATATATATATATATATATATATATATATTTATAGACACACACACACACACACACACACACACACACACACACACACACACGTTATTCAATGATTTATTAATGATAATTGAATAATGAGTCATCATTGTGTAACACAAGATAGTATCAATATTCTTGTCTTGTTTAAAATGGATAGTCTCCATTCCTAGTCTTCTTATAATCTTGTCTTATGATATATTTATAATGCCCTCATAAATTCTTATGTCTACTCTAAACATTCAGTTATGCCCATTCTACAGAATTGATTAAGCCCATTCCACACAAGATAGGATCAATACTATTATAATAATTTTGTATAATGGTTCTCTTATTAATCCTATTATAAATAAGATAGGATGAATATTATTATATGATTAAAATTAGATCTAAACACAAATAAAAGTGGCAACTTCATATGTGTATAATGGTAAAAAATTAATATTTTTATTCATATTTAATTATCAAATTAATTTTGAGGTTTATATGGTTAAATTTATTATGATTTAAAGGAATTTAAAATAATTTCTAAAATTCAATTGAGTCTAACATGTATTAATCAAATTTATTTTATACCTTACTTTAATTAAATAATACTAATTAAATTTTATAATTGTTTTAAACTACTCTATCTAAAGGAAAATAATGCTTGTCAAATCTTAAATTTGATCTCATAATCTAAGATAAAGACAATACATTGATATCAACAATTCTTAAATTAATTATGGAATTATTCAAATAAAATTGAGTTAATTTCAATAATTTTTGACATTTATTTTATGAGGACCATGAACCTTTAGATTTTAGCTATTTATGGGCATTTCAAATATGTTTTATGTACTAGATGTTAAAATAATTTATAAAAACGTGTATATATAAAATATTTTTAAACTTTATCAATTAATTATGCTTTATCTATTGAAATAACCCATAAAGTCTCATCTCTCTAAGTTCAAACCTTAAAGGGTGCACTAGGAAAGGGGTAGGAAGACCATTAGTACTTCTCAAGATTGTTTTTCCTTATAACACTACTTGAAACCAACACAAACCTCTCATATATGTTTTCATAAGATTTGATACCTCCATTACACACTGCCTAAAAAAATTCACCACTAAAATCAACCCCTACCTAATCCAAAATCTCTTTTTTTTGTTTACCGAAAAAATTCACATAGACTGACCCTATTCTTTAAAATGATCATTGTTGACAAAATTTAACCATGCAAGTCAAATTTGGACCCATATAGGTAAACACTTGGTATTTATATGTTTTATTTATTTTTTATTTTTTTTCATAAGGTGTATTATAGGTCATTTAGTGTAATTTCATGTTATATTAACCTTGGTCAATTAGTCTTTTAGTCCATTTATCATTTTGAGCCATTTTGAGGTCCTAAATAGAACATTTAATAGGTTGTATGTAATCCTTGGGAAAGTTTAAGGTTAAAATAGTTTATATCATGTCCCATGTGTATTAATATCTATTCATCAATTGACATAGCTAAAAAGTTGTAGGTTCTTCAGAAGAAATGGTAGTTTTCTTAAGAAAAAAGGGGAGTTTGGCACTTGTACGATCCATGGGGAAGTGTGCCACATGGGAGAAGATTTTAATATGATTATTAAATTTAATTATATCCATTTCAGATATTTACATGATTTTAAAGAGATGAAAAAATGTCTAAAACTATCTTTCTCCTTTTTCACCCTTCTAAGCACATAGAACTAGCCTTCAGGTTTGTACTTGGTATGGCCAACATGGGAGGTCTAAAATCAAAAGCCTTGGGGAGGTGAAATTAAAGTAATATATACTTATTTTCATAAAAATATTTTGATTAATGGTATCTTGTGCTTTATAAACCATCCTCATGAAGCTGACTATGTTTTTTTATTTGATGTTTCATACACCCTATAAGTTTTGATCCATTTTTGACAAGTCCATATATATTAGTTAGTGAGGTTAAATTAAAATGATTTTTAAACTATTATTAGGTTATATCCATTTTTTTTTCAAGTTTAATGATTTGTTGATGATCAAATTAACTTAGATTGCAAGAGGAAGCCCTTTTGTGAAACATGAAGTTTCTCACCATGTTCAAGATTTTCATGCTTTGCCAATGGCTCCAAGGAGTTATGATATGCTATTTATCATTTTTAAAATTTTATATTGGTATATTTTCATGGTTTTCAGTTATACACCACACCTACAACTAGTTTGCCCTATGACTATCATACACAGTTAGCCAAGTGCCATGAAGGAAGGGTCCAAATGTTAAGATGGAGTATGCAAGATGGTTTAATTATTTTAAACATATTTATGTTTAATTTTAACAAAATTTAATGGGTATTATTTTTTATCAAATTATATACTTTGAGTGTATTACCTATTTCATGCTTGCTTCTTATATGTAACTTAGAATGCTCATCTACAGGTGGTGTCTTCATGGAAATAATCATGTTGAGAAGGAGATTTTGATATTATCAATGTTATATTATATTAAATTATTCAATTTTTAATAATTAAATTATATCAAAACTCTTTTTGAACTCACAAGCCACATTCTACCAACTCATTCTCCCCAATGCTTATATAGAAAAATATGCATCTACAAGTGTTAGCAGTGAGCCAAACAACCATATAGAAAGGTTGAAGTATGAGATGGAAACATTATTTATTTCATATTATGTTTTTTATACCTTTATGGACTAATTTTATTTGTTAAATTTAAAACATATAGGTTGGAAACATGGTCTAAGGTTAGATGACAAGTACAGTGACCTTTTCCCAAAAATGAGAAAATAGAGTTCATAGGGGTTTTATTAATATCATCTAACATGGTTGAAATGACCTTTGAAGCATATAGATGAGTAAGAATTGTATCTATAAAATAGGAAAAGACCATTTTAAATTTTCAATTATAGAGGGTTAATGGAGGATGGTGATTGAGAGGCCTAAAATTGCTTATAAAAATATTGAACTTAGGCATTAATGTCTACAGTTTTGAGTCAAGAAGAGAAATATCCATCTAAGAATTTAAAAATTATACCATTACATAAATTTTAAGTTGTTAAAAATGGTTATATTTACATATATGGTCTAAAATATAATTAAAATTAATTATAATTTTTGTTTTGGTTCCCCAAACACACCTTCAATCCGTACACAGGCTTGGTGAGCACTTATAGCCATCCAAGGGTAACATTTTAGAAGATGTTTCATTCTTGTGGAATTGAGCATAATTTTAACTTAGTATAACATTAAGACATAAATTATAAGTTATCATATGGATTTTTTATCCTTTAAACACTTTTATATGCCCCTCGATTTGATAGTGAGCACCTAGAACTAACTCTATATGATTATGTTAGCAGTAAGCAATGAAGGTTATGTTTTTTAGTGTTGGTGTGGTTAAAACATCAAGGAATGAGTAAATTAAATTTATAATGACTATTTATGTTTTAATAATGATATAATATCATTTTATCAAGCCTAATAAAGCAAATAAACATATGTAGGCCCTCTCACAGTCAACTATAGTTGATTGTGAGGGGCAGAGAGTAAGAAAATCAAGATTCTTGGTGTCAACTTGACCTAAGTATGAAATGAATGAATTAAAATTATTTATATATGACCATGAAATAATTTAATGGGGATTTTTAAATTTATTTAAGTCATAAACATGTAATAACACCTGCAAGAGTCACACTTGAAAGATGAAAATAGAAAAACATAATCAAGGTTATGCTTAGTCTAAGCTAGGCAGTAGTACAGGAGTATATGTAGAAGTTTGGAGGGATGATAAAAGAATATAATTAATTAAATATAATAATATTATCCTAATTAAACTCTCTTAATATTAAATTTAATAAATAAAGGTATCTAACCATACACTACTCAATCCTCATGAGGAAGCTTACACACAGTCTTCTTTATAATGGTTTATTTTATGTTTTGGAGAAGTTTAAAGGCCTAATGACCTGATATAAATCTGTATTTTTATGTGGGAGGTAATTAAAACCTATATAAGATTATAAAATTACTAATATTTTATAAATAAATATGGTATTCCCCTCTATTTTATTTCGGATAGAGGGCACCCCCTTTGTGCATGAAACTTGTAATTTTGGAAAGAGCTGATAAAGGGATGACCTTTGAGATGAGTAAACATTGATAAGAGTTATGTGAAGTTATATATAACACATAAAAATATGGAGAAAACATCACAATGGTATATAAATTATCAATATTATCTAAAATAGAAAGGTTGCAAACATGCTTAATGAGCATGGTGAGGCCTAGAGCCCAAACAAAAGGTCAAATTCATTTCTAATCTTAAATAATCACTAAAATGGATTAAACCATGATAATAGGGTTGAATTATGTGTGTTAAATCCTAAATTTTTTAGGTGAAACCATAAAAATATATTTTTAAAGCTAAAATCCAACTCAAGCCTATTAAACAAGGTTTAGGCCAAGGCCAAATAAAGGGTCATTCACACTTATAGAATGATATTAGCATTAAAATATATTTAATAATGAATATGGGGGTGAAATAGAGGTGATAAATATTTTAAAATGTATATAAACCACAAGGAATCCATTTTTGGCCCAAAAGCAACATCAAGCTTGTGCACAAGGTGAAAACAAACTCAATAGGAGAGGTTCAAATGTTCACATCGTTCATGAGACCTTACATGGATGCCAAAGGAGTTTGGGGAGGTTATTAGGGGTATTTAAGAAAAAAAATTTTGAATTTTTTGGCAATTACATTATCATATATTTATGAGCAAAGCTTAAGAAGGAAAATTGCCTTAAACCCTTGTTGGTGACTAGTTTGGAGAAATAGAGCTAAATGGCTGCTCTAATGGACTATTTTGACTAGGATGATGATTTTAAATTTTAGAATAATCTATCAAGATTCACCCCATCCTTTTATACTATACGAAATTATATGGATAGGGTACAAAGCCATGTAATTTTGACTATTTTATGCATTTTATAAGATACAAGAGGTTTCAAGAGATGAAATCAAGTTTAGTGGGAATATTAAGAATTTTAATAACTCCATATGGAAATTTAATTACTTGAAAAAAATTCTAAGTGTGTAAACAATAGCTCTCATCTCAACCAATCAAAACTAACATAGTGGAAAAGCTAGTGAGAGGGGTGGAAAACTTCAAGTGAACTAATTTTAAGGTGTTATTGATGCCTCTAAATCCATGAAGGGTATTGATAGTTTCATACACATCCTCCAACATATTTTAATGGAAAATTTATGCCTTTTTGGAGGCCAAGTGTGAAAGGTGCATGAAGGAAGTGTTGTTTGGACTACAAATGATGATGACTCATTTCTAGATGATTATAGATTATCAAGACTAAAACCAATACATGGAGAGGCATTTTTTATAACTTTAAAAATAATTAAAATCATCAAACCTATCCCTAATCAGTTTTGGGATGTTCAAATAGTCCAAATCATGAATGTAGTTTTTTAAGCTAGAATGAGGAGTTTCATGTAACTTTTCATGAGTTTTATGACTTGGATGGACACTTGTGATTATTTACCTTGCATGGTTAAACTCACATCCTCCTCTCATGAAAAATTAACTAATTTTCTTAGATTTATAAGTGTCCTTGTGACCCTTGGACTTCTCTCTTCTCCTCTCTCTCTTAAGTTCTATAAGAATTAGCCATTTTGGCCATTATAACTTATACTCCATCTGAGTATGGTGAATCCCTACTCATTTTCATACCATTTGATCATTAATACTACTGATTTTTACCTCTTCATTACTATTCATAGTGTGTTTTATTTGAATGTTGGATCTTGCTTAGTGAAGACTATGGATTCCTTAGAATGTTGTCTCATTCTTTCATCCTATCTATAGTTGGAAAGCTTCTTCTTGTAGGGCATGTAAAGTGTTCTAGGAAGTGTCAAGGTTGATTGAGTTAGTATCTTCATTAGTGTCATTCAAGGCCTCTTCTCTAGTCATCCTAGCCTAAACATTCATCCATAAGCTCATAATGTAACATTGATGTGAGAAAATGTAAATTAGAGGAGTGTATGTTTGGTTAGTGTCTTTATTTCATGTATAACATGTATCTAGTTGGAAATCATCAATATATTTAGTGTATCACCTCCCTTAGGATAGTTTTCTTTTAGTTATCTCTCTCCCTTATCTGCCCCCCACAAAAAAAATGTCTAGGTGTAGTAGTGATCCAAAGTGGTACATCAAGGGAGCTATCCCTACCTAGATACTCACCTCATCCTTAAGATACACACGATCCTATAATTATTTCCATTATACCACATAGATGAGGAGAGATTAGGCATCTCCTCAAAGGGTGAAAATCAAAGTGATAATATTTTTTGGTATGACTAATGGGACTCTTAGTCTAAGAGGTTGAAAGATTTTTGGTGTTGTCTTTAAACAATCATCCTTTGAAGGCATCTATCTAAGCATCAATGTAAAATCCAAGGATACATCAACTGGTCAACCAACCCAACTTTATTTTTGAATATATTTAGTAATTTATTTCTTTGTGTTCTTGATTTCAATGACATTTCATGGATAATTTTAGTGTTGAGTATTATTTTACAAAAGTTGGTGAGGTATATCCAGCTTATGACACTCCCTATCAAATTAGTGTGATCCTTACCAATCTTTTCATGAAGCATACCAGCTCAAACATGAATTTTATCAGCCCATCCATGAATTATATCATTCTTATATCTAGCCTTCTCAATTTTTTTCTCCTCTTAGTCAACCTAGCCACTTCTCAAGTCAATGAATTTCCCACTTCAAATAAACACTTTTGGGTGATGAGAAGTACATGTTGGATCTTAACACACAAATGGGATATGTTCAAGAGGTTCCTAGTCATATCATTCATTTTTGTTAGCCTTAAAAATCAATCCAATCATCAAACCTATCCCTAATCCATTTTGGGATGTTTAAATAGTCCAAATCATGAATGTAGTTTTAAAAGCTAGAATGAGGAGTTTCATGCCACTTTTCATGAGTTTTATGGCTTTGATGGACACTTGTGCTTCTTGACCTTGCAAGCTTCATCTCACATACTCCTATCATGCACAAGTAACTAATTTTCTTAGGTTTACAAGTATCCTTGTAACCCTTGGACTTATCTCTTCTCCTCTTTCTCTCAAGTTCTATAAGAACTAGATAGTTTGGCCATTGTAACTTATACTCCACCTGAGTCTTGAAAATCCCTACTCTTTTCCATACCATTTGATCAATAAGACTATGGATTTTTACCTCTCCATGACTATTAATAGTGTGTTTTTTCTTGAATTTTGGATCTTGCTTATTGAAGACTACAGATTCCTTAGCTTATTGTCTCATTCTTTCATCCTATC
Source organism: Torreya grandis (assembly GCA_037957365.1). Taxonomy (NCBI): domain Eukaryota; kingdom Viridiplantae; phylum Streptophyta; class Pinopsida; order Cupressales; family Taxaceae; genus Torreya; species Torreya grandis. The sequence goes on from JARHVA010003304.1 coordinate 553,663, forward strand.
TGTAGTTGGAAAGCTTATTCTTATAGGGCATGTGAAGTGTTCCAAGAAGTGTCAAAGTTGATTGATTTATTCTATTCATTATTTCCATTCAAGGTCTCCTTTGTATTCCTCTTAGCCTAAACATTCATCCATAACCTCATAATGTAACATTGACGTGAGAAGATGCAGATTAGAGGAGTGTATGTTTGGTTAGTCTCTTGATTTCATGTGTAACATATAGCTTCTTGGAAATCATCAATCTATTTATTGTATCACCTCCCTTAGGATATCTTTCTTTTAATTATCTCTCTCCCTTACCTACCCCCCACCCCCGTCCCCTTCCCTCCAAAAACAAATATTAGGTGTAGTAGTGATCCAAAGTGGTACATCAAGGGAGCTATCCCTAGCTAGAGACTCACCTCATCCTTAGGATACACACAAGTCTATAATTGTTTTCATTGTGTCACTTTGATGAGGAGAGATTATACATCTTCTCAAAGGGTGAAAATAAGTAATAATAGTTTTTGGTATGCCCAATGGGTCTCTTAGTCAAAGAGATTGAAAGATTTTTGGTGTTGTCTTTCAATAATCAACTTTTTAAGGCATCTATCCAAGAATCAATGGAAATTCTAAAGATACATCAACTAGTCAACTAACATAGGTTTACTTTTGAATATTTTTAGTAATATATTTCTTTGTGTTCATGATCTCAATGAGGTTTCATGGATAATTTTGGTGTTGAGTACTATTTTACATAAGTTGGTGAGGTATATGCAACTTATGACACTCCCTCTCAGCCTTAATGTGACCTTTACCAATCTTGTCATGAAGTATATTAGCTCAAAAATGAAGTGTATTAGGCCATCCATGAATTAGATTAGTCCTATATATAGCCTTCTCAATGTATTTTTCCTCTTAGTCAACCTAGCCACTTCTCAAGTCAATCCATTTGCACCTTCAAACAAAAACTTTTGGGTTATGTGAAGTACAAGTTGGATCTTGACACACAAATTGGATATGGTCAAGAGGTTCTTAGTCATCTAATTTATTTTTGATAGCCTTAATAATCAATCCATTCATTATAACTAACCCTAATTAGTTTTGGAATGTTTAAATTGTCTAAATCATGAATGCTCCAAATCATGAGGAGTTTCATGCAAGTTTTCATGAATTTTATGACTTGGATGGACACTTATGGTTCTTAACCTTTCATGGTTAATCTGACATACTAATCTCATACAAAAGTAACTAATTTTCTTAGTTTTACAAGTGTCCTTATGACCCTTGGACTTATCTCTTCTCCTCTATCTCTCTCAAGTTCTATAAGAACTAGACATTTTGGCCATTATAACTTATACTCCACTTGAGTATGGTGAAGCCCTACTCATTTTCATACCATTTTATCAATAAGACTATTGATTTTTACCTCTCCATGACTATTCATATTGTGTTATACTTTAATTTTGGATCTTTCTTAGTGAAGACTATAGATTCCTTAGCATGTTGTCTCATTCTTTCATCCTATCTATAGTTGGGAAGATTATTCTTGTAGGGAATGTGAAGTTTTCTAGGAAGTGTCAAGGTTTATTGAGTTATTCTATTCATTACTACCATTCAAGTCCTCTTGTCTAGTCCTCCTAGCCTAAACATTCGTTCATAACCTCATAATGTAACATTGATCTGAGAAGATGTATATTGGAGGAGTGTATTTTTGGTTAGTCTCTTGATTTCGTGTGTAAAATGTATCTAGTTATAAATAATCAATATATTTAGTGTATCACCTCCTTTAAGATATTTTTCTTTAAGTTATCTCTCTCCTTGAACCCCCCCCCCCAAGTTTAGGTGTAGTAGTGATCAAAAGTGGTACATTAAGGGAACTATCCCAACCTAGAGATTTAGCTCATCCTTAGGATACACAGAAGCCTATAGGTATTTCCATTATACCACTTGGATGAGGAGAGTTTAGGCATCTCCTCAAAGGGTGAAAATCCAAGTGATAATAGTTTTTAATATGCCTAGTGTGACTCTTAGTCCAAGAGGTTGAAATATTTTTGGTGTTGTCTTTCAACAATCAACCTTTGAAGGCATCTATCTAAGAATCAATGGCAAATCCAAAGATACATCAACTTGTCAACCAACCTAGTTTATTTTTGACTATTTATAGTAATATATTTCTTTGTGTTCTTGATTTCAATGATGTTTCATGGATAATTTTAGTGTTGAGTATTATTTTACACAAGTTGGTGAGGTATATCCACCTTATGACATTCCATATCAACCTTAGTGTGATCCTTACTAGTATTTTCATGAAGCATACCAGCTCAAACATGAAGTGTATCAGCCCATCCATGAATTATATCAATCCTATAACTAGCCTTCTTAATGTCTTTATCCTCTTAGTCAACCTAGCCACTTCTCAAGTCAATCCATTTCCACCTTCAAACAAACACTTTTGGGATATGAGAAGTACATGTCAGATCTTGACACATAAATGGGCCATGGTAAATAGGTTCCTACTCATCTCATTCATTTTTGATAGCCTTAACAATTTGTCCAATCATTATACCTATCCCTAATTAGTTTTGGGATGTTCCAATAGTCCAAATCATGAATGCAATTTTTTAAGCTATAATGAGAAATTTCATGCCACTTTTAATGAGTTTTATGACTTGGATGGACACTTGTGCTTCTTAAACATACATGATTCATCTCACATATTCTTCTCATACTTCAATAACTATTTTTTTCAGCTTTACAAGTGTCCTTATGACCCTTGGACTTCTGTCTTCTCCCCTCTCTCAAGTTTTATAAGAACTAGACATTTTTTCTATTGTAACTTATAATCCACCTAAGTATGGTGAATCCCTACTCATTTGCATACCAGTTGAACAATAAGACTAATAATTTTTACCTCTTTATGACTATTCATAGTGTGTTTTACTTAAATATTAGATCTTTCTTAGTGAAGACTATGGATTTTGTAGCATATTGTCTCATTCTTTCATCATATTTGTAGTTGGAAAGTTTTTTCTTGTAGGGCATGTGAAATGTTCTAGGAAGTGTCAAGGTCTATTGAGTTAGTATATTCATTAGTGTCATTCAAGGCCTCTTGTCTATTCCTCCTAGCCTAAAAATTCATTAATAACCTTATAATTTAACATTGATTTAAGAAGATTTAGATTGGAGGAGTGTATGTTTGGTTAGTCTCTTGATTTCATGTGTAACATGTAGCTGGTTATAAATAATCAATTGATTTATTGTATCACCTCCCTTAGGATAGATTTCTTTTAGTTATCTCTCTTTCTTCCCCCCCATGAAATTTTAGGTGTATTAGTTATTTGAAGTGGTACATCAAGGGAGTTATCCCTACCTAGATATTCACCTCATCTTTAGAATATACACAAGCATAAAAGTGTTTCCATTGTGCCAATTGGATGAGGAGATCTTAGGCATTTCCTCAAAGGGTTAAAATCCAAGTTAAAATAGTTTTTTGTATGCCCAGTGGGTCTCTTAGTCTAAGAGGATGAAATATTTTTGGTGTTATCTTTCGACAATCAACATTTGGAGGCATCTATCCAAGCATCAATGGTAACTCCAAAGATACATCAATTGGTCAACCAACCCAGGTTTCCTTTTGAATATTTTTACTAATATATTTCTTTATGTTATTTATTTCAATGATGTTTCATGGATAATTTTGGTGTTGAGTACTATTTTACACAAGTTGGTGAGGTATATCTAGCTTATGACACTCTCTATCAGCCTTAGTGTGACCCTTACCAATATTTTCATTAAGTATACCACCTCAAAAATGAAGTGAATTAGTTAATCCATGAATTATATCAGTCTTATAGCTAGTCTTCTTGATGTATTTCTCCTCTTAGTCAACCTAGCCACTTCTCAAGTCAATCCATTTCCACCTTCAAACAAACACTTTTGGGGTATGAGAAGTACATGTTAGATATTGACACACAAAGGGTATATGGTCAAGAGGTTTCTATTAATCTCATTCATAAGGTTCAAAAACCATTAGATATAGTAAAAATAGAGTGGGAACCTATTGAGAGTGGTAATTGGCAAAGGCTCACACATGAGATGCTAGATGTGAGTGGATTGGTTTCTTCCTTAGAGGATAAGCTAAGAATTCATGAAACATAGTCTCACCAAATATATAATCCTTCATATCCATTTCCCCAAGATTGATATTAGTCATATTTAACCCCTAATCATGAGCCAAATCAATATTATCAAAGTCACCCTTTTCCCATTCAGTTAGAAGAAAAATTTCAAAAGATAAACCTTATTTTTAAAGATAATCTTAATAGGTAGATTGAGTTGTCTAATATGCATATGTAGTAGTCTATGTCATAATAAAATTAAATGGAATATAAGCCATCATTTCCCTCTCCCCATGCATTCCCATCTCAATAAAAGACCTCTAGATATGAGATTTCAAGTTGGAGACAAGGTGGAGAATCCAAGCCTAAGGAGATTCTAAGTTCCTTGAACACTTCATCCACTCCTCAAATTCCATCAACACCTCAATAAAACACTTATAATAATAAAATAATAAGATAAAATAAGATAATGGAGTCATGGGGAAAGAAAGAGGATAAAATCATTGTTAAGGAGTGTGAATTTGAGAATGAATTTGATCTTTTGTAAGTCCCTCCCACCCTTACTCAAAATACCTCTTATCTTCCATATCAACCCTCTTGTACTCCTCCTTCTCATGAAAAATCCTATTAAATTAAATAAATACATTTCCATGATAACTTAGTCAAATAAATTTAATATTTAAAGTCAATAATGAAGTTACTAAGTCAAGGTGTGATGGAAGGTTTAGACCCAAAAGAAGATATTATGCCTAAACACACCCCATATAACCTCCCTCAATAGAATGATCAAGATAAATCAGATGTGAATGAAATTATTATCAAGTGGAAGGAAGATAACCAAGGTATCTTAACCCAAGGTCTTCTTCCCCTTCCTTAATATCTCCCAAAATAATCCCTTATGATTCATTCTCAATCTAAGTTTGAGGTATATGTGCCATCTCCTCCAACTAGTTCATCTTGTCCTCAACCTATCACCATTTTCCTTTATGAACTTGTGGTGTGGGAAACTAAAGAGGAGAAGTTGTTTGATAAAAACTCAAAAATCTTTCTTGAATAAATTCTAGATCCTTGGCAGCCTCATTGGGATAAGCCACATGACTTCAAGATGCCTAGTCTTGGAATCACAAAGAAGGAGATGGGAGATCTTGTATCCCTTGAGAACAAAAGTAATGTTATGGATTTGAAATGTAACTTGAGATACCTCAAGAGGTTATAAATTCTAAATAAGAGGTGATCTCTTATGTTGAATCTTTAGATTGGGTTGATGAGGAATAATGTTTTCCTTTTGCCAAAGATGGAGAAATGGTCATTGATCCTTCCATCACTATGCAAGATATCATGGATGGGAAAGAACAAATTCTTACTCAGACTTTGGATGAATTGTTTTCTATAATTAGAGTAGGATATACTCTTATTCAAGGAGGTTTTTATCTAATCAAAGATGGAGAAGGTAAAATTGGCACTCAAACGTGTATGCAAAGGAAAAGAAACCTTTCAAATTTATCCTTTCAAGAGACATGCATTTAATGATGATATTTTTGAAATCAACAAGATGGGATATCATCCTCTCAATCAATTTGTAGAAACATATCATCTCTTGAAGGATGGAATAAGCTCTTATTAGCCTCTAAGGAACAATAAACTAATCCTCTTGAATCCATACATATAAAGAAAATGCAAGTTGACCATGAGATGAAGAGTGGGAGGTAGTATGAGGTATGTGTAAAATTTCAAGAGGAATATATTTACATTGGAGACCTATTTTAGGATGTTCTACTTGATAGTAAATCAAGTGAAGTGCCAAGGTATGGGTCTAAACTACAAAGCATCCAATCTAAGGAGAAACATGCTTGGCATTATATTTCATCTCATGAGGAAGGAGTTTCAAGGAATATTCCTTTTGATCTTGGAAAGGAGATATGCTTAGTTGTTAGTTGTGTATAATAGTTTATTTTTGTGATTCCTATAAGTACCTTGAGTATATGTGTGTGTGTGTGTCTTGTGTGTTTGTTTATTTAGTTTTGTGTGTGTCCTTTACTTTGTGTGGTTGAGGTAATAATGTGGTATTGTCTTGATAAAAGCATATGGTTAAAGTCCTCTTGTTGTGTCTCAGACTTTAAATGACTCCCTAATCCCAATAGAGTGATAAGGCTACTTAGTTAGTATAGTAGGCATATTACCCCTATGAATCACCAATTTGTTAACCAAATTTGACCCTATAGGTTAAATTAGGACCCCTATAGGTAAAAAACTGGTATTTATATGTCTTAAGTGGTTTAAAATTTGGACATAAGGTATATTATAGGTCATTTAGTTTGATTTCATGTTATATTAACCTTGGCCAATTAGTCATTTAATCCATTTATCATTTTGAAGTCCCAAATACAACATTTAATAGGTTGTAAAAACCCCTTGGTAAATGTGAATTTTGAAAAAGGTGGTTTCATGTCCCATATGTCTTAAGAGGTCTTAATCAATTGACATAACTAAAAAGTGGTAGGTTCTTCACAAGAAAGGGCAATTTTCTTAAGAAAAAAGGGGAGTTTAACACTTGTATGACCCATGGGGAAGTGTGTCACATGGGATAAGTTTTTAATATGAATATTCAACTTAATTAGATCCATATTAGTGCTTTACATGATTTGGAAGATCTAAAAAAGTAGTAAAATAGTTTTGCTCCTTTTTCACCCTTTTAGGCACACATAACTAGTCTTAAGGTTTATACTTGGTATGGCCAATAGGGGAGTTTTTAGATCAAATTCTTTAGGTAGGTGAAATTAAACTTATAGGGAATAATTTATATAATAATATTTTGAATAATAGTTTCATATACCTATGAATCATCCTCATGGAGTTGATTATGTTTTTATGTTTGTTATTTTATGCACCCTATAGGTTTTGTTCCATTTTTGGCAAGTTCATACAAACTAGTTAGTGATGTTGACTCTAGAGGATGTGAAAACTATTAGAAGATGATATACATTCTTGGTTTCAATTTCATGATGTTTTGATGATCAAAATAAATTAGATTTTAAGATGAAGCACTTTTGTGCAACATGTAATTTTTCACCATGTTTAAGATTTTCATGCTTTGCCAATGGCTCTAGGGAGTTTTGATAGGTTATTACTTATGTTTATAATGTTATTTTGGTATATTTTCATTTATATCCTCATTCTCTAGATCATCTTCATAGTTTTTAGTCATACACCACACATTTAGCTAGTTTACCATATGATTGTCATACACAGTTAGCTAGGTGCCATGAAAGAAGGGTCAAAATGTAAATATGGAGTATGAGATATGGTTTTAGAATTTGAAACATCTTGATTTTTCATTGTTACACCATTAAATACTATTATTTGGTTATCAAAGTATACCCTTTGAGTGTATTAACTTTTTCATGCTTGCTTCCCATATACAACTGAGAATGCTCATCTACAGGCAGTGTCTTCATACAACTAATCATGTTGAGAATGAGATTGTGATCTTATAAAAGTTATACTATATGAAAGGAGCCAATTTTTAATCATGAAAGGATCAAAAAACTCTTTTAAACCTCACAAGCCACATATTCTACTAGCTCAATCTTCCCACTACTTATATAGGAAAATATGCATCTACAAGTGTTAAGATGGAGCCAAACAACCATATGGAAAGGTATAATTATGAGATGTAAAACTTCTTGATTTCCTAATATTTTTTATATAACTTGATAAACTCATTTAAGGTGTAAAATTGATAACATAGAGGTTGGAAACATGTTCTAAGGCTAGATGACAAGTACAAGGACCTTTTCCCTAAAATCAGAAAACAATATTGCTAAGGGTATTGTTAATATCATATTGTAGAGACTCAAAAACTACACACGATAGATTTTGATGTCAAACTACCTTTTAACCCTCATCTTACCTCGCATCTAGTAGAGCACCTAGTAAATTATACTCATTTACCAATTTGACCCTATCAAGCCCCTATCCCTAACATATTTAGATAAATCATTTAACTCACCCTTTTTAACTTCCTTTAAACTATTTTCTTATAACCCCTCAATTATCGATGGTCAACCTAACTATTGATAGCTAGCCTAACCATCGACAGTTAGGTCTCCAACATTTCTTTAATTTTTTAAGGCACTAACAAATTTGTGTGAGATAAGCATCTCCCTAAATGGTAACTTGCTTTTAAAAACTTTATTTAAAATGTCATGAAATAGAAAATTTCTCACCCTATAAAATTTGTAACTTCTTCCATCTTAATTAGTAACTTCATCCTATAAAAGGAGAAGAGGAAGAAGAAAAAGGGATCCAAAATATATAATCTTGCATCAAATATCTCTTGTATATAGGTATTCAACATCCTTTTAGCAAGCAAGTAACATCACTGGAGACTCGAAGTTCTATTAGAATCACTTTTGAAAGCCAAAGTACTATTACTCTAGCTAAATCACTTTAGCATTCCACCATCAAGATTAAGGTATACTTCACTTGTTTTCATTGATTTATCTTATTTATAACTTTTCATCCCTATCAAACCCATTATTATCTTATTTTCACCTCTCATCCCCATAATAGACCTCTATTTACCTAAATACCTAATCTACACCTTTTATTCTAATCTTTTCTAGATTTACACAGGTAACTACCAATAGTTAATATAACCACCAATGGTCACCTCAACCATTTATGGTTACCCAACTACTGATGATTAGCCTAAACTATCAATGGTTAACCTAACCACTGATGGTCACTATGGCATGAAAACATAACAATCTATTTTCAGCCCCTTGGCCCTAGCCAAACACAATTTTTTTTTAATTTATGCCTAATTACAGTACCCTTTTTGGTTTTCTAGACTAGACCTCAACCATTTTACAATAAGTGTTGACCCATTTTTGCTATTTTAGTTGTTTTCTTTGAAAAATCATTCATTTTCTCTTCCTTTCATGTATTCACTTTCATGTCATTGAATGCAATTATCCTTTTTGTTTAGTTATATCAAATTAATTATTATAATAGTGGATTGAGAACCTCCTAGTAAGCAATATGCTTCTTTGATCTAGCTCATGCTAGGTATTCCACTCAACCATCCATCTAGCAACTCCATTTTTCTAGTGTCTTTATTATCTATAAGTTATTACTTCCCATCCAAAGAGGAGTTACCATCATCATCTGGATTCACACATGCACTCTTACAAGGTATTCTTCTACACACCCTACTATTAGTTTCATTATTTACTTTCAAAATTAAGAAATGAGTGAAAATTAACTGAACCATTTTGGTATGCCTAGTGGGACCCAATTCCATTTTTCCTTCCTTATTATTTTCTCATCGAATGAAATTTTAATATTTAATTTTGGGCTTAAAATAAACTACTTGCATACATTTATTGCCTACTTGTCTTAGTTCATCTAGTAACTTAGGAAGCAAAGTAATTAAGCATAGCTTTCACACTTGTCATCACACACCTAATCCAAACCACAAAACAATTAACACATTAAAACATACCTAACATAAGAACCAACTAAGATTTCATCACCTAACAACAACCTTACCCCTTCCTCACTATCCTAATTGGATTTCACCACCAAGGAGAAAACAAACTCATCTCTCTAGTTGAGTATAAACTTTGAACTTAGTATATTTTAGCTAAGCACATAACACTCTTACCACTATGGGACCATGAAGTGAGGGAGTAGGCCCCAATACCAAGCCATATACTAAAGTTCAATATAGATTTATCTCTTGAGCACCTAAACAACCTAAAACTAATCTTAGATTTCCTCTTTAGTACCCAATATATGATCCAAATTCCCTCTTCACACTTCTCAAGGCATAAACCAAAAGCAATATGAAAGGAATCTTAGGTTTAAATTAACTTTTAGTGTATGCATTGTTTACCTTGAATTCTTTTCTTATGATTGGTTTTTATTTGAGGTGTGAGTTTCATCATATTATTTTCTCACATGGTCTTTACTAAATAGCAACTGAGAAACCAAACAGATCAACGACCACCTTATTCTTATTTCTTTATGGAATATAATTCTATTGATGAGGGTTCACTTAATTTTTCTCCCCCACCTACTAGAATCCTGGTTATTTCTAAGGGTGATGCAGAATTTATTGTCTTTTTTTTAAAATAATTTAGAGGCCCTTTAACATTATCTTAACTACTTACCTCACTATACATTTATTGATTCAATTCCTCATATAAACCCTCCTTATGGTATGCCTCCCCATCTTATGTTGGGTACTACCTTAACCCAACCTTTACTGAACCAAGCCTCTTCTTCCTCCAATATCTCATATACTACCACTATCTAAACCTAATATAACATTCCAAACTCTAACCAAACACCTACTCCCACACCCCACACTTCACATATAGGTTCAACCTTAACTCTAGTTACCTATACTCCACCTACCATGGGGTTATCTTCTACCCCAATTTTTACCCTTCCCCTTATCTCAACCAATCCACCAACTTCTACCTTATTTCAGAACATGGTGCTCTCTATACCTCAAATGCTTCCACCTATTAACACCAAAGTCACCACTCAACCTTAAGCTACCCAACCTTAACTCACTACCTCAGCCATACCCTTAATCTAACCCAAATACATCCATTAACAAGTACCCATGACAACCTATCAATATGTCTCTAACCCACAAGGGTATATAACACCTTCCAGTGAACCATTTGTGATAATCAACCCTTATGTGACATCATCTCAACATCTTGTCACCACTTACCAACATGTGGCTTATTTAATTCTTTATATCACTTATCCAAACATATATGCCACCCAACCTAAATAAAATGTGCCCCTTAGTTATGTATCTTCCCAGCTTAACTAGATCTGAACAAGATGTTAATGGATAAAATGACCAACTTGGAGTCATCCATCTATAGGTATTATAACCTTTTATCCTGTTATAAATTTTTAAATGAACCCATTCATCCATCTTTGCCCATCCATTCTTATCCTCCTCAATGGGAATTACCTAAGTTTTCAAAATTCCAGAGCAAGGACGACCCACAATAACATTTGAGAGCATTCCATTATTCTTGCTATTTAATCACATATGATGATGCTCTCATTAAAACCTTCCCCATGTCCTTATTTGGAACTACGTTTGATTGTTATAGTTCTCTTCCCATGCAATCTATATTTTATTTCTCCTAATTGGTCTAAATATTTTTAGATCATTTTTTAGTAAATATATCTAAAAAGGTTTCTATTACTAACCTATATTCCATTAAGCAATTTGATGATGAGTCAATTGTTGATTTCATGGTTAGATGTAGAGGTCTCATTAACCAACTTTATTTCTCCTTACCTCAACCTAAGTTGGTTGAACTCTTCTCTTAGGGTTGTACCAAACATATAACCCCCACTCTTCAAGTTCATACTTCAATAACTTTTGATGAGGCATCCACCATGGCATGAAAACTAGATATTTGAGCCATTAACAAAGGGAAATTGAAATTATGAAACAAAACTTCCAAATTTAAATCTAATGACCCTTCCTCCACCAAAACCACTTTCCAATCTAATACCAAATCAAAAGCATCTACAAACTCAGTTGTTCTCAAAATTTCCCCACCTCAAACTATCAACTAAGCACCTCAAACCAATTCTTCAAACCCTCCTTATCAACAAAACCAAAACTAATATCCTCCAATACAATATACTCCCATTGTAGAATATTATTCATTAGTTTTATATAAATTTCTAAAATCCAACCTCATCTAACTTCCACCTATTAAACCACCCCAAAGACTTTATGCTTCTCACCCCATACCTAGGTGGTATAATAAAAATGACCATTGTGCCTTTCACCAAGTGGTAGGACATGCCATTAATAAATGTAATACCTTCAAAAGTATTTTATAAAATTTGATTGATAGTGAATAACTTACATTTTATAATCCCAAGGTTACTCTTAATTATTCCCTTGACCTCTTCTACAAGCCTTTTCCCAATCACACTCTTCCACCAAACACCATGACAATAAACTTGAATCATCTCACCCTCATGAGGCACACACAATCAATGTTATTAATAATGAGCCCATTGTTGAAGAGACCATTACCCCAATCATCCAAATATAATTATTGAACTCACCTCTTATTACTTTGAATAACCCAATGAATGAATCAACCACCCCTCTCTCTTCACTTAATGAGACCTTAGTCTTATCTACTTTTCCTTTGATGGAAACACCCAAGGAGATAACCATTGCTTTAACCATTACTTCTTCTTCCACTCCACCCATTAAAGTGGTAGAACTACCCCCCAATCCCTTTAACACCCAAAAAAAGGAAGTAACCATGTCATCTCCTTCACTTGGGGAAAGCACACCTACCTCCCCCATCTCAAAACCATCCAGGACCTCTTTAGAAACTATCCCAAACCAAGAGAAGGTTACCTCATATACCCAACCACTAATTGTTGAACCATCTATAAAAAATAATGATAGATAAACCATTCCCTCTTCTCCACCAAAGTGATTAAGCTTTGAAAATAATTACTAAGGAACCAAACCCATATTCAAGCCCTTTTCTAGGCTAGTATAAAGTTTAGGGTTCACTTCCCAACCTAAAATTAATAGAGCTACCTTTTGGCATTGATTTTGAATTCCTTACCAAATAAAATTTGAACCCTCAAATTCACTTAAATCCATCTTTAAACCCATTACCTCTTCACCAAATATCTCTTCCAAAAATGTAAGTGAACCATCCCAACCACCTCTACATAAAATTTCCAAATCACTTTACACTTCTCTCACTAAACCAATCAAGAACCTTTGAATTCTTCCCACACCTAGTCATGTTCATCCCCCTTTGAGGTTGGACTTAACCCCATCAATCCCACCAAAGAAAAATCCAACTAAACCAATTAATAATTTATATTTACCCAAACCTCCACCTCAAACTAGGCCCATACCACCTCTTTCCCATTTACCTTCTATTATAGGGCCCCATCCTTCTACCATCCCGATTACCTATTATTCTTCTAAGAAACATCCCATTTTTCTCCACCTAAACCCATCAAACCATCTAGTTATCAATAATTTTAACAAACCTATCTACCTCTACTTTTCCACCTATGTGTAAACCTTCCTCATCCAAGTCTTCCATATCTAAATCTCCAACCCCCAAACTAACCATAACCAAGCAAACCCAACCAAAACCACCAACTAAAACCATTCCTCCAACCACAACTTCCATAGTAAAGCCTACACCCAAAATGGTTCTCACTATTATAACCAAAAATCCATCCCCTCTAATGACTTTTCTTGAATCCTATTCAACCATTTTACAAAGGTTGTTGCAAACCTCTTCTTTTAGCTTACCTCCAATCAATAATTTTGACCCTTCATGTCCTAAACCATCACGGTCCAATGATAATTTGATTTGCCTTTACCACAAGACCCTGGGACATGACATGGAGAATTTTAAAGCTCTCTAAGTGCTTATTCCTAGCCTATTTGATGAGTATGATCTATTATCAGATGAATCCTTCTTACCCCCATTACCAATATTACCATCAGCCTAACTTATCTAATGTTTACCTACACTCCCACGCCTACCCAAGGATAAGAAGGAAGAACTAAATCAAGCATCAACTGTATAAAACCTCCTTATCCACACTCTTTATGTGGTTACATGATCCCAAACCCAATAGAAAGATAATGGAAAATCTAAGACTTCCATCCCATAGACATACCATTCAACCCCTTAACCTTCCAACCAAAACCAAACACCTAAAAATTCACCTATATCACCACAAAATCCCAAAGTATCCATTTTGGGACCCTCTACCCCTAACCCATCTAAATACATCTAGTGTATCATGTTGAAACAACTTCACTAGATACCGGTGAAAATGAGCCTTTATGAACTAGTCAACACCTCACCCCACCATCATTAGGCATTGATCAAGGCTATAAAATCTATATAGGTTCAACTAGATGATCCTTAAACTCTTTCACCAATTTTTTGGGGCCTCCAACTTTCCACCCTCATCAACTTTTAGGATTATTAAATACATTTTACCCATTTAGAGGATTCTAATCCTCCCCTCTTCATCATAGCATAGATTAATAAAATCCACATCAAGAGGGTTATGATTTATGGAGGAGTTAGCATCAAAATTATCTCCTCCCATGTGTATGACCAAATTTAGCTACCCAGAAACATCATGTTAGAAAGTACAATGGTCCTTTTATCCTTTAATGATACCATGACCACTACCTTAGGGATATTTATCCTCCATATCCACTTAGGAATTTACACCATTCCCAAACTATTGTATGTTATAGATGGAAATTTATAATACAATGTGTTACTTAGGTGCCCTTGGATCCATGTTATTATTTTCATCACTTCCACCTTACATTGATGTGTCAAATTTGAGCATGAGGGACAAGTTGTTACCATTAAAGTTAAACCTAGTCCCTTTCACTCTTGTAATATGACATATTAGCCTAATGACATTATTATTCCTTATTAATCTATCTTGAAACCATCTTCTAATAAAACTACCCCACCAACCAAAACTATCAATACTTCTACTCATAATGATGATGAAGCATCAAATAGCTCAACCATCCCTTCATCCCAAATTCTAGTTGAAGACCCCTTATAATCCATATTTCAACAACTCTCTCTTAGTAAATTTTGTATTTTAGCCTTAGATGCTTTCCCAGCATCAGTACCATCATCCCTTTTAGGGTCCCTCATAATCAAACAAATTCCATCTATGAGGGAATTGACTATCCATTTCTCACTTGTATCACTTCCCTGTTAATTCAACCATTCACTACCAATTTCTCCTACCTGGATAAACCAACCATCACCAATTATTACCTTTAATATTATACTTAGAAGGGGTTTAGTCTTATCCTCTATGAATATGGACCTCATGAGTTACCCATAATCAAAACTCAGAAACCTTACGAGTTATTTGGCCTTCGGTTTGTACCACTAGAAGAACCCACATCACCAAAACCTATTGCCACCATCAATGAAGAACTTCCATCCCCGCCAACCCTATCTCTATCTAATTATAATAACTATGATATCATCCCATCTATTTTTTTTATTAATACCATAAGTTTGGGTCCCTTAACCTATCAAAAGGATGGCAAAATTAAAACCCTTCCTCTCATCTATCTTGAAATGATTGAATGTGATTCTCCTACCATCAACACCATCCAACATTAGAATGATTATTCCATTATTTCCTACCTTAGTGTGGTGGATTATTCAGTTCATAAATATCTCCCTCTTGAGAACCAAACCATTCTAAATGAATCAAACATTGATGTCAACTTGGGTACTCAGGATAACCCCCATATTGTCAAAATCAACCAATCTTTAAATTACATAGAGAAGCAATATTATCCTTATTTTATGTGAGATTACAACATAATGTTTTCTTAGTATTATTATGATATGCCTAGAATTAACCCTTCTATTTCCCTCCATAACATTGTTACCCATCGTGAGGCTAAACTAGTTCTATAAAAGCTTCATAAAATGCATCCTTACATATCCCTCCTTTTCAAAGAAGAGCTTTAACATCCCTTATCCATTGATTTAATTCAGCCCATAGACTATCCATAATGGGTTTATAAGATTATTCCCATCACCAAGCCCATAGGGGGACTTTACCTTTGCATTGATTTTCATGACCTCAACCTCACTGACCCAAAGGATGACTTTACTTTACCAAACATTGATCAACTTGTTGATCTTACAGCCATCCATGAAATGTTATCTCTCATAGATAGTTTCTCAAGATATTATCATATCTTGATTTCCCCTAAAGATTAGCATAAAAATTCCTTTATCACCCGATGGGGAACATTTTTCTATAGGGTCATGCCTTTTGGACTAAAGAATGTTAGAACAACCTATCAATAGGTCATGACTTATATTTTTCATGATCTCATCCATAAAATCATAGATAAATATGTGGATGATCTCCTTGGGAAATCCAAACACCACAAGGATCACCTAGATGTTCTCACCATCATCTTTGATTAACTAATCTAGTATATTGTCAGGCTTAATCCCAAGAAGTGCATTTTTGGAGTCCTATCAGGTAAGCTTCTTGGTTTCATCATCTCTATCTATGGAATCAAAATAGACCCTACCAAAGTCAAAAAAATCTTGGATATGCCTCCTCATACTAACCTTACCCAACTTTAAATCCTATAGGGCAAACTTTAATCCATCCATCACTTCATATCTCAACTACTAGATAAATATCAACCTTTCCACCACTTCTTAAATAAATTTACCTATTTTAAATGGACCAAAGTATGCCAACAAGCCTTTGATTCAATTAAGGAGTATCTTCTCTCTTCCCCCATCCTCATCCCTCCTAAAGAAGACCAACCCTTTTACCTATATATATCCACCAAAGACCATTCCTTAAGGGCAATTATTTCTCATCATGATGAAAAAAATAAAGATGAATCCATCTATTACATTATTCATACCCTGATCAAATATGAAACTCAGTATAAATTTCCCAAAAAACTTTGCCTCACCTTAGTTTTCATGGCCTCCAAACTCCACCACTATCTTCTTAATCATAAAACATATGTCATCACTAACACTGATCCCCTCAAGTATATGCACTCTAGCTCATTCTCCTAGATAAGTTCAATATTGAGTTCCTTCCACAAAATTCCATTAAAGGACAAGGAATCATTGATCAATTATCTGAGGCTCCTCTACCAGACAATCATCCTCTTCCTCTTGCCTTCCCAGATGAGTCTATTACAACTATTTCTCAAGAAGAACCCACCTACCAAATGACCATGTTTTTTGATGGCTCTAAATGCCAAAATGGTGGAGGTGTTAGAGTGATTATCATTCCCCTTAATGGTGAACCTCTTCCCCTCTTTGTTAAACTTTAATTGAATGCACCAACAACATAGTCAAATATGAAGCCCTAATCACAGGTCTCCAAACTGCCCTAGCCTTGGGATTCAAAATAATTAATGTCTATGGTGACTCTTAGTTAGACATCAACCAAGTCACATGATCTTATGAATTTAAAAATGATATCCTAATGAAGTTAAAACAACTTGTGGATGTACTCTTTACATCTTTTGATAATTAAATTATCGAGTTAGTTCCTCAATCTACCAATAAATTTGTAGATATGATGGCCTCCCTTGCTTCCGAAATTCCATATGAACCTACCAAATATAAATTATTTATCACCATCCATAATTTTATCATAGCCTCATATATCAGTTTTGATCTTCTTACCATTTGTAGTGTGGAGACATCTCCTAACATTTGGTATGACCAAAATTTTAACTATCTTAACCTTGGTGTTATTCCTCCCAACCTTTCAAAGATTGCTCAAGGAGATTTTTCAGTGTACCTCTCATTACACCATACTAGGGGGAATCATTTACAAATATAGCTTTTATGGCATCCTTCTCTATTGTATTTAGAGTCATGAATCCTCCCATGATATCAAAGAAACACATGATGGAATCTATGAGGGACATTTTAGTGGCCTAGTTGTTTCTAAGTGTATCTTTCACCTTGGATATTATTGACCCACCCTTAATCAAGACTGTTGTGACTATGTAAAGAAGTATGTGAAATATCAACAACATGCTAACTTACATCATGCACCTCCTCATGACCTTCAAGTATATAAAGATTATTGACCCTTATCACAATGGGGTCTTGACCTGATTGGCAAAATAAATCCCCATTCTTCATAATGGCACCAATATATCATTATTACTACTAAATATTTGACCAAGTTGGTGGAGGTGATCCCCCTTATATCCACCAAAGCCAAAAAGGTTATCAACTTCATCAATCACAATATCATCTATTGCATCATTGTTCCCAAGAAGATCATCACTAATAATGGTAAATCTATTAAAAACTAGTAATTCTAAATTCTTTATGATGCTTTTCGAATCAATTTAAGCTTATCCTAACCCTATCATCCAAAATCTAATAGACAGGTGGAAACTTCTAATAAAACTATCATCAAAATGCTCACCAAAGTACTAAGTCTTTTAGGTTAGGATTGGCTCTTACACATCCCTTTTGCTTTATGGGACTATCTCACTATCATTCAAAGGTATTTGGGTTCTACCCCTTTCTCTCTCATCTTTAGAGTCAAGGTAGTCTTACCTCTCTAAGTCTAAATTCCTTTTCTTTACATATCATTACAAGAAATCCTTTTTGAAAGAGACTATCATCAAGAACATCTTGCACATCTTGAACTTCTTGATGAACATCACCTCATAGTACTTAATCATCTATGTCTATCAAGAACAAATCCAATGTGCATATAATAAACACCTAAAAGAGCAAGAGTTCAGCATTGGAGACCTTATCCTTAAGGAAGCTCAACATGTAACTAATATCAAAAAGAGAAAAAAGGGCAAGTTCACTTTTAGTTGTCTTGGACCCTACATCATAACCCATAAGTATGGATCAAGAGATTATCATTTGTCCTCTCTCAAAGGTAAAATAAAACATGATCCTCTCAATGCTTTGCATTTGCATCCATTTTATTGTTGAAACAAGGATCGAACTCACCTTTGTGTCTAACTTAAGCTCATCCCTTGGTTTATGATATTTTTACTTCCTTTCACTTACCCTTCCTTAATCCCCTTGGGAACAATTGATTACAACATAGAACCATGTGATTATCCATCATAGTTTTAATCCTAATCCTAAATATGGGTACCATGGCTCTACACATGGCATGGTTCTTATGAATACTTTATGTCTCTAATAAGATGGAATATCATGATTAGTTATATCTCAAACCACTTTCCCCATATTTAATTAACCTTTAGTGTTAAAGTCTGTCTTCCATAAAGGTAAACCTTTAAGCTTAAATAGACTTGTCCATGTCTAATTCCACATTCAAAATCCCTTGGGTCCATATCTCACATTACAGACTACTCCCTTGAAGGATAGCTACCCAAAAATTAAACATTGCTTAAAAAAGTGGACTACTCCCTTAAAGGATAACTCTAAGAATCCAATTCTAGTCTACTCCCTTGAAAGATGGATAAGAAATAATCATTAAAAGTTTTTCATATCGATCAACTTCAACAAATAAAAATAATAAAAATAATAAATACAACTATGTCAAAATCAATACAAGCCACCATTAGATCTTATAAGTGTCATTTGTAGACTTCCTACATTAATCAGTCTACACATTATCCCATTATGCTACAATCAGCTCCTATATATGTCATTTGTAGACATCCTACATTGATCAATGTACACATCATATTAAGGTGTGGACTTGTTTATTACAGTTCTTTGGTCATCTATACAAGGGGAAAACTAACCTATATCAAAGTACCTTTCTACCTATTTAGAATTCAACCATATACCTATCACCTCCTTTCCCTTCAATCCCTCTCTTAAATCAAGGGACTATGAGCTTACATGATACCAGGTGATTAAGACCCCCTCTTTTTCAATGAAAGCATGATCTAGCAAAGCATTAAATAGGTTTATGTTCACTAAGTCAATCTAATTACAATTTCTTGTTGTTAGGTCCTTTCCAACTACAAACACCATACCTTTTTCTTATCCGCTATTCATTAGTTCATATGGTTTTATGTCTCATAAATCTTATATCTTTCTCTCATTTAGTTGGTTATCTGCACCTACTTTCTAGGATTTAATTATTTACTCATTCAAACATGCAAACATCATTCTCATCAATGCCATCACTATAAACCATATCCTACCCATAAACAAAACATCTTGAACCATAAATCATAAACAATCATGACACACCATTATAACATTATAATGTCATAAGATCATCATAAACATCATATTTACAAATTATTGTCCTATCTGTGAACTACATTATCTTATCTGTTAATGTTTAAAATTGTGCTTGATTCTAATCAACAACAATGAGAAGTTTCAAGATGTGGGACTTGCATCTTGAAACAACCTCCAGATTTTAGAGAAGCTGGTCTCTTCTTTATATCAAGTGTTTGGAGGAAAAGGGATAGGAATTTTAAACAAAAATACAAATGTAAAGAAAGAAAATCTAACTATGGTGATGCACCTGAATGTAATTTTGATCCTTAATCCTAAGCATAGTGAAACTATATGTAAGATTCAATTACATTAAAGAGCAGCCAAGGCATAATTAATATAATAGATAGAAACAATAGAAACAGAGGATCACAGTTTTAGACTACCATTGCAATGATACAAGAAACACCAACAAAGGCACATGACTCTCTTCTCATTAATTTTCATTCATATAAAAGGCACAAAAACATGCATAGTTACACAAACTTTACAATTTTAAGAAAATAGAGCAAAGGCAAATGATGTTCTTGGTCATAACTCTAGCAAGCCTAATAATTTTCTAAAAAAATTTCCCCCCTTCTGATCCTCCGGCATTTCTCTTTATAGCCTCAGACATCTCCTCCCATCACCATCTTTCTCGTGCAATTCTACTCTGCCCTTAACTCACAAGGGACAAATAGATAGTGCTTTCAATGTTTACCAACCCCATAAATCTACCCAGTGTACTACTCCATCTACTGGAATTAACTCTAGATAAGTTTCCCTCTAGATTGATCATGCATTCTTAAATTTAAGGCCCAATATTGAACTCTGATTGAGCTAGAAATGCCTATACGAGATCCTCTGTTCTGTTGAAATGGAAAAGAACATTTAGTTAATTCCTTAAATATCTTATTATTTCTTAGGAGATACAAAAAGATGACACTTGGAATTTTCCACCTGATCCATCAAATACATATGGCACTTTTTGCTTTCCCAATATCCTGCTAAAAAATGCTTTGCCTTTGACACTTGTTGCAATTCACTTCTCTGATACTTGGCAATTTCAACAAAATAAGACTTACCACATTCCTTTCCTGAGTAACCTTTAAAAGGGAAAAGATGTTTGTGGAAATCTAAACTTGCTCTTTAGCTATGCTTGTATAAATATTTGAGATGCATGTTAGGCTCCTATGGATGGCGACACTTGGCAACTTCTTCAGACCTTTGAAATAAAACCTAAGACCCACCACGATCTTTATTTAGAAATGGAACTCAAATATGATCTCTCAGACATTGACACATGGAGGCTTCCACAGCTCCTGGGAAGATACGTGGCATTTTCTGCTACTCTTGCTAAGGGTATGTGGTGGCTTCCACTTCTCCTGGGAATAGAGTAGAAAGGGGCTCAGAGAACGACACTTGGCAGCCTCTGCTCATCTTTTGCACTTAAATAAAAATTAAATAATACCATACTACCTTTTGAAAGGGTGCCTGACCCTTTTGGTTTTTTGGGACAATCCCTTGAACTACCCATTCAACCAAAATTGGTTCAAAGGTTCAATGGTTCAATGTTGCGTGCTGTTTACACACAACCCAAGATCTTGAACCAAAACATTAAACCAACACATTAAACCACCTTATTTAACCTAGGCATTGAACCATCCTATCCCTCGAATGTTGACACATGGTGACTTTTGCACTCTTCTAGAAAATCAATTCAAAGCCCTCCATGATAGCCACTTGGTGCTTTTCGACTGATCTTGATACTTAGCTTGTTGAAACCTTTTGCCAAAAAAAAGATGAAATGCGGGTGCTAAAAAGGAATGTGGATATTGACACATGGTGTGTTTTATTGAGTTGATGTTGGATACATGGCACATTCTATGGCCCTCTTGAAAGTTATGAAAAGTGCCTCAGAAGACACAACTTGGCCTATTCGATAACTCAAAAAGCGAAACTTGGCGACCTCCACCTGATTTCAACACTTGGGAAAAAATGAAACCAAAGAATAAAAAAGGGAAAATGAACCCATGTTCAAATGAAACCACTTGGCCTTTTCTGCTGCTCTTTGATAATTAAATGGAAAAATGAAATAAATGAATTAAGCCCACACTCTACTTCAAAATTTTGCCATCACGACCAAGGGATGTGGGAACAAAAACTGTAGTGCACAACCAAAAAAAAGAAATATGAAAAGCGACGTAGAGTGAAAATATTACTCTATAATTACTGGCAACCCCCAAGACTTTTGGGCCTACTCAAAAAAGAAACCCAACTCCTGCTTTGTCAAAATTACAAAATTCACAGCTTCAACAATGTTGTCTGGTAGGTGGACCATTCATGGTCAGATAACCCTTGCTTGTTCTGCAAGTCAATGAAGGCTAAGTCAAGGTGAATAATATCCTTGTGAAAAAATTTTTGCAAAATTTAAACTGTAGCCTTCAACTTGAATTTGAGCTGGGAAATAAGAACCAAAATAGCTTCCAATTTCAAGACTGAAGAATCATCTCGTAAGTTTTGAAAAACTATTTGATCATTCTATTTGGCCAGCAGTAATGGTTCAATTTGGTTAACCATTAGCACCATGCTACCATCAAGAAATGGAGATAGAAGGCCTAAATTGACTAGATCTTTGATATGCTACTTCATCTCACTGATGTCAAGGAGCTCTCTACAACTATTGGCTATGGAATTACAACTGAGAACCTCATTGAATCTCTTTGCTATGACCATTCTATCAGTGATTCCTATGACTGCCAATGTCATGTATGTTACGTCATAGAGCTTATATAACAATGTTTGAGAGTCTGTGACTCTGTTAGAGACTGTAGCCAGAGTGTTCTACATTGAATCTCCCACCTTTTTGCATAATCTCTGTGCATTTAATAGGAAGGTGAGGGAAGGCCTAAGCTATAAAATCTCTAAGGAGATTCTTTTCCACATAGATTCATAGAGATGTTTTACCAGCTTTATCACTTTGACACTCTTTGGCCTATTATCCAGATCTAGTGTTAGTTGTGCCACTCTTTGTTGCTCCACCTGGAACTGGGCTCGAATGGTCATAGTATTATTCTATTCAGTTAGTAGCTTGTGCTGCCATTCTACTTTTTCCCACCTCAAAGTTCCCACTGCAACATTTATCTGTGTAAACTCTGTCTTTAAAGAATCATTCTGGGCCTGGACTACCCAGTGATTTTGAAGTGAAATAGTATCTTGCAACTATTTATTCAGACTTGTTATTTCATTATATTTTTTGTTGATTTATTTAGTCAAACTATTACACCTTGCCTTTTCCTTAGCCAAATTGGCCTCCATCTTTTGTAGCCTTCTTGATGTTTTCAAGTAGTCTTCTGTGACTACAAAAGTGGATTCGATTAACAATTCAACTCTATCTTGGGGCCTTAAAAGGTACATATTAATGGCCACTACATCCATTGAGTAATCCTCAAGCTACATCTGCTTAGTTAGCTTGATAACATTTAGTGACAAATGGGTCTCTGTCAATTTTTGTTGAATTGGGTCAAATTATGACCACAAATGAGGTGTAGCTAGTGCCTTATTTTCCATTGTCTTCTTTTTCTCCCTTTAGGATTCTCTTACCATCTACACAACATTTACTTAGGTCAAGAAAATAGAAGGGGAGACAATGTGCCCACCTACAAAAGGATGTCCCTATGGTAGACCATATTGAATAGCCAATTGTTGGCTATGGGCAATCTAAGGAGAAATTTTTTTAGGAATAGAAGGGGAGAAATGGAGTAACATTAAGAACTGTGGAGGCATGGATGGGGTGAAGTGTGAAAGGGGGATGGTAGAGGTGATAAGGGGCATCATTTGGCTTGGTGGAGGCATCATTCTGATGGTAGAAGGGATAGACTAAGAAGGAGAAGGAGGAATGATACTTACCTGAGGAGTAATCTCAGCACTCTATAATTAGCACTATTGTGTGTTCGTCTCCTCTTCCATGGCCAACTAAAATTGTACCCTTCATTGTTTTTTGGGTGTCTCCTCTTCTGGTTGTGCTCTCTGTCCTTCCACATCAGCTATTACCATTAGTGATGCTTGTGGAGAATTAGGAACTTCAATAACTTTTGATGATGGAGAGGCTTTTAGTGGCAAATACAATAGACTCTTTTATCTCTCCAAGATGCTGAGAGGTTGGGGGCAAACTGACATAGTTGCTACTATGACATTTTGTTCTGAGGCTTACAACTCTTGGCTTAGCCTGGCTTCCTTCACTATACCCCATGTTGGCAAATCAGTCATCTCTAGGCTAGATGCAAGGGAGAGATGGCACTCATCCCATAGTTCTTCCCACCTCTCATCTGTGTCTACATTCCCAAAATAATGGGCAGTCTAAGAAATCTCCTGCCTATATTTCCAATAGGCTTCTATCTTTTCTGCATCCCAATCCTTATTCTTCAATGCTCTTCTCAATCTAGAAGTCATTTTGACTTTAGGATCATAATCCCTTTGCTTAATGTAGAAAGTCTCCCATGGTCTATTTTGTAGAGGGGGCAAGTCTGATAACTCAACATAAAAATTGGGAGCATCTTCTATAGGGTTTCTCTGGGTCTCCCAAAAAAAGCAGCCCTCATGTACAATCCTAGTTGCAACCCTATTAGTCCTTATCTAGGAATCTATGTAGCTAGTCGGGTCATACACCCATTTGTCTTCAACTAACAGGAATCCCAGGAAGGCTAGCTTTCAAAGCAGTAAGACTTCAGCATCCCTAGATTCCAAACTTATGTTGCTTGCCATCCACAGGAGGTGAAACATCTTCCTCTTTTGTTTCCTAGAACCATAATCATTGTCTACAACTAACACTTGCCTGGTGACTTATAAAAATGCTAACCTAAGAGTTAGAATCTTTAGTAGCAACATTAGTTCCCCATAGAACCCATGAACTCTTAGAATCATATGGTGGGATCTAAAGTAGAAGTTGCACAAAATTAGGTAGCTGGCTAAGAGGTTTGAAATGTTGGGAAACAATCTATTCATGATTGGTTTGGGGCTGACGTGACATAAAGCAGGGGTAATAAAAAGTTCCTAAAAATCATATGGGTCACTGGTCCTTAACAAAACATCTATCCATGCAGACACATGAATGGTCCTTTGAGGGTTAAAACTAGGGTCATACATGTTCAGATGCATATATTGGGTGAAGAGGTCGACATTCTAGTATAACATGAGGTGAAATAAATAAGAGTACTTGAACACTCCCTTTGATCTAAACTGGGCCAACAACTCCACCATTGTATTAGCAATCAGCTCCAAAAAGTCGAGATGATATTCTTAGGTCTTATCGATAGTCTTCAACATGAAGAGGATGCCCATTTACTCTGGGTAAACCACCATATCATCTTTCATGCTGAAGATGACAGCCATCATGGATAGTGTGTCTTGGCTAGCTTGTGTAAATTGGCCCCTTGCCATAGGGAGTGTGGGCATAGTAGTGTTGTCATCGCCCATTTGCAATTCAGCTCTCAAGAACCTTAACTAAGTATTGACATTAGCCCACATCCTTTGCATCTTAGTAATGGTGGGAAATGTTTTTATACTATCATGGTGTAGGGATAACATGTCTTTAATGGCCTATGGTGTGATTTGCACCATGAAAGGACCATGTTGAATGGTGCATGAGGGTGCATGGAGTCAGTCGGCACATAGTTCAACCAAGTCGGGGCATGGATGCACATTTAGGATAAGGAACTATGCCAGTTGTGAGGTCCACATCCTCATGCCAAACATCTCATATTGCCCTGCTCTAGCTCTCTAGAGGCACTTTTGATGTGCCCCTTCCTTGAGGTTTTTACTATTGGCTTTTTGTAAGATTGGGTCCATGATCCCATCTGCATAATCTTTTATTTTTTCTGAGTCACTGGCCTGACCAACCTCTGGGATTCTAGTTCTTGGATAGGCTTTCAACAGTGGCATGATAGCTGAAACATATGACTTAATGGCCAAAAACCTATCAAGGGATTCATAAATCCCAACTCTTTATTGTGAAGATGATGTTCCTTTCATGTCTATGTATTTTTTGTGATGACTGGTATGACCCCCTTGTAATCAAAATACTCTCACTGATGTAACTATACTAGGCATTGAAAAATTTGCAAGTAACATGATATTTTCATGTAAAATGCAAGACTGCTTGAGAGTTGGTAAACTTTAACTCTTGCTAAATGGTATTTATGGACCTATCAAGTCTCAATATACATTAAATTTAGATAGTCGTTAACAAATCCTACTCAATCTTTCAGGGGTAGTGAGATGGACACGTTATGCATGTTATGATGTAAGGTACCTTAGAGATTTTGAAAGATTTGGGAAGTATTCAATGATTTGAGCATTTTTTAAGATTTTTTGAAAACCTTGAGTGACTGACTCTGTGTTTAAAACACTTATTTAAATGAAAAGTGGGAAAACAACAATGGAAAAAACAATGTGGGAAGGAGAAACCTATCTAACTATAATACATTAAAATCCAAGCTAATTAAAATGCTTCGAATAGATTCCATTTACAAGAATCTCCTTAGGTTTTCCTTCCATTGATTCTAGCTCAAATGAATTAAGTTGCTTGCACGCATGAATTTTATATGGGCCAGTCCATAATGCTTCAAATTTAGTATGCTGACCTAGCTTGGCGGCCCTCGCATCCCATTTCAAAATAATCAAGCTTACCTCAAAATGAGGATTCAAAGTCCTTTTATCAAAACAATTCTTAACCATTCCTTGATGCTTGATTAATAAATCATGGGTTGTATCCCTCTTCTCCTAAACCTCTAAAAGCTCTACAAGCCTAACCTGCATGGGGCCATTTTCCTTAATTTCAACTTGCTTGATCAAATGGAGAGCAGGGATCTCCAAACTTAGGGGAATTACAGCTAACTTTCCATAAACCAACTCATATGGGGACAACTTGATCACCTGATTAGGTGTGATTATATCAGCCCATAGTGTTAGATTAAGCACTTTATGCCACTCTTTGTGATGATCAACCCCTATTCTTTTGATGAGTCTTATCAGGTTCTTGTTGGTTGATTCTGCCAAACCATTACCTTGAGGGTAATAGTTAGATGAAGTTTTTAGATATATTCCATGTTTCAAGGCAAAGTTAGAAACTTTAGACCCCAAGAATGCTTTAGCATTATCTGAGGTTATGGTGTGAGGAGCCCCAAAGCGAGTAGTGATACTCCCTAGGAAATCTAGGATCACATTCTCAATTGCTTCCTTAAGTGGGACTACCTTAGTCTATCTGGTAAAATAGTTTGTGGTAGTTAATATCCATTTGTGACCCATAGTAAACACTAGATTTATCATTTCAATGAAGTCAAGATCCCATTGAGCAAAAGGTTCATCCACAATTATAGGACTAAGGGGCATGGATACATTCCTCCTCATCCCCATATAAAATTGGCAAGATTGGCATTTCTTAACTAGCTGATAACAATCTACAAATAAAGTAGGCCAAAAATATCCTACCTCACTTATCTTTATGGTTGTGATCTTTGCAAAAAAATGCCCCTCTGATATTCCATGATGCATCTTGTGTAGTATTTTCTTAGACTTAGCATGTTCTATGCATCTTAATAGTTTTCCATCCGAATTTATTCTAAAAAGGACTTGTTCAATTAAAACAAAATGAACTCCCTACATCCTATAATATCTCATCTTATTTCAAGAGAGTTCTCTCAAATAAATCCCACTGCACCTTGGTCCTCCCCCCTTGGCCTTAAACCCCTATCCTAACCCTTGACCTTGGCCCCCTTTCCACCCTACCCTTGCCACCTTGGATCCTCCCTTGAATCCCTCCACCTTCCCCCTAGCATTTATTAGGCCAAATCTCTTCATTATCTTCCCTCCACGCCCATTTTGGCATCCTCGTGACCGTTCTTCCCACACCCCCTCGCTCGGCGGCGTGCAAGAATGGGCAGAGGCTATTTTTAGCCTCTGTCCCCATTCTACGACCGTCGACGTCGGCAAAACTGCCGGCATCGGCATCCTTCATTACCCTTTTCTGCATCCGTTGCAGCCCCCCTAGACCCTGGAGCTCCCAAACAGATCTCTCTTGGTGTTTTGGCATTCATCTTGTCTCCGTTTGGACCTCGTGCAACAATAGCAACAGGTGCAAAGGTTCTTCATTAGAGTTCTCTTCTTTCAGAATCCTCTGTGGCTTCAACAACAGCTTCTTCAACTCTTCATTCAGCAAGCAAAAAGGTAAGCAAGTCTGTTAATTGATTTTGTTCTTTAAGTTTTCAGTTATCTGCTATTCCTATTCCCTCCATCCTTCCCCCTGAGAGGCTAAAAAGCCTTCTCAAGACCTGTCCTCTATCCATCCTCCTCTCACATTGTCCCACTCTTCATACCAATCCCAGACAACTCCCTCATCCCCCTTTTGCCAACAAAGACCCTGTACAGGGCAAGATCACTCCACAGTCCTTTCAGACCCGTCCCCAAACTCTGTCTCGACCCTCTTAGCATCCCGGACCTGTCCACAGTCTAGAACACATCCCAGACCCGACCACAGGCCATTACCCCAACCGACGCCGGTCACTTCCCCAACTGACGTCGGCAGACCTCATAACCGGCGCCGGCAGCATTTTCGACCTCGGCAACTGTCATCAGTCTGACTACTCCTTTCAGGTAATCATTGGTGTTTTCTTTCATTCCTAATCTGTGTATCACTTCTATATTTTGGCATCCTATATTTTCTTAGTCTTTATCTGTCTGTTATCTGTGGGTTGACCTCCCTTAAGGAAGTTTTTACACTTCCGGGAACAAGCTTTCGCTTGGCAACCCACTGCCTATCTATCTAACATCCTCTTGTCCAAGTTTCTTTTCATTGCAGGTGTCATTCCTCCACAGCCAAAGAGGGGTGCTCACAAGCGTCTGGATTTATGGTGCGCAGTCTTTAGTCCAGGTACTTCCCATGCCTCGTCCATCTTCTTTAGTTTCTTTATTCAAATTTTGAATGTAGAAAGCGAATTAGCTCAAGAAACATTCTGACACGCCCGGTGGGACCCTAGGTTCCTCCTGGGTTCCTTTTTCTTCATTCATTTAGGAGCACTAGGTTCTTACCTTTTCTCCTCTTTCTCTTCTTCTCAATGACACTATAAGCAGGACTAAAATGAATCTTTCTTCCTTGCATTTCTAGACTAGTCTAAACATCATACTCTCAACCCTTTCTCAAACTTGTCTTCATAACAAACATCACATTTCGACTTGGGAATTAAAACGTATTGCACTTTCATTTCTGCTTGTGCTTGCATTAGTCCACATCTAGTAACTTAGACGCATATTGATTGAACTGTAGACACTTGATGTTACACTACCAAACCACATGCACTAAACAAACATAAAACTTACTTGAGACAAGGCCCGACTGGAATTTCATCCCCCAGCAGATACCTTACCCGTCCCGGTGACCCTACTTGGATTTCATCACCAAGAGGGAAGCCCACTCCGTTCTCTGGCAGAGGATAAACTCTAGGCGAGGTATATCTTGGCTAAGCAAGACCAGCTAACCACTGGAATCGTGAAGTGAGGGGAGCTTGCTCCTTAGCACCAGGCCACGTACCAGAACCTAACACAGATCTTTGAGCACCTAAAACAACACCCGAAACCATCTTTAGACCGTCTTCTTCTAGGACCCATTTTTCAGCCAATCTCCCCAAACATCCATCTAAGGCATAAGCCATAATTTCTAAGGTTAATTCCTAGGATTTATCGCTTAGGCTTGTGTGTCTCTCTCTATTTTCCTCTTCTCATCTGTTTGTTTGAGTGAGTGAGGACGCCTTCTTCATTATTTTCCAAGAACCTTTTGGTTCTCTGGAAAACACAGTCACCGACATCGGTTCTGCCACCGACGTCAGCTTCCCCTCTCACCGGCATCAGTTCTAATACCGACGTCGGCTTCATCTGTTACCGGCATCGGTTATCTAACCGACGTCGGCCATCTTTCTAACCGACATCGGTTTTTAAACCGACGTCGGTCTCTGTCACTATCCTTTTTTTTCAAAACCAGCAGCCTAAAACCTGTCCCTCCTCTGCCAAAGACTCCATCCTGGTTTTCTAAAACTGAGCAACACAGTTCCTGAGACCTGAACCTTCTTTGCCTTGCATGGTTTTGACTCGTAGCCAAGCCAAGGCTCTTGTCAACCACGCTAGCCGTCAACCACTTCCGTCCACCCCGTCCGCAACCAAGCCTACAATGGAGTTCAACTCGGAGACTGAAAGAACTCCCATTCGTCCAACCCCGCCGCAGACTCCCATTGTCCAAGAAGGGGACCAAGATTTCGAGAGATTCTTGGACCTCAATACCGCAGCCCTCCAAAACTATCTCGTGAGAAACCCAACGCGAGACCTTTCGGGTGACGTGGTGACGACATCCACACCATTTGTCACCCAACCCTTTATGACTCAGCCTTTCACCTCAACTATTAACCCAACCATGGCCAATACGCAAAGTTTGGCCTCCCCGTCTATTTTTAGACGGACCTCCATCGGGGTTCCATTACCCCCTCAACTACCTGCAATTTAACCAAGTTCTACATCATATCAGAACTTGATTGCCTCGACCCCTCACACTCTTGCACCCACAAATATAGGGGTGCCAACCTATCTTTCTACCAGTGCTGCCATTCAACCACCTTTGGCAGTGCCCAGTCAAATTATACCTTCAACCTTCATAACGCAACCACCTTTAGCCCCCACCTCTGCCCCTGCGATTAGTCATCCATACATTGTATAACTGACTATGTTGCATACCTCCCCTAGCCTCTTCCAAGCACCCTACAACTTAGGGGGCGCGCCACCTATCAATCCATCGGCAGACATCATCAAAATGCTGATGGACAAGATGACCAGTCTTGAGACCTCTGTTTTCGACTCGCACAACACTCTTTCATATGAGCAGATCTGTAACGAGCCCATTCATCCTTCTGTCCCAATCAGACCATATCCTAGCCAGTGGGAGCTTCTGAAGTTTTCTCGCTTTCAAAACAAGGAAGACCCACAACAACACTTGTGGGCATTCAGACATGCCTGCTACCTCATTGGCCATGACGATGCGTTACTCTTATGCACGTTTCCTATGTC
Organism: Torreya grandis; assembly: GCA_037957365.1. Taxonomy (NCBI): domain Eukaryota; kingdom Viridiplantae; phylum Streptophyta; class Pinopsida; order Cupressales; family Taxaceae; genus Torreya; species Torreya grandis. The sequence continues at coordinate 584,702 of JARHVA010003304.1, forward strand.
TCTCTTGGGTGTTGTGCTTGACTGGTACAGCTCCCTTCCTAGCCATTCTCTCTTCTCATTCACACAATTGGCTCAGCTCTTCCTCGATCACTTTTCCATCAACACAACCAAGAAGGTCTCAATCACAGACCTCTATTCTATCAGGCAATTCAAGGACGAGTCCATAGCCGACTTCGTAGCTCAATGGAGAGGCCTTATCAACCAACTCTCCTTTTCCTTACCCCAGGCCAAGCTTATTGAACTCTTTTCCCAAGCCTGTGCAAAACATATCTCTTCCACCTTGAGGGTTCAAACCTTCTGTACTTTTGACGAAGCCTTCACAATGGCTCGCAAACTTGAGTTGCGTGCCATCGAGGAGAATAAAGTCAAGTTGCAGAACAAGAATCCTAGCTCTAAGACCAATGACTCTTCCTCTGCCAAGCCATCATCATCTAATTCTAAATCCAAGGCTTCAGCTGATGCCATGGTTATCAGACCTTCATCTTCTTCGACCAATCAGCCTGAGCCATCTACATCTCAGAGCGCTACTCGCCAGTTCCAGCAAAGATACGTACAACGGCGATATACTCCTCTCGGAGAATCATATGCGTCTGTGCTGGACAAGCTTCTCAAGCAAGGGGTCCTCAATCTCCCTCCAATCCGACCACCTCAATTTGACCCTTCAAAGGCCATCCCTACATGGTATAGGGAGGCCGACTTCTGTCCCTTTCATCGCGTCCAAGGCCATGACATCGACAACTGCCGAACTTTCAAAAACATCGTCCAAGACATGATTGACAAGGGGGATCTTATTTTAGATAACCCGAATGCCCCACCTAACCAACATATTGACATCTTCAAACAACCATTTCTGAATCATCCGCCTACTCAAAACAACATCCAGACTTCAACCAATGACCCTCAAGACCATGACATTCACACGATTAGCACTATCTTACCTCTTGTCCTTGACCAACCTCTTCCATTAAAGGATGAGGAACCTCCTTCTCCTACTAGTCCTCCATCTACCTCTCTTGTATCGGAGGATGCTTTGACCACATCAATGCCATTAAGCCCACCTTCATCCAAAGACCCTACCTTACCTACTCCTCAACTACAAGTAGAAGGCACGATCATCCATGCCCTCTGCCCACTTGAGGAGCCAGACTCTCTTATTTCTTCTCCACCAAGAGAAGAACCAGTCTCTCCACCCGTTTCAATCGAGGAAGACCCAGTCGCGGTTTCCTCTTGTCCTTTGCCTGAGATTGTTACATCTCACTCACCTTCATCCACATCCAAACCCAAACCCACATCTAACCTCACCTCGCACAACAGTGGCCCTCGACCCAAACACACGAAAGCTACTAGACCACACCGAAGAACTCCTCCCCCACCTTCGTCATTACCTTCAATCTTGGGCCCGCATCCGTCCACTTTAATAGGAGTGCTTCCCACTCCCATCCTTCATAGAGGCACATCGCCTCCATTACTTCCTCATCCCATCAGACATACATCTCATCCGAACCCTCGACCTATGCCTCTTTCACCTCCCAAACCAATGTCACCAACCCTCACTGCAATAAAGCATCCAGACCCGTTAGCAGGTTCATATGTCTTACTCTTACGGCACTTATTGCAGTCATCTCGTATCGACCTCCCGCCTCTTAGACAATATCAATCTCTCAGACCTAAACCACCATGGTTCGACCACACTTGCATTTCTGCGTATCATTGCACGCCTGGGCACGACACCGAGCATTGTCATGCCCTCAAGGTCACCATTCGCCAATGTCTTGGGAATGACACCCTTCTTCTCGACCACGTTATCAACAAACCTTCAACACTGCCCCACTCATCAACTCTTGGATTAAGACCATCTTGGTTTGACAACTCCACATTCTGCCATTATCATCACACTCTGGAACATGACACTGAGCGTTGTTGCGCTCTTAAAGCTGTCATTCGTCAGCACCGGAAAAAGGATTCTCTTCTCATCAAGGGTCCTCTTGACCACCTTTTCGACAAAACATCAACCTCGACTCATGCCTCTCCAACCTCATCACCTAAATCAGGATCTCCACGCCAGACTGTGGTCCCTTTGCTGCCTTTGACCCCCTTATTCGACATTAACACCGTCCATCTGACCACTAAACCTCAACCGACCTTAACCAACCTTTCAAACATTCTCCCTACCCGCTGGGGGAATTCATCCTTTATTCAAAAATCGACCAACTGTTCAACCCAGTCTCTACCACATATCAATCACTCATTTTATCTTAAAACCCGACCAAGTATCCACCGACCCAACCCCCGACCAATTATTCGACTAGTCTCAACCAAACTTCAACCAAATATCAATCACCCTGACCTCTCGACCAAGCATTCAACCTTTCTCAACCAATCAACAACCATATCAGTCAACTTCACATCCACCATCAACATCTGACCAATCTGGAAAGAGCCAAATGGGGTAAGTCTGCTCCTAATTGACTCAGACCTTAACGCACTAGCATGGCCCAGGGACTTATCAGACCTTGAGCCCCCCTTTCTGTCTTGCATCTTCGACCATTCTTCTGCTAGTCGAGTACTCATCTACTTGACACGTAACTTGAGCTCATCCCTTGAGCAATCCTCATCCTCTTAATCCTCATCCCTTTCAACCCTATTTCCCTTTAACAAGTCCTCTACAACCCTTTTATGATGCATGGATGCTTTATCCTAATAAAAGGGGCATCCTTGAACTTCTACAGCCTTGTCCATGACTCTAAATCAAAAAATATATCAAGATGTCAAAACATATCCATGGTCACAAAATCAAGTCAAAATCAAAAAGACAGACTGCTCCCTCGAAGGACAGCTGTACTATCATTGCTGTATTACTAGACTGATCCCTCGAAGGACAGCTAGGCCAACTTATCAAACATTATAAAGCAAAAATATAGACCACTCCCTCGAAGGATGGCTATCAAACAGTGCCTTTCTTAGAAGCTTCCCGCATTGATCAGCTTCGCAACATGACCACCAAGCAAATGACATCTCTATGTAGGCTTCCCGCATCGATCAGCCTGTTAAAAAAAAAAAAAAAAAAAAAAAAAAAAAAAAAACGGGTCATGGACTTGGCTTGTAGTTGTCTCAGGGTCTCCTATAAAAGGGGAAAGGTTATTCCTGCTCTTAGACTGGGTTACCCTATCCTCTTCCTCTCACCTGCTCAAGGGACTTCAAGCTCACTTTAATGTCAAAGTGATTCGATTACCGTTCTAACTCAACACTAGTCAACGACGTAATGCATGAACGGGGATTTTGTTCTAATAACCCCTATCTATGCTTCCTTTCTGGTCCTTGTCAATGAAAGAGCGATTTGCCTTTCATCTTTTCTCTTTGCTTTGGTCGCATTTAACTGCATCAATCGGCGACTCATCTCAAACCCAGCCATTTTCATCATTTTCAGCTGACATCATCCTAGACCATTTCACATAGTTTCTATGGACACCAGTACACATGGAAACTACCGACTAGACCCAATTTATGTTAAGCATAAACCAATACTTGCTGAAGCATAAATAGACTTCTATTCATTCTTAGCATACATCCATCGTGACTATGGAAACTTGCTAGGGATGAAAGACTCTCGACCAATTCTACAGAATACACCATCTGTAGCATCATTTTATCCTCATCTTACCCTCGTCATTTCAACACATGACCAATCTCATCATCGACCAATCTTCTCAATTTGTCTGAACTACATTGGTCTGAGGCCCTATGACCAGGGCTATGTAGGCAGCACTCAGATACCACATCCTCTGAGGTTAGCTTGACCACCCCCGTTTGTTCGTCTCTTTGATGAACAAACCTTCTCTTCTACGACCTTGACCTTGACCAAGACCAATCATTCTCTTTGACCAAGACCAATCATTTCTTTGACCAAGACCAATCAATCCCTCTGACCCTCCCTCCCTTTTAGGGAGAACTACATCGGCCTGAGGCCCTACAACAGGGGCTATGTAGGCAGCACTCAGTTGACATGGGGTCTTCTGGGGTTAGCTCAGCCGCATCCTTTCGTCCATCCATCCCCTTGACCAATGACCATCCTTCGACCTTCGACCACTTCCAAGACAATGTTGCCTTGGTTATTTTTGCATGTGTGCTACCTCACGGCTAGTTAGCAGAATTGTCCGTAGACTATTTTTGACCCTTCGCAAGTATAGGATCGCGAGCCAGTTGATCCCTACTACTTGTGGCTTTTTCATGTTTCTGGGAGCACTTCCTGAGTCCTAGATACCTGGAACATGACGACCACTTGGAGCTTCATCTTAAATTGAGTGACCCGATCAGCAGACGACTAAATGCTGGGGCCCGGTTACTTCAATTTTGGCACTCCTTGACACTCGACATGCGACAATTTGACCCGACCATCCCGTGATGTGGTATACGCGCCATCACGACTTTTGTAGCGTTTTCACTCACTTTTCATCTTTCTCATCCACCTTTTTTCAAATCGACACTCGATCTTCGATTCCCTTCTCTCGACTATCGCTTTGAGGGGGGAACACCTCATCCCTTTTCTGGGGCAACCAACTCCTATTTTTGTCTTGCAGTTCGTCTAGAACAACCAACAAGACAAAAAGGGGCAAATGTAGACACCGCAAACGTGTCTGCACCTTGGTCTTCCCTCCTTGGCCTTAAACCCCTATCCTAACCCTTGACCTTGGCCCCCTTTCCACCCTACCCTTGCCACCTTGGATCCTCCCTTGAATCCCTCCACCTTCCCCCTAGCATTTATTAGGCCAAATCTCTTCATTATCTTCCCTCCACACCCATTTTGGCATCCTCGTGACCATTCTTCCCACACCCCCTTGCTCGGCGGCGTGCAAGAATGGGCAGAGGCTATTTTTAGCCTCTGTCCCCATTCTACGACCGCTGACGTCGGTGACCCTTCGGCTGACGTCAGTGAAACTACCGGTGTCGGCATCCTTCATTACCCTTTTCTACATCCGTTGCAGCCCCCCTGGACCCTGGAGCTCGCAAACAGATCTCTCTTGGTGTTTTGGCATTCGTCTTGTCTCCATTTGGACCTCGTCCAACAATAGCAACAAGTGCAAAGGTTCTTCATCAGAGTTCTCTTCTTGCAGAATCCTCTGTGGCTTCAACAACAGCTTCTTCAACTCTTCATTCAGCAAGCAAAAAGGTAAGCAAGTCTATTAATTGATTCTGTTCTTTAAGTTTTCAGTTATCTACTATTCCTATTCCCTCCATCCTTCCCCCTGAGAGGCTAAAAAGCCTTCTCAGGACCTGTCCTCTGTCCATCCTCCTCTCACATTGTCCCACTCTTCATACCAATCCCAGACAACTCCCTCATCCCCCTTTTGCCAACAAAGACCCTGTACAGGGCAAGATCACTCCACAGTCCATTCAAACCCATCCCCAAACTCTGTCTCGACCCTCTTAGCATCCCAGACCTATCCACAGTCCAGAACACATCCCAGACCTGACCACAGGCCATTACCCCGACCGACGCCGGTCACTTCCCCAATCGACATCGACAAGATAACTGACATCCACAGACCTCATAACCAACGCCGGCAGCATTTCTGACCTCGGCGACTGTCATCAGCCCGACTACTCCTTTCAGGTAATCATTGGTGTTTTCTTTCATTCCTAATCTGTTTATCACTTCTATATTCTGGCATCCTATATTTTCTTAGTCTTTATCTATCTTTTATCTGTGGGTTGACCTCCCTTAAGGAAGTTTTTACACTTTCGGGAACAAGCTTTCGCTTGGCAACCCACTGCCTATCTATCTAACATCCTCTTGTCCAAGTTTCTTTTCATTGCAGGTGTCATTCCTCCACAGCCAAAGAGGGGTGCTCACAAGCGTCTGGATTTACGGTGCGCAGTCTTTAGTCCAGGGACTTCCCATGCCTCATCCATCTTCTTTAGTTTCTTTATTCAACTTTTGAATGTAGAAAGCGAATTAGCTCAAGAAACACCCATTTTTCATAAACTAAATCCTGCTCGTGATCTAGGACTCTTGATCAATCTCTTGTATCTTTAACACTGTCTCTATCTCTCTCTCTGAATTTGCCTCCTTAGGTAACATCTTTTCAAGCTCTTAGGTTATATATTGGCACAAACCCCTACCACTGACTAAATTGGTGGGTCTAACCTCTACATCATATTCAAGGATCTTAGTGATCTAGTTGGCTCTTTTTTTAGTGATTTCTCCCTCCATGATGTATTCTCTGACACTTGGGTGAGCTACAAGTATCAAGATTTTGCTCCCTGATACCATATCCCTAAATTTCATGAGGGATTTTACCATGGCATATGCTTGTCTCTCTACAAAGTTGTACCTAATTTCATAACCCCTGAGAGTTTTTGAGAAAAAGGCTATTGGGTGTTCTCCCTTCAGCCTATCATCCTTTTGTGTTAAGATGGCAGCAATACGTAACTCTCCTCCATAGACATACATTACAAAAGGTTCAGAAAAGTCTAGATTTTTAAGCACTAGGGTTGTTGAGATAGCCTTTTTGACCTCTTCAAAGGCTTTCCTTCTTTTTCTAATCCATTTAAAAATTAGGTCTTTCTTTAGCAAGAGTGTCACTAGTCTTACCAAACCTGCAAAATCAGATATGAACCTGCTAAAAAAATTAATCTTCCCTAAAAAGGACTGAACTACCTTTTTATTCACTATAAGGCTAGGTTAATTATAGCTATAATTCTCTCAGAATCTATGAAAACTCCTTTAGATACTATATGTCCCAACAATTTTCCTTGAGGTATAACAAAGATGCATTTTTGGGGATTTAGTGATATCCCAAAATCCTGACATTTCTTGAAAATAAATTCTAAATGATCAAAATGGTCATCAACATTTTTTGAAAAAATAGTGAGGTTGTCCATATAGGCTAGGATGATCCTATTTATAAGTTTCCCAAAGGCTACATCCATAGCTCTTTGGAAGGTGGCTCCTACATTTGACAAACCAAATGGCATCTTAGCGTATGCAAATGTTCCCCATTTGGTAGTAAAAGTAGTTTTGTATTGATCTTCATTAGCCAACCAAATCTGATTATATCCATAGAAACCATCTAGTAAAGAAAACCTCTCTAATCCAGCCACAGTTTATAGAATTTGTTCCATGGAGGGCAAGGGATAGTGGTCTTTTAGAGATGCTCTATTTAGATCTCTAAAATCTACACACAGTCTTACATCTCCATTCTTTTCCTAACTGGCACTAGATTTGATACCCAGGTTGAGTGCTTGATTGGAAAAATTATTTTAGAATCTAAAAATTTCTACAAATCGTCTACCATTAGAGGCTCAATCCTTGAATTTACTAGCCTCTATTTTTGCCTAATGGGCTTAGATCTCTCAGTCATTTCTATTGTGTGCTGAATAATGTCTCTATTTTACCCATGAAGGTCTTCATAGCTCCAACCTATGACTCTATCATATATCTGGCACAATTCAATTAGTCTTTCCTTGTCTCCTTGAGTTATAAAATTTCCAACTTTTAGCCTTTTCCTGTCACTCACCTCTATTTCAAAATAGTCTACTTTGTCTACCTGAAACCTTTTCTTTTCAAGGCTTACATTCTCTAGATCAAACAAGTTTTCTAAGGTGATCAAGCCCTTGGGGAGCTTATTAGTCTTCAATTGTATAATATGATCCCCATATGGTTCCTTGATCTTGGTTTGTAACTGATCAGGAAACTCATCTGATTGTTGTAAGAATGAAAGTACCTAAGAATCACTTTCAAATACTTGCCAATTCTCATCATTGTCTGGAATGGTCAGCCTCACTATAACTTTTACTAACTCATTGTAATGTTGACCCAATTTTACCCCTCTGACAAAATTTTGGTCACCCTCTTCGAAAACTATGAAAGGACAGTCAATTTTGGGTTGCAATCCATCTTCAGGTTCAAGCGCTTTGGTTTAACGCAAGAGTTCAAGTTAATGGTTTAATGCATCTAAGTCCCACAAAAAATTCAAAGTTTTAAGCAATGGGCAGCAAAATTGTCATGCACAGTAGCAGGTAGGGAAAAAGAGACCACCAACACAAGCAATGGGTAGCAAAATTGACACAAGAAGTAGCCGGTAGAGAAAAGAAGATTACAAACTAAGCAAACATCGGCAAAACTGCCATGCCTGGTAGCTAACTCAGTGGACATTGGTATAACTACCATGCATAGTAGTAAATCAGCTGACATCAGCAAAATTGCCAAGTGCAGTCCATGACATTGAGCGGTAAAATTACCGCTCACAACATCAGGTAGAAAAAAGGCCTGTAGAACATAGAAAAAGGCCCACCCAGCGGGCAGAGAAGTAGGGCACATGCAAAATGAGGCAGCAAGCATGGACCCAATAGACTTATGATGTCATCTATAGTGTTTTCCCTCTTCCCAAGGAAGACTCAAGTAGCCACTTGCAAGCAAAGGCCAATGAGACTCCTCTTGGCTCTTCCCATATAAATATGCAAACTTGGTCATTTTGAAGGATCTTCTCCAATTTTGTAAAGAGCACAGCTCTCCAAATTCTCCACCTAAATTAATAAAATATAGTTTTTGCCTCCATCTTGGATATATTGTCTGTGTATGTTATGAGTATTATTTATGTTTATTCATTATCTCTGATGCATGCACAGGTTAATGCCAACAGACCAGCCATCTACAAGGCACCAGTTCTATAGCTAAAAGGAAAAGAGAAATATTTGAGAACAAAATAGAGGAATTTGCTTGCAAGTGTGCATTCCACAGCACCTTGGTAAACCTCTGTTATGTATTTTCCATTATAGCCTCCTTGTTAGTCTTAGCAGCCTAGTTCTTCTGCTAGATGTGTAGAGTATATTTGCATTTTTCTTGATTCTGAGAGTGGATGTGGAAGGTCAACCTTTATTTTGGTGTATCACCTCTTTAGAGTAGGCTGTTTGTTTTCCTATATTTTCTTCTCCCTTTTCATCTCCCTAGTATATCTATATATCTATATTTTACACTGCCTAAAACAAACAAGATACATCAAAGGGAACTAGCCCATACCTAGAGACTCTCCTCTCCTACTTCGTCATCCCATAGGGGAGAGAGGAGTTTCCATGTTGTAGGGAGAGGGCAAGAACCTATTTTCTTGCTGCCAGGTGCAATCTCCAGTCGTCAATAGTTTTGGCATGCCTGGTGGGACTATAATTTTATCAGTTTCTAATGTAGTAATATTTTAGGATTGATCCTGGTCCTGCTACAATCATTTCAAATATTTCCAGTATCTGGCAACTCCACTGGTAAGAGCTCAATTCTTTATTTAAGACCAGTCACTTAAACTTCTATGCCAAAAGTCACCACAAGGTCAGCTTCAAGAGGGATCCCTTTTGTTTTCATTGAGAAGCCTTTAAACTCTACTAAAAGGCTCAGGTTTGAAAGAACTTGCCCTTATCCATTAGTAAATCTTGCTAGACTTGTTGCTAGGAACACCGACCCAGCTCAGCCATCATTGCAGCCCATTCCAGCCATGGCATTACCTTTTGCAGCTTTCCACAGTGAGAGCCCCTTAAACCTCCCACGCTATGATCCAATTCCAAGAACAGCTCTAAAAGATGTACCTTCTTTTGATGGAGTGGGACCTATTATAGTTGTTGAGCATATCAAGAATATTGCCAACCTTTGCAATATTCACAATATAACAGAAGAAAATATTGCCATCAGACTACTAACTTTGTCTCTAAAACGGAAAGCTCTCGATTGGTACAAAACCTTGCCTGTGAATTTCATACATTCTTGGAACAAATTGGGCACTCATTTAACTGGTCATTTTAGGGAGAAAAGTGATGGCCTCTCTCTTGTGGAGTAGTTGATGACTATAAAGAGAGTTCCACATGAGTATATGCAAGACTTCAACGCGCAGTTTCAAAAGACTTGGGATAGAATTTCCATCTTGGTAAGGCTGACTCCCAACTATGCTTTCTTGTACTATTTAAAAGCATTAAATAGTGATATTGCTGTGATGATCCAATCTATAGGAGGACATATACTGCTAGCTACTTACGACATTGCCATAGCAGCTGAGAATTGCTTTGTACAAGCTAAAAAGATCGCTCCTAGGCCCCACATGCCACTTTTCCCATAAATGTTACCCCCTATACAAATTGTTGTGCCCACATTAGCCCCTATGCCTACCATTGAGAAGCTAGCTGTTATTCTGTCAAATGAACTACATGAGGTTAAAAGCCTGTTACAAAACATGTCAAATGAACTTGTAGCTCTTAAAAGACAACAAGCTCAAAATAACAAGCCAAATATGGGTTATCAACATTATGGTCAAGCACCTAAAAACCCTTTTTAAGGCTATAATCAAGGACAAGGTCAGCTCACTCAGACCAAGCCTTATCAAAATTATAACTCAGGTCCCTCTTCATCATCTAAAGCCATGGTGCCTACTTAGAACAATCTAGTGTAGGAGCAGCGAGTTTGTTCAACCATGGGACATGGTCAAGAGCAAGATGTCCATACAAATGACATGATGAATTTTTTCTAGAATTCAAAAAACTAGGCTGCTAACCATTCCTAGTTTTTTGAGTTTCTAGCTCCACCCGGCATGAGTAACAATCAAACTTAGCTAGATTCTACCCTAATAAATCATGAAGAGGGTGAGCTCTATGTAATTAATCATGGGGGTGTTACAAGCGATCAGGTTGATTGCATTGCAGACAACACAATATTTAAAATAAGAGCAGCTGGAGAAGCGCAAGCTTCCCCGCAGGCAGCAATGAATCTTCCACCACACCCTTTTCAAAGGGCCCCAATTTTTGGTCAACTGTCTGCACCTCCAGCTCCTCAGTCTATAGCTCTAGTTGGGATCAGCCCAAAGGAAAGCACTAAGGGAATAAGCCCCCAAGTGAATATAGTTGATCAAATGAACAAATTGCATGTGAGCATTTCTCTATGGGATTCATTATCTCTTCTAAGATAGAAGGATGTATTGAAGAAAGAATTGGATGAGCTAGATTGATAGGCCATCCCAGCAGACACTAATAACATCTTAATGACAAATGGGCAGCCTTCTGCTTCAAATCAGGTAAAGAAAGAAGAAAGGACTCCCCCCTTTTATGTATCTTTGATCAAAGTGGATTTCTTAGTACACAATTGCATAATCGATAGTGGGGCCAACACTTCAGTAATGCCCAAGTGCATTGCTGATAAGATGGGATTAAAGTATGAAGTAATGAACAAAGGAGTCTTACAACTAAATGGGACACCTGCAAAGATAGTCAGAATCCTAAAAGGGTTGAGTTTAAGATTGCATGCCTGCCTGACATTCTCAATCCCCCATGATATAGTGGTACCAGATGTTCCTCCATATTTCACAATCTATTTATCTAGGGACTTTACATCCAAGATAGGTGGCTATGTAGTGGTGAATTGGTCATATTTGGTTTTTAGAACCAAGTACGGGACCAAATTGAAAATTGAATCTAAGACACTCTACAAGGACCACCTAGAGCCCTATTCACCCATGGTAGTGAATGTCAGTTACACTATCATCGATCCAAAAGAGTCTCAGACAGACAAATCTTCATCTTTTGCTCTTGAAGGGGTCACAAATCTACTCTTGGATGAGTGGGGAAGCAATAACTTCGAGCATGATCCTTATTAGTTTATTGAAGAAGCAGACCTTGGCATCTATTGCTTGCATGAAGAGGGCACCATCATGCCTAATATAATGAAGGAGAACAAAGAAGACCTCAGCCTATAGCAACTATACTTCGATGGTTCCAAAAGTAAACTAGGCACTGGTGGTGGAGCAATGTTAGTTTCCACTTCTAAAGAAAGGTACTTTTCATCTTTCTATTTCTAGTTCTCTTGCACATGTAATGTTGCAGAATATGGGTCTTTGATTCATGGACTTGAGTGGGCAAGAAAGAGAGGGATCAGGAAGTTGCAAATCTTGGGGGATAGTGAATTAATTGTGAACCAAATAAGAGGCCTAAACTTGACCAAGAACTCTTTGCTGAAGTCTTACAAGCACAAAGTCTGGGACTTGATGGAGGATTTCCTTGCTCTTAACATTACCTCGATTCCCAGGGAATAGAATAAGTAGGCTGACAGGTTGGTAGCTGTTGGTGAGCAATTTGATGTTTCAAAAGAGATGAGTAGGGATTGTGGTTTGCACCATTTAAAAGTGGTGGTTTGGCCATCAATTTTAGACAATATTACAAATTGGTAGGTCTTTGAAAGTGACTAGCAGATAGCTCTCTTCCTGTAGGAAGAAGCTGAGTTCATAGTCCATAATCAAGTGAAATTGTAGTAGTAATACGGAAATCAAATTGTTCAATTAAAGAACAATAAACTCCCTAAGGGTCTGGTCACACTTGAAAGTATTTTCAACGCAGAAGACCAACTAAGAGATGACAAAGTATGCATCACTACCAAAGAGGAGAATTATGGAAAAGTTGAAATCTTCAAGGACAAGCTGTTAGTACTTGGTAAGGTCTACACGTTTCAAGAAAGGTAAGCTTTCATTCTGCTGTATCAGGAGTTCACTAACGTCTTTGCCTGGAATTATAGTGACTTGAAAGGCTTCAATCCAAGACTCACCCAGCACACCATTGTATTAGATGAAGGTGTAAAACTAGTCACACAAAAATAGAGGCCTATTAATCTGATGATCAAACTCCTTATGCAAAAAGAATTGGTCAAGTTGATTGAGTCTGACATTATATTTCTAATCAAACATTCCTCATGGTTGGCCAATTTGGTTCCAGTTAAAAAGAAAAATGGGGAAATCAGGCTATGTGTCGACTTCAGAGACCTTAATAAAGTCTCTTTAAAGGATCATTATCCCTTCCTGAACATGGAGTAGATCCTCCAAAAGGTAACTAGTTTTAAATGTTTCTCCCTCTTGGATGTTATTCGGGATATAATCAGATTTTGGCACGAGGATGAGACCAATACAAAACAGCCTTCACCATTAAATGGGGAATGTTTGCCTACCAAAAGATGCCTTTCGGGCTATCCAATGCTGGTGCTACCTTCCAGCGAGCCATGGACATGGCTTTTAGTGGTTTGATAAATAAGAATGTGCTGGTGTACCTTGATGATATAATGGTTTTCTCTAAGGAGGTGGGCCAGCACATGGAACACCTCAAACATATTTTTGAGAGGTGCAGGGAATTTGGCATCTCTCTAAATCCAAAGAAATGTGTATTTATTGTTCATGAGGGGAAACTTCTTGGCCACATTGTGTCCAAGTAAGGTTTGTCTATTGACCCCAAGAGGGTCCACTCCATTCTAGAGATGTCCCTACCAAAGCACATGAAAGGCCTATAGAGTTTCTTTGGCCGAATAAATTTCATTCAGAGGTTCATTCTGAATTTTGCTGAGATAGTTAGACCCTTAGCCTCTATGCTGAGGAAGGGTGAAGAATTCAAATAGACAACACCAAGAAAAGATAGCTTTGAAGCCATCAAATAGGCTTTGACCCAGACTCCTGCTCTAGTCAGCCCTGACTTCAATAAAGACCTCAATCTCGATACCTTCAATAATGAAAAAGTAATATCTACTATGCTTACTCAAGAAAATAGTGATGACCTCGAGCAACCACTCACCTTCTTCAGCCAAGGGTTAGAGGACTTCAAAATCAGGTACACCTACATAGAGAAGCAAGTCCTGGTAGTAGTGCACAACCTAAAGAAATTTAGATACATGTTTTCAAATGGCAAGATCCATCTCATGGTTCCACATCCTGGTGTCAAAGATTTCTTGACCAATCGAGACTTAAATGAGAAAAGAGTAGGATGGATCACCAAGGTTATGGAGTATGACATAGACATCAAAATCGCCAAGTTGGTGAGAAGAAGGGGCTTGTGTGAATAGCTAGCTATAGATTTGAGACAAAAGGGTGAATACAGCTTGCTGATACATGATGCAGCCACTGCAGAAGACCCAACTACCATAAGAGATTGGACTCTGGACATGAGGCATTTGCTTCTTATGGGTGAATGTCCATAGGGTCTCGGTAGGGCCAAAAGAAGTTATTTTAAATTTCAGTCCCTTCTTTATGTTTTGATTGATGGAGTATTATTTAGGAAGGATCTCATCGGGGTTCTCCTAAGATGCATTGACCCCAGTCAGTCTGACAAGGTATTGGCTGAGTTTCACGATGGGCCAGCAGGTGGCCATTTTGCCCCTAAGACCATAGTGGCTAAAATAATGAGAGCTAGCTATTTTTGGCCCACTCTTTTCAAATATACCTATGCCTAGGTAAGGAAGTGCCATAAGTGTGCACTTTTTGATAGAAAACAATGATTGGCTGCCATGCCCCTACAACCCATTCAAGTTGAACAACCATTCATGCAGTGGGGCCTAGATTTCATAGGGATGATAAATCCTCCCTCTAGTGCCAGACACTAATGGGTCCTAACTGCTATGGATTATTTCACCAAGTGGGTGGAAGCCATTGCTTTAAAGGAAGCAAATGAAAGCACAGTCCTGGATTTTTATGAGGACATAGTGACACATTTTGGGGTTCCAACCAATATAATTTTAGACAATGCCTTGGCTTTTTTGGGAACCAAAACTAGTGAATGGGCACTAAGGTATGGTATATACCTCAGCACTTCATCAAATTACTACTCGTAGGGGAATGGGCTGGCTGAGTCCACTAACAAAAATTTGATCAAAATTATAAAGAGGACCATGGAAGAAAATCAAAAAACTTGGCATGCCAAGTTGAAAACAGCTCTATGGGCTGATCGAATCACTCCAAAGAGATCAATCAAAAATTATCCATATATGCTTGTGTATGGAAGGGAAATAAGGCTTCCTATCTCACTCCAGTTTCCAGCACTAGATCTCACTCATCAGCTATAGTTAGGAGAAGGAAGCAGCATGGAGGTCAAATTGTGCGAACTAATGGAGCTCCAAGAGATAAGGGACCGTGCCATGGTTGCCATGTCTAGTCGCCAACAAAAAATAAAAAGACACTTCGACAAGAAATCTTCATCAAAGGATTTCTCTGAAGGAGACATTGTCTTGAAATGGGATGAAGATAGAGCTAAGCTCAAAAAACATGCAAAATTTGATGCCCTCTAGAGCGGTCCTTACATGATTACTTAGTGCAAGCAGTATAATGCATTTCCTCTCTACAAGTTGAACAATGAAGAATTGTGTATCCCAGTCAATAAGATACATCTGAAGCATTACCACTAATTTTTGGTTTGGTTGTACATAGTTTCCCTTATTTTTTCCTATTTTCCCTAAGTGCAGTTTACACAGTTAGTTGTTTTTAGCCTTGTGTGTTTTCTTTTACCTATGGGGGTGAAAGTTTTAGGTGCAATTTTGGGATCTCGAAGGCTATTGTGAACTCTCTTCAAAGTTACCATCTGACTCTATGCCCAATGGATATTCAAAGGCAACTGGGTCCTAAGCATAGTAGGCATGCTTCCCTTGGGAGTCGCCAATTTGTTGACCCAATTTTGCCCCTCTGACAAAATTTTGGTCACCCTCTTCAAAAACTATGAAAGGCCAGTCAATTTCAGGTTGCAATCCATCTTCAGGTTCAAGCACTTTGGTTCAATGCAAAAGTTTAAGTCAACATTTCAATGCATCTAAGTCCCATAAAAAATTCAATGTTTTAAGCAATGGGTGGTAAAATTGCTATGCACAGCAGTAGGCAGGGAAAAAGAGACTACCAACACAAGCAATGGGCGACAAAATTACTGTGAGAAGTAGTTGGCAGAGAAAAGAAGACCGTGAACTTGGCCGACATCAGTAAAACTACTGTGCATGATAGCTAACTCGATTGACATTGGCAAAACTGCCATGCACAACAGTAAATCAACCGACATCGGCAAAATTGCCGTGTGCAGTCCATGACATTGAGTGGTGAAATTACTGCTCACAACATTAGGTGGCAAAAAAGGCCTATAGAACATAGAAAATGGCTTGCCAAGTGGGCAAAGGAGCAAGGTGCATGCAAAATGAGGTAGCAAGCATGGTCCCAGTAGACTTATGATGCCATTTATAGTGTTTTCCCTCTTCCCATTAAAGACTCAAGTAGCCACTTGCAAGCAAAGGCCAATGAGACTCCTCTTGGCTCTTCCCATGTAAATACGTAGACTTGGTCATTTTGAAGGATCTTCTCCAATTTTGTAAAGAGCACAGCTCTCCAAATTCTCCACCTGAATTAATAAAATATAGTTTTTGCCTCCATCTTGGATAGATTGTCTATGTATGTTATGAGTATTATTTGTGTTTAGTCATTATCTCCGATGCTTACACAGGTGAATGCCAATAGACTAGCCACCTACAAGGAGCCAGTTTTGCAGTTGAAAGGAGAAGAGCAATATTTGAGAAGGACAGAATAGAAGGATTTGGTTGCAAGTGTGCATTCCACAACACCTTGGTAAACCTCTATTGTGTATTTTTCATTATAGCCTCCCTGTTAGTCTTAGCAGCCTCGTTCTTCTGCTCGATGTGTAGAGTATATTTGCATTTTTCTTGATTCTAAGAATGGATGTGGAAGGTCAACCTTTATTTTGGTGTATCACCTCTTTAGAGTAGGTTGTTTGTTTTCCTGTATTTTCTTCTCCCTTTTCATCCCCCCAGTATATCTATATATCTATATTTTGCACTGCCTAAAACAAACAAGATACATCAGAGGCAACTAGCCCATACCTAGAGACTCTCCTCTCCTACTTCGTCATCCCACAGGCAAGAGAGGAGTTTCCATGTTGCGAGGAGAGGGCAGGAACCTATTTTCCTACCATTGAGTGCAATTTCCAGTCGTCAATAGTTAACAAATAGGCTAGTTATTGGGTTAAACTGTGAGGCAATCTGGGCCATCCTATCAGCTTTAGAGTTTTGACTTCTATGGATTATCTCAATATTGAAAGCTTAAAAAACTTCTATCAAATCCTAAATCCCATGTCTGTAGGATCTCATTCTCACATTTTTGGCTGCTACCTTTTCTCTAATTTGCTTTACTACTAATTCTAAATATCCTTTTACTTTTAAGCCTTGTATTCCCTTTTTCTTGGCTAACAGGAGCCAATGTACTAAAGATTCATACTCAGCATCATTATTAGTGCAAGCAAATTGGAATTAGATAGCCCTTAAAATTTTATCACCATTTAGAGTAGTAAGACAAATTCTTGCCCCAGCACCATGCTTACTTCTAGCCCCATCAAAATTCAAGGTCTAAATCTTTAAATATTGAGTAGTGGGTGTTTCTACTCTTATAATGTTTGGGATGGCCTGGTATTCATAAAAAATGACATACTTGCCTAGACCGATAGAGTCATAGTTCCCATATGGGCCGCTATGCATCATAGCCAACAACTAACTATTTTCTTCTTCTTGATCATGCTCAGTCCAGTCACCTAGCTCTTCCTTATTTAACATAGCATGATCTACCTCTAATCTTGTTGTTGGTTCATTGGTGATATGATCTTTTGACAATAGTTCGGATAGAATTTTCATCTTCAAACCGTATCTGGTTCTTAGGATGAGGTGAAACCAGTCAAAAGACATATATCCTCCTATTTTTGCTATAAAGTCTCTAGATAAACATAAAACAAAAATAGGAGGTATATCTATGAAAACTACATCTTGGTTGAAAATTATATTGGGGCATGTGTATAACTACAATGGGAGTTGTTTAATTCTCCCTATGGTTTGTACTATTTTGCCATCTAGCTGCATAACTCCTTTTGTAAGGGATTCATATTTTATTTTTAAAGCATCATCTATTTGCTTGGGCATCATAGTTGTACTAGCTCCTAAATCTATTAATGCATTATGCAAGAGTTTCTTTCCAACTATCAGAGTCAAATAGAAAGGCTCTCATTTGGATTTACTTACTTGTGTTGCATCATTCACAAAGGTTGTTGTCTATTGAGGAACTGTATCTTTGAGTTTTTCTTTTCCAGCAGGTTCTTCTTCGGTAACAACACCTTTGGGCACTGCTTGGCCTTGCAGAGTATCTTGTAGTAGTGTCTTCTATTCAAGAATAGCCAAAATATCCCATATTGACACTTGTGCTAGAGTCCTTTTCAATTGGTCTACTACATTTATCGGCCCCAAGGACTGAGTTTTTTGGACATAAGGATATCTCATTTTTTCCTAAATTTGGGCAGGAATCCCTTGATCCTACACTGGTTGAGGCACTTCTTGTCTAATAGTAGAATTTCTTTGCCCTTGAGATGGATGATTATTCTTGACTTGACCACTTACAATTTCAAGCTGTTCCACCATTCTCCTCTTTGATCTAGTATAATAATCAGATTACACAACTAGCCTTTAGGAGGTAGATGCTTCATTCAAGAAAACTACTTCATCTTCAACCCATGAAAACAAGGCATGTTCTAGGGCTATTTATTCATCTTGTTGCAATGACATTCCTTGCATCTGAGCCATTAGAATTGAATTTTACATATCAGGAGACTGGTAGGCTTGACTGTCACTAGTACTGGCAAACTAACCATCCATTCTTCTTTTCTTAGCCACCCTTTATTATAGATTACCGCTAGGACAATCTCTAGGTGTATGAGCATTGTTGCAAGGGAAACACCAAGCATTAGTATTCTCCATATAATTATTTTATCTTGGAACCACCTCCCTATTTGAGTTAGGAGGGATAGTCTGTGAGGGTGTGGGAACTGCAAGTAATTGATTCGTTGGTTGATGGTTAGTTTGTTTTTGTGGGACCTGATAGTGGTTTGGATGCGATGCGAATCTATTTCCTTGATATCCTTGATAAGGATGCTTAGGGAAAGTATTTTTCTACCTCTTTATATTGATCAGCTCATTAAAAAATGTCCTTAGGATATTCTTGATATCATCCATCTCAGATGACTGAGTAGGGACAGGTTCTTTTGCAGATGATTGAGGGTAAGTATACATAGACACAGGTGGGCTTATAGATTTAAGAACTTCCTGAGGTAATGGCAAGGAAATTTCTAGGAACATGGGCATGGGAGGCCTTGGAGGTAACTTTCTAGCATTTATTAAGTGATTCTTAGCTTTGACCGCATACTCATAAGCCTCTAGCAAAGTGTGTCCTCCTAGTGACTAAATCATAATAGATATATCTGAATTTAAAGCCTTGAGATAAAACACTATGGCCATACCTAGCGGTGGTCTAGCTGTAACAGGGATTCTGTCCCAAGTTTTTTAAAATCTAGGATTGAAGTCAGTCATGTCTTCCTATAGTCCCCTTTGAATGGTGATTAACTATTGTAACAAAGAAGACTTATCACCCTTTTCTACAAATCTTTCAAAGAACAGATCTCCAAGTTGATCCCATGTAGATATGGTATTTGGGGTCAAAGACCAATACCATTCTAGAGCCTTCCCTTTAAAAGAAGTTGCTAATAACCTTATGGCCACATTTTGTTGTGTGACAACATGTATAGCACATACATTTGATACATCTTGAAGATGGTCTACAAGGGTTTTAGAGTCTTGCCCACTAAACTTCGGCAGAGCCTTTAGGGCATTTACTATGATAGGATCCCAAATAGCTAGTGGTGTTGGGAGGATTAAGGGACTACTAGTGTTCCAGCTCACGTAATTTCTTGGGGGTATAGGGGTTCCCATATTTAGTATTGGTACAAACTAGTTAGCTCTTCTCCTTGGACTTGTTACCAGAGGTGGCAAAAGAATACCTAGATTTGCAATAGATTGTGATTTGCTGACTGGTCCATAGCTCTAACTCCTTGTAGCTCTTTGGTTCATATGGTCTTGAAAAAAAACTTTTAAGACTCATCCCACCAGGCATGCCAAATAATGTTGATGTTTAAAATTGTGCTTGATTCTAATCAACAACAATGGGAAGTTTCAAGATGTGGGACTTGCATCTTAAAACAACCTCTAGATTTTAGAGAAGCTAGTCTCTTCTTTATATCAAGTGTTTGGGGGAAAAGGGATATGAATTTTAAACAAAAATGCAAATGTAAAGAAAGAAAATCTAACTATGGCGATGCACCTGAATGTAATTTTGATCCTTAATCCTAAGCATAGTGAAACTATATGTAAGATTCAATTACATTAAAGAGTAGTTGAGGCATGATAAATGTAATAGATAAAAACAATAGAAATAGAGGCTCATAGTTTTAGACTACCTTTTCAATGATATAAGAAACACCAACAAAGGCACATGACTCTCTTCTCATTAATTTTCATTCATATAAAAGGCACATAAACATGCATAGTTACACAAACTTTACAATTTTAAGAAAATAGAGCAAAGGCAAATGATGTTCTTGGTCACAACTCTAGCAAGCCTAATAATTTTATTAGAAAACTTCCCCCTCTTATGATCCTCCAGCATTCCTCCTTATAGCCTTAGATGTCTCCTCCCATCACCACCTTTTCCATGTAATTCTACTCTACCCTTAACTCACAGGGGACAAAAAGATGGCACTTTTAATGTTTGTCAGCCCCATAATTCTACCCAGTGCACTGCTCCATCTACTAGAATTAACTCTAACCGAGTTTCCCTCTAGATTGATCGCACGTTCCCAAATTTATGGCCCAATATTAAACTCTGACTGAGCTAGAAATGCCTATATGGGATCCTCTATTCTATTGAAACCAAAAAGAACATTTAGTCAATTCCCTAAAGATCTTATTTCTTAGGAGATACTGGAAGATGACACTTGGCATTGTCTGCCTGATCCATCAAAGACACATGGTACTTTCTACTTTCCCAATATCCTACTCAGGAATGCTCTACCTTTGACACTTGTCACAATCTGCTTCTCTGATACTTGGTAATTTCAACAAAAGAAGACTCACTACGTTCCTTTCTTGAGCAACATTTAAAAGGGAAAAGATGTGCATGGTGATCTCTGCTTTCTCTTTAGCTATTCTTGTAGAAATATTCGAGATGCATGCTAAGCTCTTATAGATGGAAACACTTGGCAGCTTCTGCAGACCTTTGAAATAAAACTTGAGACCCAACACAATCTTTATTCAGTAATGAAACTCAAAGATGATCTCTCAGATGTTGACACATGGAGGCTTCCATGGCTCTTGGGAAGATACATGGCATTTTATGCTGCTCTTGCTAAGGGTATGTGGTAGCTTCCACTTCTCTTGGGAATGGAGTAGAAAGGGGATCAGAGAATGACACTTGGTGGCCTTTGCTCATCTTTGGCACTTAAATAAAAATTAAATAACACCATACTACCTTCCAAAAGGGTGCCTAACCCTTTTGGTTTTTTGGGACACTCGCTTGAACCACCTGTTAAACCAAAATTGGTTTAAGGGTTCAATGGTTCAATGTTGTGCATTGTTTATACACAACCTGAGATCTTGAACCAAAACATTGAACCAAGGCTTTGAACTACCTTATAAAACCTAGTCATTTAACCATCATATCCCTTAAATGTCAACATGTGGTGACTTTTGCACTCTTTTGAAAAGTAGTTCAAAGCCCTCCGTGACTGCCACTTGGTGCTTTCCACCTGATCCTGATACTTAGCTTGTTGAAACTTTTTGCTGAAAAAAAGATGAAACATGGGTACTGAAAAGGAATGCAAATGCTGACATGTGGTGTGTTCCATTGAGTTATTGTTGGATACATGGCATGTTCCATGGCCCTCTTGAAAGTTATGAAAAGTGCCTCGGTAGACACTAATTGGCCTATTCGATAACTCAAAAATTGACACTTGGCAACCTCCACCTGATTTCAACACTTGGGCAAAAATGAAACCAAAGAATCAAAAAGGGAAAATGAACCCATGTTTGGACAATGGCACTTGGCCTTTTCCACTACTCTTTGACACTTGGACAGAAAAATGAAACAAATGAATTAAGCCCGCACTCTGTTTCAAAATTTACAATGTGCAACCAAAGAAAAGAAAAATGGAAAGTGACGTAGAGTGAAAAATTTACTCTACATTATCCATGAGTAATATTTATCAGTAAACATGATTACATCCTCATCTTATCTATAAACCACATTGTCATAATCTTCTCATAAACAACATCATTAAAACCTATCAAATATTCAAGATCATGTGCAAATTAGACTAAATAACAACAAACATCTTGATCAACAACATGTTATCAAACGTATCATCATGTACATAAATAGTCATCATCATCTACCATATCCGTCATCAAATACATAAAATATAAAGCCAATAATAAACCTATGCATGAAGCATCATCTATGGCATCCATAATCCATAAACATCATTACATCATGATCATAATACATCAATACATAATCAGCTAAACATCATAAACATTACAAAATAAACATCATATCATATGTCAACATGCCATTACTATAAACAAATGACAATAATATCATAACCAACATATAATCATCATATTAATAAATAAGAAAATACATGAAATAATGTATCCATGTCTCTCTCACTCATATACATCTCACATCATCAAAACATAGGCTAGTATCAAAATCAAAATCATATACATATTCTCATCTATTAGGCCCCTGGTACACCACTACCACTAGCCCATCTACACCTACATTACCATTTGGTGGTGGCCCCTTTGAAGTCATTGCTTACCCCACTATTGAATCCCGCTATCTTGGAGTAGTTGTAGATGGACCACCTATTAAGTTGGTCTTGTACTCTTTGTATCTCATATCCAATGGAAACTAGACTAGCACTATCACCTCATAATATCTCAGATCCTTAATAGTGGTTAAGTACCATATCCTTAGAACTATGTCAGATGATCTTCTTGTTGCTATTGTAGTCACTCCTATGCTTTATCTCAATAAATATCTCTCATGAGTCACTAAATCTTGGAAGGTCATTGTTGTATCATGCTCACTAGTCAAAGTAGCAAACTACCCTAATAAGGTGATAATATGTGCCTATAACATGGCCACCTATCCCCATAACCCTCTAATCTAGGCCTATAATACTGATATTGCCACTATCACCTAACTATCCTATGTTATTGCCCCTCCAAGGTATACATCCATAGGTTGCTTTCCCCCCATCACCCCATCTAATGTTAACAACTACATATCTATCATAGAACCAAGTTTCATATCCATATACCATACCAACATCATCAATGGATGCTCTAGATAGTAACTCCTCATAGTCTAGTATGACATCCTATTACTATAGCTTCAAGAGTAAGAAATTGGCCTCCTCCCTCCTGTATCTAGGGAAATCTAGTGGGATCTCTTGTAGTAATCTAAAATACCACCTCACTTGATCAAAGGGGATCAACTTAATCTCCCCGTCTATCCTTTCATAAATCTAACACTAGTTCTATAAGGATAATGTGTGGTATCAATGGCTAGTCCAACTAGGCCAATCCACATATGGCCTCTATATCACATCTTCTACTACCAAACCCTCCAACACATCACATAACTAGTCAATGTCTCTATCTCCTACCCCTACCCCTATCAAAGCATCAATATACCTCCATCATATGAAGATGACTATAAAGGCTATCTACGTAAAACCCTACATGGTAGCCCTAATAGTATGATAGCCTAAATGTGATTGTATGCACATCAGTGGAGCACAAACTCAACACTAATCCCATAATGTTTATGTGCTTAGAAATCCCAAAAATCATTGTAGATCTAGACTAATACCACTAAGTCCCATCCAAACACCATCCTCCCTAGTAATATCTCCATTAATACCCCTAGTATTAGGTATGCAAATTTTTCATGGCTCAAATATGGCAATGTGAAATAAGTCACTACCATAATCATCAACAACAACAAGCATATATCTCCAAGGGCCCTCTATTATAATAGCACAATCCTAAACCCACCTACATCCCACTAGGCATGAACCTATTTTACTTCATATAAGTGATCCATATGGTAGTCCTACTCCTCACTCTCAATATGATATATATTTTCCCACAAAATGGGTATCCATGTGATCCTCATCACATCTTATAATAAGGTGGTCATCTCTCCAATAGGAAACATGAAGGTGCTTCTCATTAGCTCCCACCTCTTAATGAATGTGACAATCATGGTTGCATCCCATGGTAGGTGTTTATAATGAATCATATCACCTAATCCTTCTATCTCCATGTGCCACCACTCCTCTATAGTCATTACATCTCAAACCTTAGCAAAGATCTTAGGGACTCGATCCCTTATCCATGTTTTATTTTGAGCCTACAAAACCAATCGTATTCGCATGACCACTTAGTTTTCCAAATCACACTCAATATCCACCTAAACCTACCATTTTCAACCTATTCCATTCTACACCTTCACATTTCCCATATTACACGTAACAAAAACCTATACCTTTATCTACACAAATTTTAACACCTAAATAATTCTATCTCCAACACTAGCCATATTCCACATAACTTTCATTTAAACTACCCAACATCAACCCTAACACATCAGTTTGAAGAACCTACATGATTCTACTTACTCAACTCTACCCACCTTCACATCATCATAACTTCCCTACATTTGACCTTTACCACCCACTTGATGAACATCTTAAAACATTTCACCCTCTTACCCTTTACCCTACTTCAGCACTTTAACATTTAATAATTTACAACCTTCCCACACTTTCAAATACTCTAAAACACTTTCCACAACCTTCAAAAATTCAACCAACTATAATATTTTATATCTATTTTTACCTACCCAATCCCCACACCCTTCGACTACCGATAGTTAATTGAACTATCGATGGTCCCTTAGGATCCTCTCACCCTCAGTGATCGAGCGTTAGTGATTGGATCAAACCACTAATGGTCACTATGTGTGACTATTTGTGGCAAAACCCTAATGACATTTCCCACCTAAAGACCACAAAAATCACCTAAATCACATATTAATCTCCCTAAACCTATTATATAGTCTATTATACACCCCATAAACACCTAATATCCATATTTACCTTACTAATTTATCTAATTTCATCAACTTCTTAAACCTAGGGCATCTTGGGCCAAGGATATTTTCATAAACCCTATTTATCCCACTTCAATCCACTTAGTCCAACTCCATAACTCACAAATTCAACTATGCTATCAATTTCAAAATAACACCTACCTCATTCCATGATTACTATCATGGTCACAACCCTAATACCTCTGCTTGGTCATGCCCTTATCCATCCTCCTTCTAGTCAACATGAAATCACCTTGACCACATACAATCAACCACTAATAATTTTCCACCTCAGCAAGATCAATGCCAAATGACCAAATGCACAAATGCCATAATAAAAACAACTATAATTAAAATTTCAAAAGGTAAAAGTGATTTTGCATTTTTAATTTTATGATTATTATATTTTTAGGGTTTTCTTGACCATTGATGGTTAGGGTGACCATCAATGGTCGATCTTATAAACAAACCTAACCATCGATGGTTGGGGTCCTATTTTATTTTGCCCCGTATTTCCCACACCCCACTTAGGAATCCTATCCTTTTATGGAGCTCACCTGCACCCCACCTTATGTTTGAACCTTTGGAAGAACTACATTTGGCCTAAATCTCTTTTGGATAGTATGTCTATGGAACTATGTAGGCAATGCCCACTTGCCTAGTGCATATGGAGTTAGCACGACCATCCCCTACCAACCCAAACCCCACCATTACATTACATACAACTTGACATTGGTCATTTTTGACATGAAATTTTTTCATGTTTTTTGATGACCCTACATGGCCATTTTTACCATAGTAACCAACCTTTCCATGTTAAACTTCTGAACTTTTAAACTAACTCATGTATGACCCAACTGATTTTGTTGTTTCACGAGAGCACTTAATACCTTGGATACTTATGACCAAAACCAACCTCATCTAGATGTCTTGAGAGGCTTGAATCGATCAGATATGACTAACATTGTGGATTAGTTACCCCTATAACATGTGGCTTTAGAATATAACTAATTTTTATCAACATGGGCAACTTTAGTCTTTGCATGATCTTAACTATCTCCCTTGCATTTTGTGTACATGTTTTTGCCTCAAATGTCCAACCTTTTTATGTCACTCACCTTGTGACTACCCATTTACCATCTATCAAACCTTGACTTGATTTTGATTTCACCCAACTAGTTCTCGATTTGAGGGGTAACACCTCCTCCCATACTCAGGGCAACCAGAGCTTGACCAACCATCTATTTTTCTTCTACAACTTATGAGATTAAATTTTCACAAATAAAAGGAGGAAAATGAAGACACTCAAAAACTACACATGATATCTTTCGATGTCAAATTGCCTTTTGACCCTCATTTAACCTCATGTTTAGTAGACCACGTAGTCAATTAGACTCATTTACCAACTTGACCCTATCAAACCCCTATCACTAACGCATTTGGATAAATAATTTAACTCACCCTTTTTAACTTCATTTAAAATCTTATATTCTAACCCCTTAACCATCGATGGTTATCCTAACCATTAATGGTTAGCATGACAATTGATAGTCAGGTCTCCAAAATTGCTATAAAGTTTTAAGGCACTAATAGCTTTATGTGAGATAAGCATCTTCTTAAATGGAAACTTTCTTTTAGAAACCTACTTTAAAATGTCATGAATTTAAAACTTTCTCCCCTATCAAATTAGTAACTTCCTCCACCTAATTAGCCACTTCATCCTATAAAATGAGAAGAGGAGGAAGAAGAAGGGATTCACAATGCAAAATATTGCATCCAAGTTCTCTTACATATAGGTATTTATCATCCTTTCAGCAATCAAGAAACATCATCAAAGACCCAAAGTTCTATCAAAATAACTTTTAAAAGCAAAAGTACTATCATTCTAGCCAAATCACCTCTGCATTTCACCATCAAGATTCATGTGTCTTTCTCTTATTTTCATTGATTTATCTTATTTTTACCCTTTTAACCCTATCAAAGCCATCAATATCTTATTTCTACCCCTTAACCCCATAACTAACCTCTATTTACCCAAATAACAAATCTACACCTTTTATTGTGATCATTTCTAGATTTACATAGGCAACCACCTATGGTTAGCACAAGTGTTGATGGTCACCTCAACCATTGATGGTTACCCAACCATGACAGTTAGCCTAAACTATTGATAATTCACCTAACTAGCAGTGGTCACTATTGTATGAAAAAAAAAGATATTTTCAACCCCGTGGCCCCATCCAAACTAGTTTTTTAATTTTATGCCTAATTATAGTACCCTTTCTAATTTTCTATACTAGACCCCAACTATTTTAGCATAATTATTGACCCATTTTTTCTATTCTACTTGTTTTCTTTTAACAAGCATTCACTTTATCTTTATTTCATGTATTTAATTTCATATCATTTAATGTAAGTATCCTTTATATTCATTTATGTCAACTTAATTGTTATAATAGTGGAGTAACAACCTCCTAGCTAGCAATACACTTCCTGGATCTAGCTCACATTAGGTAGTCCACTCAACCATTTATCTAACAACCTCCATTTTCTAGTATCTTTATTATCTACAAGTTATTTCTTCCCATACAAAAAGGAATTACTATGATCATATAGATTCATGTGCACACTTTTAGGAAGTATTTTTCTACACACCATATTACTAGTTTTATTATTTACATTCAATATTAAGAAATGAGTGAAAATTAATTGAAACATATATAACATGGTTTAAATGACCTTTGAAGTAGCTAGATGAGTAAAAATTGTATATATCACATAGGACAAGACCTTTGAATTTCTTTTAGGATATAAGGTTAATGGAGGATGGTGATTGAGAGGCCTAAAATTGCCTATAAAAACATTGAACTCAGGAATTGATGTCTATAGTTTTGAGTCAATAAGAGATATATCCATACAAGAATTATAAAATTAGACCATAACATCAAGATGAAGTGGTTAAAAATGGTTAAATTTCCATTTTTTGTCTAAAATATCATCATAAGGAATGATACTTTGTGTTTTCTTTTTCCCAAACACACCTTTAGTATGTACACAGGCCTGGTGAGATCCTTTAGCTAGCTAAGGGTAAGGTTTAAGAAGATGTTTCATTATTATGGACTTAAGAATAATGTGAACATGGTGGAACATGAAGACAAAAATTAAAATTTATCATATAAAATTTTAATCCTATAAACACCTTTAGATGCCCCTCCATTTGACAATGAGCACCTACAACCAACTATGTATGATTATGTTGGTAGTGAGCAATGAAGGTGATGTTTTTAAGTGTTGGTATGGTTCAAACATCAAAGAATGAGTCAAATAATTTTTAAATGATTATTTATGTTTGAATAATGGTATTATATCATTTTATCAAGAATAATAGAGTAATTAGAAACCTGTAGGCCCTCTCACAGTCAAGTATAGTTGACTGTGAGGTAGAGAGAGTAAGAAAATTAGGATCCTTGGTGTAAACTTGACCTAAGTATGAAATTAATGAATTAAAATTATTTATATATGAATATAATATCATTTAAGGAGGATTTTTTAATGTATATAATTCCTAAATGTGTAGGAACACCTACAATAGTCATACTTGAAGGAGGAAAAGAGTAAGACATAGTCAAGGTTATGCTCACTCTAAGCTAAGCAGTAGTACACGAGTACATGTGGATGTTTGGAGGGATGATTATAAACTATAATTACTTAAATATAATAATGTTAGCCTAATTAAACTATATTAATATGATATTGAACAAATAAAGGGATCTAACCATACATTACATAGTCCTCATGAGGAAGCTTGCACATAGTCTTCTTTATAAGGGTATATTTTAGGTTTTGGAGAAGTTTGAAGGCATAATGACAAGATATAAAGATATATTTTTGTTTTTAAGGTCCTTAAAACCTAGATAATATCTTAAAATGATAAATATTGTCTAAGTAAATAAGGGATTTCCCTCTATTTTGTCTCAGATAGAGGGCACTCCCTTTGTGCATGAAACCTACAATTTTGGAAAGGGGTGATAAAGGGATGACCTGTGAGCTAAGTAAACCTTTTTAAGAGTTGTGTGAAGTTTTATTGAACCAAGGATAATATGTATAACACCTCATAGGATGATATAAAACACAAAGATTTTAGATAGGCTTAATGAGCATGGTGAGGCCCAGAGCCTAAATCAAAGGTCGGATTCATTTCTAATCTTAACTAAGCACTCCAGTGGATTAAATCATTTTCCTATGGTGGAATTAGGTGTTTTAAAGCCACAAAATTTTAGGTAAATCCAAAAAAATTCATTTTTTGAGATAAAATCCAACTCAAGCATGTTAAACAAGGTTTAGGCCAAGGCCAAATGGGGGTAATTCACATTTCTAGCATGAGATGACAATTCCCATGGATCGAATCATGAATAATCAGTAAAATAGAAGTGATAAAGATTTTATAAGGTAGATAAACCACAAGGAAGACATTTTTGGCCCAAAAGCAACATCAAACTTGTGTAAAAGGTGAAAACAAGCTTGATAGAAGAGGTTCAAATGCTCACATATTTCATAAAGCATTGCATGGAATCTAAAGGAATTTTGGGAGGTTATTAGGGGTATTTAAGAAAAAATTTGCAGAATTTTTTTTATCAATTATAATATTTGAGATTTATGAAAAAAAATTAAGAAGGAAAACTACCGAAAATCCTTACAAACCCTTATTAGTTACCAGTTTGGAGAAATGGAATTGGATAGCTGATCTAATGGACTAATTTTAATAGTATGATGATTGTAACTTTTATAGGACTCTCTCAAGATATTCCCCATCCTTTTAGACTATATAGAATTATATGGGTAGGGTATAAAATAGGGTACTTTTGACTAGTGTTTTTAGGCTATATGAGGTTTCAAGAGATGTAATCAAATTTGGGGGAATATTAAGACTTTTAATAACTCCAAATGGAAATTTCATGCCTTAAAAAAACGTATAAGTGTGAAAAAAATATCTCTCATCTCAACCAGTCAAAACTGACATATTAGACAAGCTAGTGAAAGGGGTGGAAAACCTCAAGTGAATTGATTTTAAGGTGTTCTTGATGCCTCTAAATCCATGGAGGGTCTTTAAAAGTTTCATACACTTCCTCCCACATATTTTAATGGAAAACTAATGACTTTTTGGAATCCAAGTGTGCAAGGTGCATGAAAGAAGAGTTTTGTAGACTACAAATGATGATGCCTCATTCCTAGATGATTCTAGATGACCAGGCCTACAACCAATTCATGGAGAGGTATTTCTAATATCCTTAACCTTAATTACAAGCATCATACCTATCCATAGTGAGTTTTGGGATGTTTAAATAGGTCCAAATCATGAAGGTAGTTTTTTGAGCCAAAATGAGGAGTTTCATGCCTCTTTTCATGAGTTTTATGACTTGGATGGATAGTTGTATTTAATACCCTTACATGTTTCATCCCAAATCCTATTATCATGCATCATTAATAGATTTTATCATCTTGACGAGTGTCTTTGTGACCCTTAAACTTATTTCTTCTTGTTGGGGGATCAATCCAACAATAGATTACAATTGTGACAGCAATAAACACGGAATTAAACCAGATTGACAAGTAATTAGAATGATAATAGAAAGAACAAGAGATACAAGAAAACACCCTGAAAACTTGTATTAACAAACTCTTTACAAAAGGAATACAATTGAAGAAAGCTTCTTTCTTCCACACCTCTCCTAGATGTATAGATCTCTCAATAGATCTCTATTCCTCAAGAGCTATCTCTCTCAAGAACAATCAACTCCAACAAGCCTGGATTGATTCAATTATGTACTGTTCTTCACACATAATGAATTACAATAATTCACTCTCTACAACAATAACTACTACAAAGCTAAGAAGATCTAATTCTTCATATAGAATTAGGAGACTTGAGCATGTACTTCCAACAAATAGTTAAACCACTTAAACAAGGGCTCTAAAAATAGTAATGCCAATAATAGAGACATGAGCTTGAGTCTACAACTCAAACTTATCATGCAAACACTTGCTTCTGTCCACGAAAATAGCTTTCTGGACACGCAGGTAACCGACGTCGGTTCCTGCTGTTCGCCTGTGACCATCGCCGGCCGACCTTCTTCCGACGTTGGCATCTCTGTAATTGCCTGTGACTGACGTCGATCGCTCCTGATCGATGTCGGTGTCTGTGTAGACCCGAACCTGATAAACTATGCTCCTTGGTAAAGTTTTTAGCTCCACACCCTAACAATCTCCCACTTGGAGATAAACAGCTGCACCAGTACCTGTACAGCAACATCTTCTAGCTCCTCCATCTTCAACTCAATCATGAAGACCAATAAAAGTTGAATGAAGATTCAACTTCTCCTTTGTAACCGGCTTGGTTAACATATCAGCAGGATTCCTATCTGTATGGATCTTCTCCAGCTTCAGCTCACCATCTTCCAATACCTATCATATGAAGTGATACCTTAGCTGTATGTGCTTTGTTCTTGAATGAAAGGCTGAGTTCTTAGCCAAATGGATTGCACTCTGACTGTCACTATATAATCTGCAACTCTCATGCTCCCTACCAAGCTCATCCATGAACCGTGTCATCCATATCATCTCCTTGCTAGCTTCTATGGCTGCAATATACTCTGCTTCTGTAGTTGACAAGGCAACAACCTTCTACAACTTAGATATCCAGCTAACTGTCGTTCCACCTACAGTAAATACATAACCTATAGTGCTCCTCCTGCCATCCAAATCACTTGCCATATCTAAATCTACATAGCCATGTAGAGAAGTATCTGAACCTCCATAGCACAAGTGCCTACTGTTGGTTCCTCTCAGATATCTAAGGATCCACTGAACTACTTTCCAATGTTCCTTACCTGGATTGGCCATATACTTACTTACAACTCCCACTGCTTGGGCAATATCTGGTCTAGTACACACCATTGCATACATCAAACTCCCTACTGTGGAAGAATATGGAACCTTACTCATGTACTCTACCTCATCATATGAATTAGGACATTGTTCTTTGCTCAACTTAAAATGTCCAGCCAAAGGTGTGCTTACTGGTTTAGCATCCTGCATATTGAACCGTTTCAACACCTTGTCCACATAATCTTCTTGAGACAATATCAACCTGTGATTTTTCCTGTCTCTCTTAATGCTCATGCCAAGGATTTTCTTTGTTGCTCCCAAATCCTTCATAGCAAACGTTTGAGCTAATTTTACCTTAAGCTCTGAGATATCCTGCATGTGAGACCCTACAACCAGCATGTCATCTACATACAAAAATAGAATAATATATCTACCATTATCAAATCTCTTGAAATACACACAATGGTCTGATTGACACCTACTATAGCCGTGCTCAGTCATAAACCTGTCAAACTTTAAGTACCATTGCCTAGGAGCTTGCTTGAGGCCATACAAGCTTTTCTTCAACCTGCACACAAAATTCTCCTTACCCTTGACCTCGAATCCTTCTGGCTATTCCATATAAATTTCCTCATCCAAATCTCCATGAAGAAATGCTGTCTTAACATCTAGCTGCTCAAGATGCAAATCCTCAAAAGCAACCAAAGACAATACAACCCTTATTGAAGTCATTTTAACAACAGGAGAAAAAATCTCACCAAAGTCAATACCTGGCTTTTATGCAAATCCTTTTACCACTAATCTGGCCTTATATCTCATCTGTCCATTCTCACCTTCCTTCAACCTATAGGTCCATCTGTTCTTAAGTGTTCTCTTACCAGCTGGCAATTCAACCAAATCCCATGTTTGGTTTTCTCTTAAGGACTCCAACTCCTCAACCATGCCACGCTCCCACTCACTCTTGGACTCCACCTGTATTGCTTCTTCAAAACTCTCTGGTTCTCCACCATCAGTTAGCAATAAATAAAATAAAGAAGGAGAATATCTAATTGGAGGCTTACTCACCCTTTTTGACCTCCTGATGGGTGTTTGAGACTCATCCACAACACGCTGTCCACCCAAATTTTCTAACAGTGACTGACCTCGGTCACCTCCAGACCTGTTACTGGCCGATGTCAGTTCTGCCTGACCAACCTCGGTACCTGTACGGCTAACATCGGTCTCTGTATGGCTGATGCCAGTTTCTGTCCTGCCGATGCCGGTTCCTAACCTGCTGACATCGGTCTCTGTGTTTTCCTGTAAGTGATTATTTCTTTTTCCCGTGAGCTCATCTTGGACTTCACCTCATCCAATTCACCATTGCTCTGCTCAAATTGATTCAACTTCCTTAGCTGATCACAATATATCACTCTTTCATTGAAAACAACATCATGGCTCCTGATTACCTTGTTAGTTTCTACATTCCACAATCTGTAACCAAAATCATCTGAGCCATAGCCAATAAACGTGCATCTCATAGACTTAGCATCAAGCTTCTTTCTATTTTCCTTATCTATATGCACAAAGGCTTCACAACCAAAAACTTTGAGATATGAGAGATCAACCTTTTTACCTGTCCATGCCTCTTCTGGAATTCCACCATCCAGAGCTGTAGAGGGTCCTCTATTAATCAGGTACACTGCAGTGTCAACAACTTGTGCCCAAAACTATAAGGGCAAACTAGCATGTAATCTCATACATCTTGCACGCTCCATTATTGTCCTGTTCATCCTTTTAGAAATTCCATTCTGCTGAGGTGTCCTTGGAACCGTCCTTTACCTATGGATTCCATGCATGTAACAATAATCTCTAAACTTATGACTGTAGAACTCACCACCATTATCTGATCTCAGGCACTTTAATCTTTTACCTATTTCATTCTCAACCATAGCTTTCCAAACTTTAAAAGTATCAAATACATCAGATTTCTTTCTAATAAAATAGATCCATACCTTCCTTGTGGCATCATCTATGAAAGATACATAGTACTGTGATCCTCCAATGGAGGCAACCTGAGCCAGCCCCCACACGTCTATGTGAACAAGCTCCAACTTGTGCCTCTTCTTAGTAGACCCAGTTTTGAGAAAACTAACCCTTTTCTATTTTCCAAATACACAGTGCTCACAAAACTCTAGATCTATGCCTTTTAAATATGAAAGCATACCTTTAGACTTAAGAATTGACATCCCCTTCTCACTCATGTGGCCAAGCCTTGAGTGCCACAATTTAGCATCCACATCTGAAGTAGATAATATAGAAGGAGATTTGTTAGTAACACAATTACACAAATAGAGAGTACCTTCTCTCTTACCTCTGGCCATAACAAGTGCACCCTTGGTCACCTTCCAAGATTCTGCTGTGAGAGTTACTGTACAACCCTCATCCCCAAACTTTCCTATAGAAATCAAATTTCTCTTCAAGCTAGGAACATGCATCACATCTCTCAACACCCATGTGTTGTTATTCTGCATCTTCAGCTACACTTTACCTTTGCCAATTATTTTACAGGGCTCATCATCCCCTAGATACACTATTCCAAAATCTCCATGGATATAGTCATTAAAATATTCCCTGTTAGGAGTATCATGAAAAGATGCACCAGAATCTAATACCCAAGATTCTATATTATTATTATGTAGAGAGAAAATTAAAGCATCCTGTGTAATACCTGTAATCTTGGCTTCTTCCTTTCCTTCATGATGGTTGTCCTCCTTAGGCTTTGACCAACAATCTCTGCTTATGTGCCCCATCTTTCCACAATTCCAGCATTGTGGCCTTTTGCCATTTCTGGATTTAGATCTGCCTTTCCCCTTTGAGTTGGATCTTGCTCTGCCTTTCTTGCTCTTCTCTTTCTGCCTTCCCCTACTCTCAAAACTTAAAGTGTTCCCGGATGCCTCTTCTGTGCTTTTCCTGCGTATTTCCTCATTCAAGATAACACTAACAACATCCTCTACTTTCAAAATATTTGATGCAGATGCAGTATTACTTACTGCCATTACTAAGCCATGCCAGCTTTCAGGCAAAGAACATAATATTAAAAGAGCTTTTATCTCATCATCAAACACTATATTTATTGAACTTAATTGATTCACAATACCATTGAAATCATTCAGATGAGTAGAAACAGATCCACCTTCATTCATATGCAAATTAAATAACTGCTTCATAAGATATACCTTATTGGAAGCAGAGGGTTTTTCATACAAATTTGCTAACGTAGTCATCAACTCTACTGTAGACTTTGCCTGTGATAAATTGGATATCACAGTGGATGCTAGACTCAGTCTTATAGAACCCAGAGCCTTTCTGTCAAGAAATTCCCATTCTTCATCCTCCATGTCTTTGGGCTTCTTTACAATACCTCCTAACGGTAAGTAGAGATCTTTCTGATACAGATAGTCCTCTATCTACATTCTCCAGTGTTGGTAATTTTTGCCATTAAACTTTTCCATTCTTAATTTACTTTCATCTGCCATTGCTTCTCCCACTCAAATAGAAATCCCTACAAAAACTCTTGTGAGAACCTGTAATCAATACACACTACACAGATTTGAACCACTTGTTAGTGAACCTGAACTTTGATACCAAATATCAAGCTCTAAACTTATAACCAAGGCTCTGATACCACTTGTTGGGGGATCAATCCAACAATAGATTACAATTGTGACAGCAATAAATGCAGAATTAAACCAGATTGACAAGTAACTAGAATGATAATAGCAAGAACAAGAGATACAAGAAAACACCCTGAAAACTTGTATTAACAAACTCTTTACAAAAGGAATACAATTGAAGAAAGCTTCTTTCTTCCACACCTCTCCTAGATGTATAGATCTCTCAATAGATCTTTATTCCTCAAGATCTATCTCTCTCAAGAACAATCAACTCCAACAAGCCTGGATTGATTCAATTCTGTACTGTTCTTCACACACAATGAATTACAATAATTCACTCTCTACAACAATAACTACTACAAAGCTAAGAAGATCTAATTCTTCATATAGAATTAGGAGACTTGAGCATGTACTTCCAACAAATAGTTAAACCACTTAAACAAGGGCTTTAAAAATAGTAATGCCAATAATAGAGACATGAGCTTGAGTCTACAACTCAAACTTATCATGCAAACACTCGCTTCTGTCCACGAAAATAGCTTTTTGGACACGTAGGTAACCAACGTCAGTTCCTCCCTGTTTGCCTGTGACCATCACCGGCCGACCTTCTACCGAAGTCGGCATCTCTGCAACTGCCTGTGACCAATGTCGGTCGCTCCTGACCGATGCCGGTGTCTGTGTAGACCTAAACCTGATAAACTATGCTCCTTGGTGAAGTTTTTAGCTCCACACCCTAACACTTCTCTTCTCTCTCTCAAGTTCTATAAGATCTAGCCATTTTGGCCATTGTAACTTATGTTCCACCTGAGTATGGTGAAGCCCTACTCATTTGTATACCATTTGATCAATAAGACTACTTATTTTTACCTCTTCATGAATATTCATATTGTGTTTTACTTGAATTTTAGATCTTGCTTATTTAAGACTATGGATTCCTTAGCATGTTGTCTCATTATTTCATCCTATTTGCAATTGGAAAGCTTCTTATTGTAGGGCATGTGAAGTGTTAAATTAAGTGTCAAGGTTGAGTGATTTAGTCTATTAATTAGTTCCATTCAATACCTTTTCTCTTGTCCTCCTAGCCTAAAAATTCATCCATAACTTCATAATGTAACATTGATGTGAGAAGATGAATATTGGAGGAGTGTATGTTTGTCTTGTCTCTTGATTTCATGTGTAACTAATTGGTTAGAAGTCATAAATATATTTGATATATCACCTCCCTTAATATAGTTTGATTTAAATTATGTCTCTCCCTTTACCCCCAAAAATTTTAGGTGTATTAGTGATCCAAAGTGGTACATCAAGGGAGCTATCCCTACCTAGAGATTTAACTCATCCTTAGGTTACCCACAAGACTAGAGGTGTTTCCATTGTGTCACTTCAATAAGAAATGATTATGAATCTCCTAAAAGGGTTAAAATCCAAGTGAAAAAAATAATGTTATGAGACTAGGCTATCCAAGCCAACCTTATTTGAGATATAACTACTTTATTTACTATAGAATAGGGTTGAATAGGATAAATTTGTTAGCTAAACATTTAAAAGGGTTTATGGTTAGATCTAAATATATAAACACAACATTTTTTCCATTTTCATTAGAGAAATAGATATAACCATTTATTTTTTCTTATTTACAATCTTCTCTTTCACCATTATACTTGTGGAGTCATTGCTTAGAGTTTACACTTGGAGATAAGAATCTTGTCTTATGAAAAAGTCTTGGATGCATAGGATATGTCTTATAACCTAGAGCTAACGTATCTTTATGATCCTTACAAACCAAAAAAACCTCTTGAAAAACACCATTAGCCAAGGGATATTTGAGCCTTAATGGGTTCATCTTCAAGGTAAGTATTTATAACTCTTACTCTTATATTTTGGTAGATAGAAGTAACATAAGTAATGTCTTTTGAATGTATTTATTTATCCATGCATTAGGATTATATCTATACTGAATTGATTATAGTTCTTCTTTGAATGTTTTTTTAAATGTTTATTATCCTCATTTTGTTCCATATGATTTAGTGGGCACTAAATTAGTTTTAATTTACTTTTGTCATTTACTTTGATAATAAAACATAGGACCTAGCTAGGGTTATTGTGTGGTATTGACTGAATAGAGGCTTTGAAATCCTCTTTAGTGATATTGTGTGGTAAGAGACCACTTAATTAAGTTCAGTAGATCCATATTAGTAATGACCCTAATTGTCTAAATGCACCAATAAATTGAAGGGATATTTTGATTTATCTTCTTTGAGCTAGGATTGATTTTTAGGTTAGCTTCACTTTCCCTTGTATACATTTTATTAAACCTAGTGTGAACTAACCCTTACAAGTTTTATTTTATGCACTCATTTATTATAGTTTATCATTTATTTAATGTTTACATCACTTGATCACATTTATTGACTCAGTCCAAATTTATGTGCATAGGTTTAACATAGTCACTCTAATCAATTTTCTATTTCTTTGTGTAGGTCTTATTCAACCACAAGTAACTAGATTGATATGATCAACTTGCTTACTTCTTTACATTCAAGTTTTTAGACTTAGTTGATCCAATAGACTCTGTTAGTAGATTAAAATTATTCATCTAGATGGTATAATATAAAAAAAACAAATTCAACTTCTTCAAAAACTTCAAGTTCATTCTTAACATCTTAATCATTTCTTTCCTTAATTATAGTCTTATTTTTTATTGTTTTCAATCTATAAAATTGTAACCCTATAATGAACTAGGTCAACTAACCCGACATAGTTTTTTAGATTAAATGACATTAATACACAAAATAAGCATAAATACAACAATATATATTGTAATGATATGGAAATATGTCAAAAGTTATGAATAATATATAAGCCACTTCAAGGGGGAAACCTTCAAATGCTTATGATAGGAATGAATACTCAAATATGATGATGAATAACTAACCCTACCTCATATATATAGTCTAATAAGGCCATTTCCCACCCATAGGCTGACCTGCTAAGCATATAAATAAATAGATAAATGTAAAATAATATTCAAAAGGGTTATGTAAGCCATAATTTAGCTACACATATCCCTAGACATGCTAATGGTGAAGGGAGTAGCATACCCCTCCCCTTAAAAATAACATTATCCCCAACATTGAAGAAATATTGGATGTTGTTGAGTGAATTGTTCATCCTCTTAGGTAGTATGTTTAGAAGGTAGATTATTCCATTTTATTATATACTCAATAACCAATCTTGACCATAGCTACTTAGTTTGCATTTTAAGGATCACTTCAAGATCAAGAATAACCCTCCCTTCTGCATATAATTTTGGTAACTCAATTTGAGTGTTAACTCTATGTCTAATGACCTTCTTAAGTAAATATACATGAACTACTAGATGAATGTGAGTGGATAGAAGAAATTCCATATTTTAGGCCACACCATCAATTTTATACAAGATCTAGTAAGGGCCATAATACTTGGGAGATAGATTATTATCTTTTTTTCTATTACTTCATTAACATATTCTTATATGGATGCAAGAAAATAAATATCTAATCACAAATTTCAAAATTCCTCTAACTCCTATGTTTATTTTCCTATTTCTTCATGCAATTTTGGGCCAAAGATAAATTTTCATGCAAACTAGCACAAACTTCTTATTGATGTTGAAGGTGTTCCTCCACTACACGCACCCTTGGGTGGGCCTTTAAGGGTGAAGTGAGGGATGGAGGATGGTATCCATATAGTTACATAAAGGGATACATTTTGGATTAACTATGAACTAAATTATTATACCACCATTCAACCAAGGGTAGACATTGAACCCATTTATCTTTTTTATCTGATACAAAGTAACGAAGGTACCCTTATAGACACTTGTTGACTACCTTAGTTTATCCATCATATTAAGGATGATAGGATGGGCTATGAGCCAATTGGGTTCCCAAACATGAAAATAATTATATCCAAAAATTACTAGTGAATATGGGATGGTGATCAATGATAATAATCTTGAAAGTACCATGAAATTTATAAACTATATTGAGAAAGGTAGAAGCTATTATACTAGCCACCAATGGTTGAGATAAAGAAAAAAATGAGTATACTTTATGAGTCTATCCACAATAACCATGATTAAATTTCTACCTTCAAATCATGGTAGCCTAGTAATTAAATCCATATATACCTCTTCCCATCATTGACTAGGGATGGATAAGGGTTGTAAAAGACCTAGGATTTTAATGGTTTCACCTTT
Organism: Torreya grandis; assembly: GCA_037957365.1. Lineage (NCBI taxonomy): Eukaryota > Viridiplantae > Streptophyta > Pinopsida > Cupressales > Taxaceae > Torreya > Torreya grandis. The sequence goes on from JARHVA010003304.1 coordinate 624,337, forward strand.
ATTTTGATGATATACCATACATTTAGCCATATATTTTTGTACATCCCCCTTGAGTAAAAAATCCTTCTTGACTCTATGATAGGTTTTTAAAAATCCTAAGTGACCACCAATTTGATATGCATGATGTTCTTGAAGGATTTTTTTTGAAAAGAGAATTTTGACATAGATATAATCTATCTTTGTACCATAATGCATTCCCCTTCCATCTAAAATTTTCAATCCCATCTAAACCTTGATATAGATTCTAAATCATTGAATGGGTAGTACTATCATTCTCCCATTATACCATTTCTTCCTTGAGCTAGTTTGCTTGTCAAATGGTCATGGCACATAACAATGCCTCAATTAGTTTATTTCACCTAGATAGTGCATCGACCACCACATTTTATTTTCCTTTCTTTTAGAATATTTAAAATATAAAACCTAAATTTTTTTCACCCATTTTTATTATTATTCAAATGATAAATGTTGCTTCATAAAATATTTAAGGCTATCATGATCAGTCTTTACCTAAAAGTGAAAACCCAACAAATAAGGTCTCCATTGTTTGAATCCATGTATAATATCCATAATCTCTTTCTCATAGATGGGTTTGAGCCAATTTTTACCCTTAAATTGATGAATTTCAAATTAAATGGGCCTACTCTCTTGCATGAGTACATTAGACATACCATATCCAAATGCATCACATTAAACCATAAAAGTTTTAGAAAAATCTGAATTAGCCAATACCGGGGTGGTGCATAAAGCCATTTTTAGTTGTTTGAATGCCTTGGTATCTATATCATTCCACTGGAAGGAGTATTTATTTAACAAGGAAGTGAGTGGTGTTGTAATACTACCATAGTGTTTGAAAAACTTGAAATACTAATTAGTTAGCCCTATTAATCCCCTTAGTTACTTAAGTATCTTCAAAATATTCCACTCCATGATGGCTTGGTTTTTTCTAGGATCAACTTTTACTCCCTCATGTGATACAATATGACCCAAATATTCTACTTTCTAAACTCCAAAAGAACATTTGGATGGTTTAGAATATAATTGATTTTTCTCAAGAACTCAGAGTACCTATTTCGCATGATACAAGTGGTCTTCCCAATTTTTGCTATAAATAAGGATGTCATAAAAAAACACAAGTACAAACTTTCTCAAAAATGTCCTAAAAATAGTATTCATCAAAATCTAAAATATATATTGTGTATTAGTGAGACCAAAAGGCATGACCAAAAATTCTTTATGGTCTTCATTAGTATGAAAAGCTATTTTAGGAATGTCCTCCTCATGGATCATGATATGATGATACCCAGAGTGAAGATCTAATTTGGTAAAATAATTATCACCGTGTAATTCATCTAAAAAATAATCAATTACAAGAATAGTAAACTTATCTTTGATAGTGAACTCGTTGATCTCTCTATAATATGGGCACATTCTCCAAAATTCATCCTTCTATCACACCATGACTATTGGAGAAGAATATTCACTTGATCTATGGAAAATGGTTCCTACCTCCAACAACTCTTGTAATTTTTTTTTAATTTCACTCTTCTAAGCATAAGGATTGTATGGTCTAATGTTCAGTGGCATACTTCCAAAAATTAGTTTGATGGCATGATCATGAGTACAGCTAGAAGGAAGACCTTTTTGCAAGGGTCCAAAAATAAATGAATTCTCATCCAATATTTATTATAACTGAAGATGTGTAGACTCCTTAGTTTTTTGAAAATCAATGGAAAAAAATGCACCACAAATCCTATAGCACCTTTTTTTAGAATCTTGGTCATCTGATGTGAACTAACTATTTGTGGAGATTTAAATATTAATCCTATATTTTTGTTGGCATGCATTTAAAATAAAAATGCATTAACAATTCATGGATATTAATCTCAATAGTACCCAACATGGTGAGCCATTATACTCCCAAGATAATGTTAGTCCCACCCATAAGAATAAAAAATATAGGAGAATCTATCAAACATTCCCCCATTGCTAACTTAATACTATGGAATTTTCTAAAATAATTAACTATAACACCATCTAAAATCATGACTTGAAATTCTTGGGCTAGGTAGATGAAACAGTTTGAATGAGTAGCTAACTTAATATTGATGAAATTATGTGTACTACCTGAGTCAATCAACACTGTGACCTTCTATTTCTTAATGAAACCCAACACCTTAAGAGTCTAAGAAGTATAAATACATGTAAGGGTATGGCAAGTGATATTAAGTTAAGAATCTATAGCTTCATCTTTGGGTCCTTCAAAACCCTCACCAGATGCCTCCTCATCTTCTTCATCCTCATCAGCCCCTTCAATGTAAAATAATTTCTTTTCAGCACCTCGATGACCTTTGCTCCACTTTCTATCATAACCATAATACAACCCTTTGGCAGGCTTCTCCTCAATTTTTTGTGATATCAATCTGGTTGGTTGAGGTCATGATGGAGTGGGGAAGGTGAATTCTTGACTAGTAGTGAAAGGATGATGTTTGATAATCTATTTTTATTCTACCAAGTGTGCCCTTGGTATAACTTTAGATACACTTATGGGGTTAAACATATGAACCCCTAATTGAATACTATCTTTCAGTCCACCCAAAAAAAGGTAAATTAGATTTATCTCAATGATATCCTCCACATGTAAGGATAGATTATGAAATTGATGAATACACCCCTTCACTGCTTCTAATTTTTATAGTTTGGATAATTGGTAAAATTAGTTTAAAAAAATATTATCTCGATAGTTAGACATCAGTTCATTAGAGAATACTAACCATGTAATAGGAGCACCAGTCTTCTTCTTTTAAGCATAAAACCAATGATACCAAATGAATGGATTAGAATATAGATATAGAGATGACACAACCAATTTTCAAGAGCTAAGAGTTTTCTATAGATTAAATAGATTTTAAATTTGAGTGATCTAAGTGAATAGATCCTTACCATTAAAATTGCACAAGATTACTTTTTGCAACATTAGTTTTACCCCCATATTTGAAGTGTTAGTATTTAGAGGAGAAGGGATAGAATAAAAAAGTGGATGGTTATTGAGTGGTAGATGATATGAAATGATATCCAATTGTGTCATGATGATCTACTACAATTTATTGTCCATGCCATTAAGCTTGCCCTACATTGTTGATATTTGAGTTTAGACCTGCATATCCTTCTGCATTAGGCCATGTATATTTGAATAAATTTGATAAATCATATTAGATGATTTAGACTCCATATCATCCCCTAAAGGATTTTTATGGGTGCCTTTTCATTTCCCTCATCTATGGGTATTAGGACCGACCATATGATGACTTAATGGTGAACTTTATTTTACCATGTTGACCCAAATTTGACCCCAATTTTTTTTAACATGTTGGCCTCAAATAAAAAATATAAAACATAGACCCAATCTAATTTTTTATAAGGTTTCCAAAAATGTAAATAAATTTGAAAAATTCTATAAATTGTAACCTATGGAATGAATTTATTAAAAACCCTAAAATGGAAATAAATTTTGAAAAATAGATCCAAATCATATGAAATTTTAATGGAAACTTAATTGAATGATTTCTCAACTCCTTTAAAAATTTGAAAATAAATTCACAACTATTTTTAGATATATCCAAATTTTAAGATCTAGGGATTTTGACCTGATTATGGCCCAAATTGATGCTCTGATACCACTAAGAATGATATTAATTCACCAAATAAGCGTAAATATGTAAATATATTAGAATTATATGGAAATATATTAGAAATTATGAATAATATGTAATCCACTTTCAGTGGGCAACCTCTAAATGCTTGCAATAAGAATAAATACTCAAATATAATGATGAATAACTAAACCTTCCTCATATATATAGTCTAACAAGGCCATGTGCCACCCATAGACTGAATTAATAAACATATAAGTTCATATATAAATGTAAAATAATATGAAAAGGGTTATGTAAGCCACAAGTTAGCTACATAATCCGTAGACATGCCAATGGTTAAGGTCATAACAGTAGCCTTCTTTCTTGCCCAGAATATTGAGTCATATTGTTTGACTATGTTTCTCTAGATTTTTAATCAATTAAAAAAATCAACATAGTTAATTCTATTCTATACTTCTTAAATACTTGGTCACCTTAATTAGCTGAGTACCATTTAATCAAAAGGAATTAACTCATATTTATAGTAATTAACCCACCTATCATTTTATTGTTTTCTTGTTTAAGAAGCACACATAAACTAAATAAGAAGTTTTAATTTATTGATTTAGTATCACTATTTTGTTATTCACACAATTCCAAACCACATATTATCAAAAAGTATTAAATAAATTCTACCCAAGCTCTACCTACTTGGATTTCATCATAAAGGGTGAAGCTAACTCAATTTTCTATCCAAGTATAAATATGTGATTGATGGTATATATTGGAAAAACACCTAACAACCTTATCACTATGGGATTATGAAGTGAGGGGGTGGGCCCAAATACCAAGCCAATATAATCACCAATACAAATCCCTTTTAGTCTTAACTACCTGAAATCATCCTTACACTGCCTTTTTAGTTCATTTTTATAGCCAACTCCTTATCACATTTATTTATAAAAATTATAATTTAAAAAAATATGGATTGATCACATAGATTATCATTTCTATTTTATTTCTCTCTTTGATAATTGTATATTGTATTATAAAACCTATATCTACTAGTGTTGATATAAGACTTTTGTTATGTGCCACAACTAAATTGACTAGCTCAACCCAATTACCTATGTTTTTCTTTCAAGTATTATATAAAATAGCATGAGATCATTCAGATTCATAATTGTCAAAACTTTTCTTTATCCTCAAAATATAGTTGGCCCACATGACAGTGTATCATATAGTTTTTATCTTTGAACATAATCATTTTTTTCAATCTAGACTCTCATAGGTTGGTCTCTAATGTTTCCCCACATAACATAGTTGACTGATCCAATTGTATTCTATATTAAATTTTTCTATTTGTCTTCCTTCCAAACTCTATCAAACTAGTCGACTTTGTACATCTTATCTAATCCTATTCTATAATTGGATGAATTTGCTCCTTTTTTATCTTTATTTGTTTATCTTTGATTCTTATTCCAAGCATCATGAAATTACCTATTAGAAACTTTTTGGATAACTTGAATCTATTTATACAATATATGGGATGTTATTTGCTTTACCCTTATTACCTAAGAAGATGCTCACCCTTGGTTCTCTTTCTCTCATCCCTCATATTTGGACTATGGTATGCCCTTAACCATTGGTATGTCTAGGTATATGTGTGGCTAACTTGTCGCTTACATACCTCTTTTATTTACTTGTTACATTTCTCTATGTTCTTAGATTGGTTAGCCTATGTAATAACCTTCGCTAGATAGACTATATATAGAAGGTAGTGGTTAGTCTTTAATCATCATGTTAAGTATTCTGATATTAGTGCATTATTGTGGAGGTTTCCCCCTCAAAGTGGCTTCAGTATATTATCTAGGATTTTATTTTGCTATTAATTATCACTATGTAATCTCTCATAGTTTATTATTCTATGCAATATAAAATCATTTTGTGCAAATATCTAGGTACTTTCATTACAAGTGGCATCAAAGCTTCAGTTTGGACAAGTTTTCTATGGTATTTTTTTTGGATCTAGCAAGGCATGGCTTCTGGGAGTAGTGAAAGTGAAAAACCATAACTTGAAATCTAGGAAGAATTAATTTTTTTTCATCCACATAGTATTGTTCGAAATGCTTTTTTGAAAAAAATATTTTAAAAAAAAGAAGTCTATTTTTTTCCCCTTACACACTTGTAGTCATTGGGTTCATCTCGATGAGATGATCGCAATGGTATATTCTATCAGTACACTTTTTTGGTACCAAAAAATTTACTCTAGTGTGTAAAGGTAATCATTAGATTCATCTGGACAAGGTGATCACAATGGTCCCATTTCTTGGTATACTTTTCTCAGGGTCAAAACCCTCCTAGGGTTTGTTTATGGTAGGTCCTTCAACTCGGGGAAGAAAAGGGGCACCAAAAATTTATAAGATTCCTTTTTTTGATGACATGGAATCCAAAACTTTAGATCTGATGATTTCTCAAATTCAAGACATAAAAAACTTGGTGAGGTATGATGAATTTGTTGTTGTTTGAGCTAATGTTTTAGGGATACATGGAGAGATTAATAGATTTCATAGTAAATTGCATCATATCACTACATAATTGGCTTCCCTCACATCTTAGTTTAAGCCTAATAATCCTCCACTTTAGCATTCAAATCCTCCTCTCAACAACTCCCATGCTAGTAAGAAACCAATGTTGTGAAAAGTTGACCTGTGTAAGTTTGATGGTAAGGATCCTCTCACCTAGATTAACAAAATTGAAAATTTATTGAGTTGCATCAAACCCCTAGTTATCAAAGGGTGATGGTGGCATCCCTATATATAGAACCTAAGCAATTCATTTGGTATCATTGGTTATGTGTTCAAAAGAAAAATAATGGTTTTCTTGTTACATGGACTATTTTTATTAAGGAGTTGATAAATCATTATTAAAATAATGCCTCTAAGAACTATTTTTAGATAATTAGCCAAGTGGTGGAAAATAGGACCTATGAAGGATTATATTCATCAATTTTAGAATCTCTCTTTATGAGTGGAAAATATCATTAAGAGAAATTTGATGGATCCATTTTTGGGTGGCCTCAAAGATAGCATCTAATACAAGGTTTGAATGTTTAACCCAACATCTATATCAGAAGTTATCCCTAAGGCATACATGATAAAAGAAAAAGAGATGGTCAAAATGAAAACTTTCACTATTGGTCATGATCACAACTTTCTAGCACTATCATTTTGACAACCCACCAGATTAACACAATAACAAATTGAGAAGTGAGACAAAGGTTTTTGTTATGGTTGTGAAAAAAAATGAAGAAAAGACCATCATTATGCTGAAAAGAAGTTATTTTACATTAAAGGTGCCATTGATGATGAAGATGATGTAGATGCAAAATTTCTTAAGGAGGAATCTAAAGATTCTTAGCCTACTATTTCATGTCATGCCCTGTTAGGTATTAGTACTCTCTAAAATATTAAGGTGATGGGTTTCCTTAATAAATATAAGGTCACTATCTTGATTGATTCTAGGAGCACACACAACTTCATCCATAGTAAGTTGGCTGCTCATTTAAACTATTTCATTTATCTAGCCTAGAATTTTAGGTTATGATTGTAGATGGTGATACTACCAACTATTTAGGAAAATTTCATAGTATCAAGTTGGCCATGGGAGATTACTTATTGGATTCTCCTATGTTTTTTATTTTGATGGGTGGAACTAATATTGTCTTGGGAGTCTAGTGGCTCACCACTTTGGGCACTATTGAGATGAATTTTCAAGAATTATTCATGCATTTTCATTCTACTTAAAAGACATTTGAGCTAAGAGGTTTAAAGGATAAATCTCCCCAACTTGTTGACTCCCATAAAATGACAAATATTCTTCATAAGGGTGCTAAGGGATTTATAGCTCGCTTATTTTCTATGGAAGTATAGCCAACTCACCCATCTCCACCTCTTGATCTGAAATAAATAATTGATGATCATTCTATTATTTTTGGAGACATACCAAAAGGACTTCCACCTAGCTTCATGCATGATCATGCTATCACACTTATTCTTGGTAGTACACCACCCAACATTAGGCCATATAGGTATCCCTATGCCCAAAAAAGTGAAATTAAAAAAGATGATACAAGAGATGTTGGATGCAAGAATCAGTCACCATAGCCAAAATTAATACTCTTCACCAGTTGTCACGGTGAGAAATAAATATGACACTTGGAGGATGTGCCATGACTATAGAGAATTCAATAAGTACACTATCAAAGATAAGTTTCCAATTATTATCATTGGTGATTTTCTAGATGAATTGAGTGGTGTTCTTTATTTTACCAAGTTATATCTACATTCTAGGCATCATCAAATTAGTATCCATGATGAAGACATACACAAAACTACTTTCAGGACTCATGAGGGCCATTATGAGTTTTTGGTTATGCCTTTTGGCCTAACAAATGCACCATTTACTTTTTACAGTTTGATGAATAATATTTTTAAGCCATTTTTAAGGAACTTTTTTTGGTATTCTTTGATGATATCCTTATTTATAGTAAAAATTGGGCAAACCATTTGCAACATGTGAAATAGGTACTCTCCATTTTAGAGAAAAATTAATTATATGCCAAACCTTCCAAATGTACTTTTGGGGTAGTGAGGTTGAATATTTGGGTCATTTGGTGTCTTATGAAGGAGTGAAAGTGGATCCTAAAAAAATCCAAGAAATGGTGGATTGGCCAATTCCTAAGACACTCAAGCAACTTCAACAATTTTTTGGGCTTATTGGTTACTATCACAAATTTGTTAAAAAATATGGTAGTATTGTATCCCCACTTAGCTATTTGTTAAAGAAATACTCCTTTTAATGGATTGATGTAGATGCCCAGGCATTTAAACAATTGAAATTGGTTATGTGCACTACTCTAGTATTGGCCACTCCTAATTCTTTTAAGACTTTTGTGGTTGAATGTCATGTGTCTAAGTATGGTATGGCTGTTTTACTCATGCAAGAAGGTAGACCACTAGCATTTGAAAGTCCTCAACTCAAGGGTAAAAATAAGCACATGACCATCTATGAAAAGTAAATTATGGCCATTCTGCATGCAGTTAAACAATGGAGACCTTATTTGATGGGTCATCACTTTCAAGTAAAAATTGATCATGATAGTCTTAAAAATTTGCTATAAAAAAGGTTTTCATTTGAAGAACAACAAAAATGGGTAACTAAGATGTTAGGCTATGATTTTGAAATAGTCTATTAGGTTGTGAAGCTAAAAGCTTCACTGATGCAGACATGGAGGAGGTTGCAAAAGGGTTGCAGAGTGTTACTATCACCGACGTCGGTCAGGCCAATCGACATCAGCAGGGAGGAGACAGGAAGGCAACCGATGTCATTCAGTAGTTAGCTAGTGTTGGCACCCCTAGGCAGATAGGGACCAACGTCGGTCACCTGTGTGGTTTGACTGTGAGTGTTTTATGGGCAGTTAGCTAACAAACCAAGTGTTTGCATGTCAAGAGCCAATTTTAGACTGAGAGCTGTAGATCTAATTATTGTAATTAGGTGTCTAATTATTGTTTGCATGAGATCTATTTAAGAGACTCATGGATTGTATTGTAAACTTGTACTAGAGAGTAAGAGAGCAATAATATAAGCTCCTTATGTGTGTGAGGTGAGCATGGTGTGTTCTTCCTAGTGCCACGGTACCAAGTGTGGGTGCTGGATTAAAAAATCAACAGGGTTCTTCAGGAGTGTATGATCTTGGTCATCAGGTGAGCATGGCTACTTTAGGAGATCTACATGGTAAGTAAGATAATTGATTTGAAAGTGTATGTGTGTGTAAGGTCAAGGTTCATAGGTGTGCAGAACCAGATTGATTTGTAGGTGTGCAAGATCAGATAGGATAACAACACAACAAGGAGCAAAATTAGGTGGGATCTACTTGGAGTACATTGAGTACTTGTGGAGTGTGTGGAGCACAGGTATTAGGTGAACACCAACTTTGTGTTTGAGTTGTATGTTGGGACCTAAGGGAGAGAGCTTTGAGGGAAGATTTACTGTTTATGTCCTAGAGGTGTGGGAGCCCTAGAGGTGTGTAAGGAAGAAGAATTGTGGCAGCCTTCTTTGTTATATTTCTTTCTGAAAGAGTTTTAATACAAGTTGTGTATTGTCTCTCATATCATGTGTTATTTATAGATTCTATTTACTTGTTGATTTTGGTTAATTCCACATATTAAGTTACTTATACTTGGTAATCAATTGTGTGCTTCTGGTTATATTCATATCCCAACACGTGGTATCAGAACTAAGGTTGTAAGGAGCAGGTTTTGTGTTTGGTTATAGGTCACTCTCAGGGGTTTTTCGATTGAGTGGGAGTAGAGCAATGGCAAATCAAAGTAAGCTAAGAATGGAGGAGTTGAAAAGCATAGATGGTCACTTATGGTCCTATGGAAAGAAAGAGTAGGTAAAAGAAAATTGTTGGTTGGTAGCAGATCAGCATGAAGGAACTGAAGATGTAGATGTTGCAGGGGTTATATCATAGGATGCTTTGGGAGGTTTCTTGGATAAAGTTAAATCTTGGATAATAGATTTTGTTGCCTCTTTCCATGTAGCCCCAGGGAGAGGAGCTGGTGAGCCTTGCCAAAGAATTGGCAAAGGGGAAGTGAAGCTGAAATTGTAGGTGGTCAACACATGGGTGTTGAAGCAAGTCATGTAGGTCCCAGGTTTGGAGATGTGGCTAATTTATTTAAAAGAGTTGGGTGATGAGAGATGTATAAGAACTCTCACAGTGGATGCACTTGAATTAGCTGGTGGTAAGAAAATAGGTACTCTTTATCTACTTGTTTATATTACTGATTCTTCTTCTGTTGTGGAGATGTGGCTTCGTAGGCTTGGTCACATGAGTAGGGAGGAGATGCATGTTCTTAAGCAGAAGATAGATATATTTGATAGGCTTAAGAACTAGAAAGCCTTGGTGTTTATGGAGGAGATGGTGGACAGAGACAAGTGGATGGGGCTAGATACTTTTGAGCAGAGCAGGTTGGACATGGGATTAATTCAAAGGAGCTCACAGGTAAAAAGTCATCACTCACAAAAAAACATAGGTACCAGCATTAGCAAGAAAATTGAAGTCAGTAAGAGGTAATACCAATGTCATTCAAGAGGACTGACGTCGGTAGCAAGAGGACATCGACGTCGGCAAGGTTGGTAGTCAGGATAGGTGTAGGAACTGACGTCGGTTGGATGCATACTGTGTGGTGACTGAGGTCGGTCATTATAACAGATTTTGGGTGGATAACAAGCTATCAAGGAGTCTCAAACACCCATATGGAGGACTGAAGGTGGTAAGTAAGCCTCAAATTTGTTGTTTCTCTTCTTTATACTAGTTGCTAATTGTAGAGCAGGAAGGATCTAGGAAATAGTGGGAGCATGGCAGGATTATGATGCAGAACCAAGCAAAGATTTGGTAGGGTTGCCAGTAGGTATGAAAAGCACAGAGACGAATGGATACCTTAGTTTAAGAATAGAGAGAATGGACACATGAGATGAAAGACAAGGTCATATGGTCTTGAGGAAGCTGCAGGATAGTGGTACAGATTTTGATAGGTGGATGACAAAGCATGACTTTAGTCAATGTCAGGGTTACTACTATGGTTTGTCTTACTAGGTGGATGATGAGTCATGACATCATTTTGTTACTGTATGTGGATGGTATGTTTTCTAGTAGGTTTGTACATATAGGGTTTTGTTAAGCTAAGGGTAAGATTAGTTCAATGGTTTGCTATGAAGAATTTGGAGCAACAAAAATCTTTGGCATGGGAGACAAAGGGATCACAGGTTGATTTTGTCTCTAGTGGGAGCTGATGTGAATCAGGTGTTGGCGAGGTTCATTATGCAAGATGCAGAGCTGGAGCACACTAAGGGGTGGATAGTTCAATGTCCGAAATCACATGAGGTCTAGTATAGACCTAAGTTTTCCCAAGCAATGGGAGCTGTCAGAGAGTTAGGAGCCAATTCAGAGAAGTGGATTCTCAGGGATGTGAGAGGGACCAGCAACAAGGATTCATGCTATTCTGGGTCAGGACTTTACTACATAGGATTGTAGGTTTAGATGTGGCAGGGTACTCAAATGATATGAGGTACACCATAGGTTGCATGGTGGGTTGTCTTCAAGATTGATCTTAAAGAGGGATACAAGCCAAGAAACAAATTAGACGGGGTACATGTACAGGTACAGTGTAGCTATTTATCTCCAAGTGGGAGATTCTTAGGTTATGGAGCTAAAAGCTTCACTGATTTAGACATGGAGGAGGTTGTAGAAGGGTTGCAGAGTGTTACTATTGCTGGCGTCGGTCAGGCCAACTGACGTCGACAGGGAGGAGACAAGAAGGCAACTGACATCAGTCAGTAGTCGGCTGATGTCGGTACCCCCAGGCAGATAGGGACTGACATCGGTCACCTATGTGGTTTAACTGTGAGTGTTTTATGGGCAGTTAGCTAACAAACCAAGTGTTTGGATGTCAAGAGCCAATTTTAGACTGAGAGCTGTAGATCTAATTATTGTAATTAGGTGGCTAATTATTGTTTGCATGAGATCTATTTAAGAGACTCATGGATTGTATTGTAAACTTATACTAGAGAGTAAGAGAGCAATAATATAAGCTCCTTCTATGTGTGAGGTGAGCATGGTGTGTTCCTCCCAGTACCACAGTACCAACTGTGGGTGCTAGATTAGAGAATCAGCAGGGTTCTTTAGGACTGTATGATCTTGGTCATTAGGTGAGCATGGCTACTTTAGGAGATCTACATGGTAAGTAAGATAATTGATTTGTAGGTGTATGTGTGTGCAAGGTCAAGGTTCATAGGTGTGTAGAACTAGATTGATTTGCAAGTGTGTAAGATCAGTAGGACAGCAACATAACAGGGAGCAAAATCAGGTGGGATCTACTTAGAGTACGTTGAGTACTTGTGGAGTACTTGGAGCACTTATGGAGTGCGTGGAGCATAGGTATAAGGTGAACACCAACTCTGTGTTTGAGTTGGATGTTGGGACCTAAGGGAGAGAGCTTTAAGGGAAGATTTATTATTTATGCCCTAGAGGTGTGTAAGGAAGAAGAACTGTGGCAGCCTTCTTTGTTGTATTTCCTTTTGAAAGATTTTTAATACAAGTTGTGTATTGTCTCTCATATCATGTGTTATTTCTGGATTCTAGTTACTTGTTGATTCTGGTTAATTTCGAATATTAAGTTGCTTGTACTTGGTAATCAATTGTCTGCTTCTGGTTATATTCATATCCCAACATAGTCTACAAAAAAGGCAAGGATAATGTGGTGGCAGATGCACGATCTAGAAAAGATGAATCAATTGAGGCATTGTTATATGCCATAACCATTTTGTAGGTAGACTGGCTAGAGGAAGCATGATCAAAATGGGAACATGATAGTACTGCTCATGATTTGATTCAAAATCTTTAGCAAGGTTTAGGTAGATTTGAAAAATTCACATGGAAAGGTAATACATTATGGTAGAGAAATAGAGTGTACCTATGTAAGAATTAACTCCTTAAACAAGAAATCCTTGAATAACTACATGCAACTCTAATTGGGGGTCATTTAAGATTTTTGAAAACCTATCATAGAATCAAGTAGGATTTTTTTTGGGAAGGCCTCAAGGGGGATGTCCAAAAATATGTGGTGAAATGTATAATCTATCAATGAAATAAAGGCAAAACCATATAAATCTAGGTCTTTTACAGCCTTTATCTATCCCTAGCTAGCATTGGCAAGAGGTATCTATGGATTTCATTATAGGGTTACCAAGATCTGATGGTCAAAATGTTATCATGGTTGTTTTATATCATATTAGTAAGTATGCTGATTTTTGTTCATTATCCTAGCCATTTTTTGCTGGTACAGGAGCTTCTACTTTTCTCAATATAGTTCAGATACTACATGGGACCCCTAAGATCATTGGCAATGATAGAGATCTCATTTTTACTTGTAATTTTTGGACTAAGTTATTTACATGTTAGGCACCCAAATTTCTCATAGTTCATCCTATCATCCTTAATCTGATGGACAAATTGAGGTATTCAACAAATGTCTAGAAGGATATCTTCATTGTTTTATTTTTGATAAGCATGATAAATGGGTTAATTGGCTGCCACTTGCTAAATGGTGGTATAATACTTTTATTCATGGTTATTCTAAAATGTCTCCTTTTTTGGCACTCTATAGATACCACCCTCCATCCATCACTTCAACCTTAAAGGTCCATCTTAAGGTTCTTGCAATTGAATAATACATTCACCATCAATAAGAGTTCCTTGCAAGTTTATGTGAAAATTTAGCTATGGCCTAGAATTGCATGAAGCAACAAGTAGATCAACATAAATGTGAGAGGCATTTTAACATTGGTGATTGGGTCTTTGTTCACTTACACCCATATAAATATATGTCATTAAAGCAATAAAATAAAGATAACAAGTTGTCCCCTAAGTATTATGGGCCTTATCAGATCTTGCAAAAAATTAGGAGTATGGCCTACAAGTTAGATTTTTCTTCATCCACTTGCATACATATAGTATTTCATGTATCATTCTTGAAGAAAGTCATTATACATAAAATTACCATTCAAATAGAATTACTATAATTAGATGAGGAAGGTAGAGTTTTTCTTGATCTTGAGGTAATCCTTCAACAATGCACCAAGCAACTACATTCTAGAGCAATTAGAATACCGATCAAATGGAAGAATCTACCATGTGAATATGCCATTTATGATGATGAAGCATTTGTGTAGTAGCATCTAGAGTTGCCACAACATTGAGGACAATGTTGTTTTAAAGGGGAAGGGCTTGTTATGCCCTTAACCATTGGTGTGTCTAGGGATATGTTTGGCTAACTTGTGGCTTACATACATCTTTTATTTACTTGTTACATTTATCTATGTTCTTAGATAGGTTATCCTATGGAATAACCTTGGCTAATTAGACTCTATATAAGAGGTAGTGGTTAGTTTTTAATCATCATGCTAAGTATTTTGCTATTAGTACATTATTGTGGAGGTTTCCCCCTTGAAGTGGCTTTGCTATAGTATTAATTATTCTATTTTATTGTCAATTATCACTATTTAATCTCTCATATTTTATTATTCTATGCAATATAAAATCATTTTGTGTGAATATCTAAATAATTTAATTATAGACTACAACATGGTATAAATTACCCTAGTCAATGACATTTATGGATCATATCCATTTCACACTTCTCAATACAAATCTCTCACGCTCTCTAAATCACCTTATTAGATTATAGGGGTAATTAACACATGTTTAACTAATAGCAATATAGGAAATATTTAAAACACCAATACGATGTTTCCTAATATTTCTTTACCAAAAACTCATCCCATGATACCAATTTAGGTAATGTTCCTTCTACCAATCCTAAAAATTAGCCTCTAAACACTAATAACCCAAATCCACCAATTTACACCACTCAAATTCTTGCATAAATATTGTAACAAATTAATATAATGCAAATATCTAATACTTATCAAATTATTCAAATACAACATCATTTATTAAACATGGCTAATCAACCTCCAATTCTCCTACCTCAAAATAACCAAAATTTTATTCTTCCACCTCTTAGATATGACATGGTAAATATCATTCCCAAACTCTCTAAGAACAAAAAAATTCTCCAAAATATTAAAAATGAACATTTATCCCCCTTCACCATTTTTATTGATATTGGAAATATCTCTGTAATTATTAAATATGATAAAACTAAAGACCCCACATATTTACTTAAAGCATTTGGAAATATTTATAAATGTTGGACTAAAACAAATACATTTTCCACTACCAAACTTTTAGTCAAAAAACTCATAGGATATGTACTATAATGGTATAATCAACTCCCTCAACAATATATATGGAAACTTGAGAATTTAATCAATCCTCTAGTTAAGGAATTTCAACACAATGATTATCATGAAAATTGTCTTAGCCATTTTATCAATGATGAACAATCCCATTATAAATCAGCTCATTATTTCATTAAACGATGTAAATATTTGGCTCATAATTTTGATCATAACATGACTGATGATAACTTATTTAAACTATTCATAATCACTTTAACACCTTCCCTTCAATATAAGTTTCAAACTTTTTCTTCCCAAACTCTAAATGATGTCATTGATCAAGCTAAAAGAAATTATTATGAAACAATTTAATCCCAAACTTAAAAATATCAAGGGATCTTTCAAAAACTTCAATAATGTAATCACTATAAATCCTCCTCAAGCAAAACCATGCATAGTTAAAGTGGATAACCCTCAAGCTTTTCATGCACCCTTAATTTTTCAAAAAATGAAATAATTATTATATCCTTCTAAACCTTTCACTTACACTAATAATCCACCTACATGGTATGATCCTAAAAAAAATTTAGTTTTATGCTAATGTGGGTCACTCCCATGGAACATGTTATGGGCTTACCAAAATTAATGTTTCTTTTATGTTAGGATATACATTTAATCATGATGATATGATCAAAATACATAATCATGATTATGTTAATGGCTCTCAAAATAAATAATTTACCAATCCTTCCTACTCTAAACATCAAAAAACATTTTCTACTTCTAACCCATAACATATAAATAAGGATATACATGCAATTTCTATTGTAAATGACCACTATTATACCAAACCTAAATATGTGAACACAACTAAAGTCAACTATCAACATAAACTTTCTGACAAATATCCCATCACTAATAAAAAAAAACATCACTTGATGAACAACTTCTCAAATACATAACTCCACACCATACCTTCTGAAACAAATGAGGAAACAATCCCACAACTAGAACCTCACACTACTCTTCCTACCAAAAACATTTTACCTTCCAAGCCTTGTGTTGGTTTTTTATCTTTTAAATCTCATTAAATTTTCTTAAAAGAGATCAAATGAAAACCTTTTAAAATACCCATAATGGATTTAGTTCATACTTCTCCATATCATCATAAATTATTAATGTAATAATTAAAATACATTAAATAGCCACCTTCCCTTGAAGTGTAACAACCCCTTTAAGATCATTCATCTACAAAAGTACATACTATTGAAACTATTTGTACTTCTTCCAAACCTTCCATATAATTCCTTGAATAAGATATGATTAACAATGAAATTCTTTTTTCATCTAATGATCCACCTCTTTTCATTAAAATTGCAATTAATACCATTCTTATTTGAAAAAACTTAGTTGATGAAGGGTCAAGAATCAACATTAATTCCCTTTGGTTAATTCAATATCTTGGGTATACCAAATATCACCTTAAGCAAACATTTCTCACATGTCAAGGATTTTATAAGACAAATCAAAAACCACTTGGTTGTATTTGTCTCCCCCTCACTATTGGACCCAATTCCATACATATCAAGCTCAAGGTCCTTGACTTAACACTATCCTAAAATATACTCCTAGGTCACCCATAAACACATCACATGATGTTTATTTCCACCTTAAGTATTCAATGTATAAACTTTATCCATAATGGTAAACATTATAAACATGAATCCAAACCTAATCCATGGAGTATTCAACTACCCAATCCAAATCTTAGTATCAGATCCCAAATATTATCCTTATGGATTACACCCTTTAGGTAAAGGATTTTCATACCTACCTCATCTATATGATATAATGTAATCACCTATATGTGTAGATATCTTAATGGGTGAGGTGAATCTCTAGTTTTGGGGTTATTTCCCTTGATGCATAATTTAAACACAGTGCCTAAACCTACTTGTTTTGCCAATGAAAAGGGGTACAAGAAATCATGAAATAAAACATAAGTTATGTGAGTTTATACACCACTTTATTTTGTCTCCTCTTCTTTATCCTTCAACAACACTTATGGACCAAAGTAAAGACCAATTGTTAAGACATTCTCTCAAAAATACTCTTAAACATTAGTGATTCACATATAGGCTAAGTTTAATGAATATGATCTTAGGATGATGAATGAGAGTTCTATTTTAAGACACTATCGATCAATTTTTATTTAAAACACAATCATTATAACCTACACACACCATGCAACCTACATAAGAACAATGTACTAACATCTAGGTGGGGAGTAAGGACCTACAAAGGGAGAAAAGGGATCAACCACTTATGAAAGTATACAAGCATGAAACACCCTAGAGAAATAAAATGGATAAGGTTGAATCAATAATTATATTGGTTCAAGGCTATAAAATACAAATGACAACTTTCTCATACCCAATAGAGGGATACATATAATGGATTTCCAATCCTAATTCATAGAACATGAGAAGGAGAGATAAGGAGAATGTGGTGTAGAGGTAGATTGTGGAGGCCATGATGACCATAATTCATCCAATAAATAGTTACATATATTAATGATGGTTATAAATAGTCCCATAACTCCTCCCATGTGTTGCCTTCAAGGCATAGTGGCCTTCAATGGACCATTTTTGGTAATATAAGTGTAGTGGATAGCCTATTTTTTATCATATTTGACCCCATGAAGAAACATTACCTTTTTAAACTAATCCATTACTCCTTAACATGTATTGAGAATTAAATTACTTATTTTAACATGATCATTACTCACATATCTACCACCCTTCAAGCCATTCATAACCCATTCAATGCATTAGTCACCTTGATGAACACTAAGCCTAAGACTCGGAGACTTTTAAGTGAGTGATGAGTATTATAATGTCTTGGATAGTTTGGTACAATGATGTTTTTTCCTTAGAAATCCTCTTCACCATGTGAACAAACCTACAACTTCATTCTCTCAACACAAATGAGGTTACATCCCTTAATTGACTCCAAATGTGTTCATCGAGCTTGCTTGTGCCACTACAGAGGTTGATTAGTGATTATTTTGGAGATGATTTTATCTTTTCACAAGACCAAGAATCCTTCCTACTCACTTAGGACATTTAGCATGCTTGGTAACTATGAAAACAAACTCAAAAAATAAATAGTGCAAGCTATTTTTCCTACAAATCATGTCTCACATATGCCACCAATTAATCATTTCCATATGAATTTAATTAATGACAAACTTCTTACCATATTTTATGAACTTTTACCAAGATAATAAATGCTCCTGAAGCCTTGAGATTGATTTTACCTTCTAAATCTACCCTTTCTCACATCATACCCTATGATTGTTTTTCATCTTAGGTATATAGAAACATATTCAGTGGAAAGTGAGAGGTGTTTCTAGACTATAGAGGTGGTGAAATAACCCAAAACACATTTACCCATTATCTTGAACCATTATCATACCTAAAACCATTCTCACTCTTGTAATGGAGATCACACTAAGAATGGTAGTCACACTTGAAGTTAGGACTTTGAATGAATTAAGCTTATTTTAATGACCTAGTTATGTGCTCTGAGATCAAGGAGAGTTTGAATTAATATCCAAGAAGATAACTCAATCCACAAATAAATCCTCATTTCATTCATGCACTACAGACCTTATAATGACAATAAGCCATTATCTCTAACTTGTAACTACTCAATGATGAAGGTTTCTTTGCTTCCTTGAGTTCATACATGTGAACTAGTGATGAAAATAAATATGGATAGGTTGTGAAGACTCATTGAAAACATATTCAACCACTATTTTCATCAACTAGGCAAAAAATGCATGTAAACCATTTAAAAGTTAACAGTATATAGATGTAGAAGGAAAATATGATTGATTAAATTATTAGTGTTTATTCATAGAGCATAAGGGATAGATCTAAGAACTATTATTATGAGTTATAAGGGAACTATACCACTTTCTTATGCTCAATAACATAGCCTTAAACTCTCTTCCTCCTTTAGGAATTGAGTAAGAACCTGACTGGCTATCTAGACTTTTCAAGGAGAATTATGGAAAGAAGGGATATGTTTTTAACTTATTTTTTCTTTTGAATCATGGATTCTCATCTTTGATGCTTATAATGAGTCCCCCCTAATATGTTTGACCTTATATAACTCTAAACTAATTGTATCATTTCATAAATGTCCTATGAACACCTACAAAACTTATTTTCTCTATATTTTTTTCATGATTGAGATCTTGGGGAACCATTAGAGACCAAAAAGAGAGAAAAGAGAAGTAAAATACACTTTCAAACTAGAGGGTATGAATAGAAGGAAGCTCAAAGGTCACTTTTCAAGAATGTGGGGGGCTTTTATGGGAAATGAAGGATGTTTAACTCGTAAAAAGATGCCTTTTTTACCTATCAGACCATAGTATTGTGACTGATAATGGATATGAGACCCTTGAAAACTCCTAATTTCAATGTGACACTTTCTCCAAGGATTATAAGATGAAGGTAACCTATATGGCGTGTTTGAAAGGAATTTTGATGACCTTAGGTGCTCGTTGGTGTTTGAAACATTCTTTGATTAATATAATATAGAAGGTGGCCTGATATATATCATTTAACTTCATCTCAAGGATAAAAATGACTTGGATATCCATTTCATCATGATAACAAAGCCTCTATCATACGTAGTATCTAAGGCAAGTAGGTATACAATGAGAACAAGAAACCTTAATATCTCTAAATACCTTAATTTTTATTTAAATACCTTAACTTTATCAAACAATATATATGCCACTTTTTAGGATTCAAATCACACTTGAGACCCTTCTTATCACTGAAGTAAAACCTATGACAACCTAATACATCACCCAATGACTCATCATATGGTATCACATGATTATCCTTCAAGGAACCCCTAGTATACACAATAAAACCTTAAACAATGATAATGAGGATTTTAAAAGACCATTTTGATGTCCATGACAAGATCTATATCACCATATATAATCTTGGGGGGTTATGAGAAATTTCAAACTATAAGGGTTGATATTCTACCTAAGAGGCCAAATTATCAACATTTCTAGTTACTCATAAGGTTTGACCTACCTATTGGTCAAGAGAACCAACTAACTCACACATGATAGTCATAATTCAACTAAGATGGAAACTCTATTTTAGATGATAACAAGCCTTCAAGGATTGAAAACAACCTCACCACACACAATAAATAAATAAACCAAATAAATTAGGAAGAAAACACACCATACTTTTTATGATAGACACATATTAGAAATAAGACAAAGAGAACCCACTACAAATAACTAACCTAGGCATGCTTTCTTCCTCCTAGATGAAAGGGAAAGTTTTTTACGCCATCCTCTTCAAGTGGTGAACAAGGATGTATAACAAGTTGCTTCTTGAACCTTGTCACTTCTAGACTCATCTCCTCTTTTATTTCCATCCCTCTTGGCAAGATTTCAAGTGGATATTTATCTATAAACATGTTCTTGATGAGCACAAACTCATCTTATTCTTTAATACTTAATTCATACTATTCTTCAATGCTTGGATAACTATCCAAATTGACCATGGATACAACCCTAACCTTTTGTGATTCATTAGGATCATGTTATTTGATGTGTGTACTTCAATTATCTCCTTCTTAAGAATTATTACTTGCATGTATAGGTCTATCATCTAAATTTTAAAAAAATCAAGATCTTACCAAAAGGAAGCTTCCTCTTAGTCATGTGAAAGGATGCCAACCTTAATCTCTCTTATTCCATTCTCATTAGGGACAACAAGATTATGAAATGTATCTTCAATCTCTATCACTTGTTCATGTTTCTCAATAGGGTAAATAAATACTATCTTCATGATAATTTTCTTCATGTTCAAATTCAATTTCATTTGAGACCACCATGTCATAATCAATTTATTCAATATTTATTTCATGCTCCATCCTATTATTCTTCTCATCTTGCTCTTCAAGAGACCCACTACTACTGATCATTTCAATTTTTCCCATGAAGTCATGATATAAATGGTGTCATGATTTATCTTCATCTTACTTATCAAAGGTTATCACTACTTCATGCTTTCTTGGAATTGTAAATTGATCATGTATGTATTTTTGAATACTACATCTTGATGGTTCCACTATAACCAGATCCTTTAGCTCATTTTTTTCCACAAGAGATAGGATTATCATATTCAATGAAATAAAGAAATTAAAAGTAAATATTTACCTTTAATTGGTCATTTAAACACTATTGAATTTTATCCAATTACACCCTAGCTACTAAAACTACATCATGTCTAAAAGTTAATTTGATTTTGTCATCACCAAGGGGAATACCAATATAAATTTATTCCTCACACACACTTGAGATGTATTCATCATGATTGTCTAGGGATTCATTTGAAACTAGATAACTCTCTTGAATCTTCCAAACCATATGTTGTTTTTTAAAAGGGGATATGGTGGGAGTGCATGGGAGTTCACTAGATTGCTTTATGTTTTCAAGGGTGTTCTTCCAACTAGGGAAAGTCTTTAGTGTGAGATCATGAAAGACATCTTCTCTTTCTTGGTTTGGCATGAGCATGAGAGAATATTTTTATTTAAATAGTGGAGGATGAAAAATTGAAAAGGAAAATAAGGAGATTGATTAATGGAAAGTGAACAATCAATAGGCATATTATACCTTTTTACCTCCAATCCTCTAAATAGGAGTTATTGATAATGAATTGCCATCTATAGTGGGTTTGGAAAAAAGGAGGTTGATTTGAGGTAGGATATGATGGCTAAGTTTGCTTGGGTTGGATATATTGAATCTCCCATCTCACTAGTCTATATTCCCAACATTAGATCAAGGTTTTAATTTCCCGTAACTCATTACTTATAGCATATTGATTCTCTTATTCAACTACTACCCATTTTCCCTTCAACAACTATACTAATTTACTCAAATATCTATGAGGTGAAAATACATCATATCTCTAAGATGTATTCCTTTATCCTAATTTCTCATTAACCCTTAAAATTTTAGCATATTTGGCTTGAAATCAAACAAGGAGGTGGTAGGGGAAACATAACTTTGAAAAGGTTAGTTACAAGGATAGATAAGATGCTAATTAGGATGACTTGAAATAGGAGGATTTAATTATGACTATTTAAGGTATTGGTGGGGCGGGTATTCTATTTTTTTAGGAGTGCTTGGGGTAAAATCATGAATATTGACATATTGATGTAGAGGATATACATGAAATAATATTACATCTTAATCAAGTAAGAGTACATACAAGTTATGATGTTTAGGCACTTGGACTACCCATACCAACTAAAAATACTTGGAGTTTCCATTGGTACCTAAAGGAGAATGCCTCTAATGGCTGATAAGTTGAAGAGCAACACCAAAAATCTAAAATGAACAAATCTATGTCCCATTAGGTGTGCTAGAAATTATTATTAGCTTGGATTTCAACTTTGAGGCAAAGGAGTGTTATACCTTCCTCATCCAAGAAATATAATGGAATCACCTATATGTGTGGGTAGCCTAATGGGTGAGGTGAATCTCTAGTTTTAGGGTTATCTCCCCTGATGCCTCATATAAACTCAATGATTCAACCTACTTATTTTGCTAATGAAAATGGTTAGAATAAAATAAGAAATCAAACCTAATTTATGGGAGGTGATGAACTAATATTTTGTGTATTTTCTACTTAATCCTAAAATAATGCTTATGGACTAAAACAAATACTAATTTCTAATATACTGTCTCCAAATAACTCCTACACATTATTTATTCATATAGAGGTTATGTTTAATGACTATGATTTGAGTATGATGAATTATAGGTCTTGTTCAAGACACTATTAATCAATTTTCACTACAAACACAATTATTAACACCCACACACACCATGTAACATACATAAGAATAGTCTACTAGCATCTAGGTGTTAAATAAATACTTTAAAAGGGATAGAATGGATCAACCACTTATGCAAATCAAACAATCATGAAATACACTAGATAAATAGCATGGATAAGGTTGAATGAGTCCTTATATGAACTCAAGCTTGTAAAATACAATGGGTATAACTTTCTCATATCCAGTAGAGGTATACATATAATGGATTTCTATGCCCAACTTATAGAAAATGAGGAGAGAAAAGGATAATGTGGAATATAAGTGGATTTTATAGGCCATTATGAACACCATTCATCTAATAAGTAGTTATAAACATGAATGAGGGGTAGAAATAGTCCCATAACTCCTCCCATGCATCTCCTTAGTGGCATAATGGCCTCCAATGAGCCCTTTAGGGGTATAAAAGTATGGTGGATGGCCTATTTTTGGTCATAGTTAACCACATGAAGGCACCTTTCCTTTTGAAATTGATACATTACTCATTGACATGTAGTGATAAGGTAGTTACTTATTTAAACATGACCATTACTCACCTAGTTTCCACCCTTCATGCCATTCACAACCCATTCAATGCATTAGTCATCTTGATGGATAATAAGCCTGAGACTTAGGGAATCTAAATTAAGTTATGAGTTTTATGATGGATTGGATAGGTTGGTACAGTGATTTTTTTACCTTATAAATACTCTTCACCATGCGAATAGACCTATAACTTCCTTTTCTTAATGTAAATAAGATTACTTCCCTTAATTAATTCTAAGTCTACTCATCATGATTACTTATGCCACTATATGGGTTCATTAGTATTTTTTTGGATATAATTATATCTCTTAATAGGCCTTAAAGGCCTTATTAATCAATTAAATTCCTTTATCATGCTTTTGAAATATCAAAATAGACTACAAATTAGACATTATAGGCCCCTTTTCTCTTAAATCTTGTCTCACACATGCCACTAAAAACCATTTCCAAATACCCTTAACAATTTTGGATATCACCAAATTTATTTCAAGGCCAAAAATTTATGTTTTAAGTCATTATGAATTACATTTACTCCATTAGGTCACTATGAGAGGTTTAAGAAGGGCTTTAGGTAGTTAATGTTGTTAAGAATTGTTCATACAGAACATATCCCTAATACTTCAACTAACACTAAAAGTATTTAGTAAGGGCAGCCTAATAATCAATAAAATAACCACTTAGACCCATGAAACTACTTATTCAAGTAAAAAGTAGAAAACTATGTTCTCTTGAGCTCTTACGTAATGTAAAATAGGGTTTTAAAGGTGGTTGGGCTCTTAGTAATGATTCATAGAGTTGGGATGTTTGGTGAGTGAACAAATTATATGAGTATAAATTAAAAAACCCTATCCACATTACAAAAACTCATTATGATCTCATTAAAAACCTTCATAAATATCTTATCTTCTCAAAAGTCCTTGTCAGGTTAGTAAACATAATGTATTAGGTTGAGAGAGAGGTTTTAAGCTTAAAAGCCTTCCAAATATTCTACATTAGTTTAAATAAACTACAATAGGTATGATATAAATAGGAAAATGTTTATCAAATATATTCAATGGATAGTGGCCTCCCAACATATTTTTAAACCTACTCAATTCACCATGAGGGTTTATAGGCCATTAGGCTAGTTTAACCCTAATGGCCTTATTTTAAGTTTGTCTTCAACTCTTAAAGGATCCAATCATTATGATAATTATTTATATGTATCCTAATCCCTTTCATTCTCATATATAACCAATTTTCAATGCAATATTACATTTGTATTCACACTTATAGATAGACTTGTAGCTCTCTACTAGGCTTATATGAGATTATTATTTAGGTTTCTTTAGTATAAAATAGTCACAATGTATTATATGATTGTTTTAATAGAGAAATAGAACCTTTTATCATACTCTAAAAGTTTTATCACATTTCAAAACTTCAAACTCACCTTATAATACATATCCCCTCCACTGGTTAAAATAGGCATGTATGTGTTTGGGTCAGGTTTTAGGCTTTATTAGGTTTCTTATAACTTTTCTCCACCTTAGACTTATGAAGACTTTAATGGTACATTAGGAACCTTGTACAGATATCTATAGGGTGTTTCACATTATTTACTAGCTATACTTTACATAATGGTTGTACTTTCTTCCATCTACCCATAATAAGTTTATAGTTTGTCTTAGGCCTCATGTCTCATTAGACCTTGAAAGTATCCTTATATAGATCATTATTCAACATAGGGGTAAAATATTCTCTCCTGAGAAAGCATCTATGAGAGATAGCATTTCATATCTGATAGTTGATTCCATGCTCATGTTATTGTTTGGAAGGGGAAGTTATCCTTGTGACATGCCTTATTTATGTCTCAGAAGTTTGTGAAAATCTGAATTCTACATTGTTTATTGATTATAGGAATAATATTAGAGATCCAATCAGAATAATCAATTAGTTAGATGAAGCTAGCTTTCAAGAAATTCTATATCTCTTTAATTACTAATAAGGCCACTTTGGGGTGCATATTACACAAATTTTTTTAATCATTTTAGCATTAGGATGCACTACCAAGTGATGTACTACCAAGAAGGGATAAGTCTTCACATATCCGTATAGCTCTATACAAAGATGTCTATGAACTCCTTAAGTTTCTCAATGATAACTTCATGATCCTTGAGTGTTAGAGATGCCCCCAATTTAATTATTTTGGGATGTTCCATCCTAATTTTAACTTATATCACTTCCGTAATAAGATAATGGGATTGTTCTTGTAAATAAGGAGGAAATGCTATTCTTGGACCATCTAAAGGAAAACAATCAAGTAGCTCTCTATCAATGTCAAAGTATTCTTCTAATTTCAATGAGATGTGTAGGAGTTCATCCATATTTTTAGGAGGCTCTTCCTCTTCAAATTTATCTTCATCACTTTTATCATGGGGTTATTACTATTCCTTGAAATATGTAGATTGATAGATATTTATGGAAAATCCTTTCTTATGATCACCAGAGGGCATAAAATCTTGATCTCCCATATATTCCAATATTGCTTCATCATTTTAAAATGTGTCAAAATAAGGATCCTATTTTTGATCCCAATTAATGAGTAATGGAAAATAGAGGAAGATGTTGATGGTAGAAATGGTGGTGTTGTAGAAGAGGTTGGTGTTAGTAAGCTCCTTGAAGAAACTACAAATGGAACCTATCTCAATGTCTTCAATAGGGACAGATTGCTCAAGGATAGAAAGAGTATCCAAAATAATATTGTTTAGGTCATAATCATATAGTCTATACCCTAGACCAAAATAATGTGGTTATTTTTAAACCATGATAAGCTCAAGCCTTCATTGATCTTGTTTGCCTAGTCCTTTCCCATGATAATGCATGTTTTCCATCATCTTCTAGATGCATGGGTATTGTTTTCCTATAGATATTAGGGCCTCATAATTTGGAGTGAGACATGAGTCATTTGATTCTTAAATACATTCTTCAAATAGTAATCTTGTGCTTCATAAGGTTGTTTGTCTGAATCGATATTTGATTGGGTTGACCTTATGCATGGTTGATGACTCATAGCTGCATGGAGAGAGTGGTAAATCACCTATGTAAAGAGTTTTATATTTGTATTCTCCAAAACCCATAGATGTAACTTTTAAATGGGTAACCTCAGAAAGTGCATCTAATGTAGATATAAGATGATCAAGGGATATATATTTGGTAGATATCACACTTAGAATGTAATTATCTATGTCAGGATATGAGGGTAAGGATTGTTCTATCTAACAACTATGAAGATGATATATTACTCTATGGATGGTGACCTCCATTCTAGAGTGAGGGAATTTGAGACATTGATGTAGGGTTGATGGAACAACCTACATTTCATGAATCCATAGATGTCTGAGTAACATATTATAAGGAAAATTTACATCCACAACATGGACTAGTGTTTGGTGTAATACAATTCCCATGATAATATTAAGATATATAGTTGCTTTAGATGACCTATCATTATAATCATAAGACTTAATCATAATAAAGGTAGGCCCTAAAGATGATTTTGAATACCCTAGCTTCATTAAAATGTTTAAATTTCATAAATTTAAAATTGATCCTCCATCTATGAGAACCCATGAGACACGATGGTGAGATATGGACACTTCAATAAATAAAGGATAATTATGGTGGTGGCCAATTGGAGGCATATCCTTAGCACCAAAATTAATCTACTTTGAATGGGATAAATGGGATACTAATGCTTAGAATTGATTGGTGTCTAAGTCATTAGGGACCTTAAGTTCATTTATAACTTGACTAAGTATCTCCTCATGTAAAGCAAAGGTTTTTAGAATCTTCATTAATGAAATTTATGTTGGCATCTTCTTTAGGCACTAAATGATGTCATAAGACTTATCAAAAGAACTTGAGGCTTTCTTGGGAATGTTCCCCTTTTGATTAGTATATGAAGTGGATGGGTCCTTGGGTGGTGCCATAGGAACTATAATATTATTACATATGGTGGTGACCACATAATTAGTAGTGGCTTGGTTAATTTTTAGAATGGTGGATGAAGGTGGAGTGGACTCTTGGGGGTTGAGGATTTTACTGGTGTTGATATAGTGGCATAGCATGACATGGTAGTCAATGTAGTTAGATGAAGAGGCCTGACCCTGGTCTTTTGGTGGTCTCATATATCTTTGATCATGTTTGGGAAGTGGGTCCTTATAGATGCCTAGTTTCCCATTTTTGGATTTATTTGGAGGATTCTCTCCATCTATTTCAATGTCACCCATTTCAATCATGTCTTGAATGTAGTATTTTAATTGACACATATTTCTATATCATGTCCTTAGACCATGTGGTATTTTTAAAATTCATCTTCATGGTACTAATCTAGTTTTTGTTGTCAATTATCCATAGGTATAATTTTAGGAAGGGTGATCAGATTAACAACTATTAATTGATTAATGAGTATTTTACTTGGTACTCCCAAGCTAGTGAGTGGTATTTTTTGGTCTGAGGATTTGTCTTGCCTCATGGAACTTGGATGGAGGAGACATGTTGTTTTTTGATGTTCTTATTTTGAATTTTTTTCACATGATGTTGTTTATAATCAGTCACCCCATATCCCACAACATTCTTGTTTATTGAAGACTTTTTAATTTTTTGAAAAGGATTTGTCATAGTTTTGGGTGTGCTTATTATGGGAATATAGCTTGATTATTCCATTTTAAATAAGGGCATTTTAAATTTTCATCCCTTTCTCAATTATCTCATTAAAGGTCTTAGCACACTAGAGTTTTAGTTGATATTTAAGCTTGGTGTTAAGATTATCCATAAATATCTTGACTAACACTTTTTTAGGTACTCTACATCTCAGGTGGGTTTCTAAACTTCTCCATCTTTGAGATAAGTATGTTAGGGTTTACCCATCTCTTTTCTTGGTGTTATAAATTTCTATTATAGATATTTAATCTTTAATATTGAATGAAAAGTGTCTGATAAATTATTCTATCAATTCTCCAAAGCTAGATATAGACCCATTGGGTAGATGAATTAGCCCTTCTAAAGTGAGTCCAATAAGACTATTTGATAAAATTATAAATAAATAGGAATATTAATATGCTACTTCATAGAAAGCCACATAAAATTCTTGCACATGAGTTATAAGATCTCCCTTCCCTCAGCATTTTTGAATTTAGGCACTTCAAAGTGTGAAGGGAAGGGTATTCACAATATACTTATATCCAAGGGTGAAGAATAAAAATCTTCATATTTGTATTTGAGATCTTGTGAGCATGGGTTTATTTTCTAGAGGGTATCCTTCATTTATCTCCACTATTGTGTAAATGTGGGGTTCCCAAGAGGATTGGTGGTTAAATTTTGACTATTTTTGGGAATATGGGTATTGTAGGTGGTATGAGTGTTATTGTTGGTGTTGTTATTATTATTAGTATTATTTTGTTGAGGGGATGATGTATGTTAATTATTGAGTAAAAGGTTGATTTGTTATGTTATTTTTTACAATTATTATTCTAAGATAACTTGTCTCTAGTTAACCTTAATACAATTATTACAGAGGGGTAATAGGTACTATTATTTAGTAAATCCATGGTCCACACCTTCCTTTTCATAGGGTATTTGCTTATTATGTAAAATATGATGGGGTGTATTGGATGGGATAGAAGATGGAATAAATTATGTAGGATTATATGGTCAAAAGTGGAAGGTAGTGTGCCTCCTATTTTGATGGCACAAGCTAAAATATGATCATGGTTTTCATATACATATTGGTCAATTAGGTTCATAACTTTATCATTATGGAGGGGATTAAACCTTACATCCTATACTCTGAGTGTATGCATATCACTATGGGTATTTCCATATTTGTGAGTTATATATTTTATGTTCCCCATTGGATCATTGTTTTGGTTGGAGGCCTATCTAATCCGAAGTTAGGTATGGTTGTGAATGACCATTTTGAAAGAATGATGAGATGAGGTGTGGTAGATGAAGCGGAAGTGTTAAAATACTATCTCTGTCTAGGGACCAAATCTACTAGTGGTTAAGGAGAGTGATTTTGATGATTTTAGAAAAGGATTAGGGTGACTAAGAACTACCAAAAGACAAAATCTCATAAGATACCAATCTAGCAATGATGAAAAGAGTGATAAAATTAAATACCTTGTCCACTAGTAGAGGGATAATTTGATGGGTGCTAGGTGCAGAAGGTACCTAGTAGAGATAAGTGATGGGTGCTAGATTAAAATCTTATAAGATTATGTATATTGATAATACCTAGCCTAGGGGTGTATGAAGTGACAAATGATGATTAGAGAGGATGGGTGACCACTAGAACTTATTTCCAAGATGGAATATAATATTCAAGGGTGATCTGAGATAAATATTAGATGGAATATAGAGGATATGGGATGGAAAGTTAAAATATGGGTATTAGGTAAATAGAAAATATGATAGTGTGATAGAATATATAATATTGGATAAGAGGGATTATAGAAATGACCTATAATATTCAATAAGTAGAAATATATAAAATGGGTACTAGATAGATGCTAGATATGTAGATTATATGTGAGACAAGAAGTAGGAAATTTGGGATGGGTGAGGTATAATATTATTATATTAAAAGGGGAATGGGATATTAAGATAGGGAGAATATGAGATGAATATTGGATGAATGCTAGTTATTAAATGATGTATGGGATAAGAAGTAGCAAATGTGGGCTAAAAAAATAGGTAGGTGATAGGGTGGATGTGTAGATGAAATATTAGGATGTGATTATGAGATAAAGAGATGATGAATATTAACATAGAGGTATATAAGTTATCACACAAAAAATAAGGTAAGGATAAATTAGTTTTGAAAATAATACAGGTCTTATCACAACACTCAAATAACACACAGAATCATGAATCCTAAATTAGTCAACTAATAAAGGTGTGTAATCTAATTCCCATACCATTTAATAACTTCATGGGTGAGGCTATAGGCTGATGACCCATTAAGAATCGACTGAACCCTCTCAACCTCTCTTCCAAAGAATGGCTACTTTATAAATAATACTGACTCATGTAGTGGAACACCTGTTATGAACAAAGGCTCCTTATCTAGGTATACATAAGGGTTTTTAGGTACATCCCTTATATATGTAAAGATAAAGTGGGGTCTATTGGTTGAATATTTTGTTGATCAGCGTACTGATAAAAAAATAGGTCTGATCAACCAAAGTAGGAAGATTAGTCATCCAAATGTGTAGGTGTACCACATTAGAAGGGGACTAATCTCACCTCTCATCAAGGGGAGGTTCCCTATAGATAAGCTATACACACACACACACACACACACACACATATATATAAACAAAAAATAATACTCATGGGTAGGACAAACAATCCATCTCTCTTTTTTTAGAGATGATGCATGCAGATCAAAGGAAAAACTCAAGGGAAATGATAGATATTACTCTTCTTCTTTCAGAAGTACTACTCAGCAAACCACAAAAATACTCCTAGTAGTAATAGCAAAATGTAGCAAAGGATGTAATAACCAATAAATTGAGATGCAGCACAAAGTCTCCATCTAAATTGCTCAAGAGTAAGATACGAAGGAAAATGAGGGCACAAAGTCATCCTAAATTCCTTTACATAGAAATGAAAAGAAAACACACTAAAGGCAATTATGGGGGCACAAAGTCTCTCCACACTTGACTCTTCAGGACATCTTCCTAACTGCTATCACTAATTTTGCTTATTGAATTAAAAGAATAGAAGATATATTAAGGAAAAATACATAAGAATAATTTCCCCAACAACAAAGATATCACAGCACAAAGTCTAAAAAATCACTTGATTTCTTATTACAATAACAAAATATGATCAACAAACTAAGCTCAAACTCTCAAAAAATGCCTTTCAATTTGAGCAAAGTTTTGCTCTGATTATCAAAAAGAGATAAATTTACAATAAAAGAGAGTCCCTTATATAGCCTCTTCAAGAAGGACTCGAGAACAGTAACACATCATATTGCATTGGAATCTGTTAAGAAGGCATGCTAGAACTTAGGGGCATTTACCCATTTGATTTTATCAATGCAGAGAAACAAGTCATGCTATTGAAAGTTTGCAACTTTTAATGTCCATCTGGTGATCTGGTCCTACCTTCATCATTCCTCCTTTTCTGGTTAATTAAATCAGGTCCTGGATTCAATTTATTGTTCTTTTCCTTCCTCACTTTCTACTAGTCTTGGCCTTGAAGTCTATGAATGCATTCAAGTCTATAGATTTAAAGGATCAACAGCTATTTTATGAGCTTTAAAATTGATGTTTGCATGCCTGTCACTATGTTTTCAATGGTTAGTTCATTGCATTGAATTTGACATCTTTGGGTACATCACCCCTTGGCCTTCTTCAGGTTTCTTATTTGGAACTTTTTTGGAAAGAAATTTCCTTTCCAAACCTTAAGAAATGATCTTTGAATGGCCTTTGAGCTTCTTGATTTACATCTTCCTAAAGGGAAGGTGACCCTTCAACTTCAAGGAAGTGTCCTTCTATTCGGCAGCTGGGAGTCCCCTGCAAGGGCACCTACCCTTTAGGGTCCTTCAATGTCCTTTCACTGGTTTCCTATGGGCATTTTCCCTAGACAAATTCTCATGGACAAAAAGTCCACAGAAATTTACTGTAGACAAAAAGTCCATGAAATATGTTCTTTATCACTTTTGCCTTGGTTATTTCTTCAGGGTTTTTGCCCACAGCCACTTCTTGAATTCTTTCAAACTTTTTGTCTGAAGGAATTCCTTCAGACAAAAGTTTGAAAGAATTATGACTGTCTGCCTTAAACAAAATTTCTAAAGGAATTTACCTTTGCAGCCTTCTTCGAAAATGACCCTTCTGAAGGGTGTTGTTATTGACCAAGTGCCCTCCGTAAGGGCACTTGTCCTTCGGGAGGCTCTTTGAAATTCTACATTTGAACTGCTCTTTTGAACCAAGGTGATGAACCAACTATTGAACCATTTAATTGAACCACTTGGTTAAACCAAATGTTGAACCACTCGATTGAACCGCTTGGTTGAACCAAATGTTGAACCACTTGGTTGAACCAAAATGGTTCAAGCCAATGAACCCTTTGATTGAACCAAGCAAATGAAGCAAAGCCTTGAACCAAGCCAATGAACCAATTGTTAAACCACTTCATTGAACCAATCGGTTGAACCAAGCTTTACACCAAAGAGTTAATAGAAATTAAGTCTATAGAAATCAACCTATAAAGCCCATTGAACTTGGTTTGCAAAGTTTGTAGATTTTCTCTTCTTGCTGAGTTCGTATATTTTTTCTTCCTACAAAGTCTATAGATTTCTCTTCCTACTGAGTCCATAGATTCAAGCCTACAAAGTCCGTAGATTTTTGAGAAGCTTGAAAAATTGAGGAATTTGAATGTCAAAGACAAATTTTGAAAAGGGAAGAGACAATTTTGGTATGTAGGACCAAAATAGTTCAAATGTTGTCCCAAAAATGAGTGATATTTTTGGGGGACAACAACTGGCTCCAATTGGGGAACTTTTGTCAATTGTAAAAAGAATTGAAAGGAGTAGAATCTAAAATCTCCAGTGTCTTCATGTGTACCATTGGGTTATAGAGTCATGCTACCTAGAAATGAAGGGCATCAAAAATAGAAACAAATAAAACAAAAAAGAATTAAAAACTATACAAATATACATATGTATAGATGGAATGATCTGATACTTCAAGAATTGAAGTATTTCAGATTTTGCTTCTTGGGAGATAGTGAAAATAGTGCTCTATTCTGATAAACCAGCAAGAAGACATTTTCCCCGCAAAAATTGTGATGGGAAAATGGAGTTCTCCACCAGGAAACCAATTTAATGTGTCTTCCCCTTGGCTTTTTCTTCTTCTTGTTCCAAGGTAGGATGTGGTCTTCAAACTGGAAACCATAACCCCTTGCTTTCTTAGTTAAGGGTTCCTTTCCCTAATTTTGATTTGCAGTAGCATGGTCCATTACCATAATTGGTTGTTCTTATAGTTCAGTCTAGCATATGATTGGATTGTCCAAATTAAACTCTTGACAAATTATTAGCTTAGCATCTCCTTTGATGTGAAGGAGTTTGATTTCTTCATCTTGAGAAATCTTCAATCCAAGCAATAGAGATTCACATCCAGCTATGCTTTTGGTGTTTCTAACTTACAAATTGCATGAAGGAAGAATATCTCCTTGAGGAGATATCAACACAGTCCCAACTCCATCATTGGTACAAAAATTGCTTCCATTGGATTTTAGGATCGAGGTATCATCAGAAGTTGATCTCCTATCAAATTTCTCTTCATTAGAGATGGAATATCCTTCCTTACTTGTACTGTGCCCTACTAATTCTCTTGAAGTCTTATTTGGATCAATTCCTAGATTATCAGCTACAAGACTTTCATCTATAAAAACATGAACATCCTTTGTGGTAAAGAAATAATTACCCCTGACTGAAGACTCAAACAAAATCTGTGTTGCAGGGGTTGATGCTTGGGTGACCACATATTTTGCTTCCTTTTTAGGGAGCAGTCTCTTCATCATGCCTTGGATAGGGATCCTTACTTCAGACAGATCCATGCTTATTTCTCCTCCCACATCCTTGTAGAAATTTTTTCCAAGCAAAATGCCATAGGATGCTGGGACATTAGCCACCAAGATAGTCATCTTGATTCTCTTGTCTGGAAAGGCTACAAATGCAAATTGGGCATCTTTGATTTTCTCCAGCAATGGTACTTGCTTATTCTCCATGAAGAAACATCTCCCAAATGTCTTGGTCAGTGTGAGA
This sequence comes from Torreya grandis, assembly GCA_037957365.1. NCBI lineage: Eukaryota > Viridiplantae > Streptophyta > Pinopsida > Cupressales > Taxaceae > Torreya > Torreya grandis. The sequence goes on from JARHVA010003304.1 coordinate 659,128, forward strand.
CCCAGAGACTCAACTACTTTATTAGGTATGACTTTATCAGATGCCCTAGAATCAATGATGTAATTGTTGAGCTGATAACCATTTATTAATAGGGAAACATAGAAAGGTTCTATTTTCCTAGGGGCAGCTGGAGGAGTAATGATGACTATTTGGAATGGGCATGTTCTTTGGGGAATCAGGAATTATTTTTTTAGCTTTTTTCCCTACAAGGATGGTTTAGTTCTTGATACATTGGACCAACTTATCCAATTGATCAAGATTAGATGGCAAGTATTCCATTTCAACCATTTGTATTTTAGTCTTTTTGACATGATCAATTATGTCAAATGGCTGAATTATACTAGGATCAGAGGAAAGCATTTCAACCTTTTAGGTTTTAGGAGGGATGGGAGGAGGGCTGGTTTGCTAAATGGGAGTAGAACATGAAGGTGAAATTGATGTACTTACATTTTGGGTAATCACCAGATCCTTTGATTGAAAAGGAAAAGTGGTTCCATGTTTAGAAATTGCAATTGCTAGTTGAGATTGCTCCTCTGTCTTCTTTTTATTAGCTTGCTAGACTAATTAGTTCTTGGACTTGGTAAACACTACATATGATCCATCAATAGCTTCTCCTTTGATTTTGGGTTCATCCTGGTAGTTCAAGAGACCAATGGGGGAGTCACCAACTGATTCTTATTGATCATCTTCAAGGAGATTAACATCATTTTCTTGATTCAATTCAGGCTAGAAAGAGAACTCAGACTCTGTTTCAAGATATCCCATTGCTAAATTGGTTGGAGGAGCTTCCAGGGCAAGTTTCCCTTGTGGGGGAGGAAGGCAATTTTATTGACCTTGATTCCTGGCAGCATTTTCTTGATATGATTGATTTGGGAATGTCCTTTTAAATGAAGGAGCAGAAGACATTCCTTGAGCTAGTTTCTTTTTCAAGGCTAGCACTTCATTTTCTAGCTTTTATACCATTAGATTAGTGGTGCCTATAGATGCATATTCAAAAGATGATGAAGGTCCATTTCTATTTGGACCTCTTCTTATCTTCCCTACTAAGATGTGATCATCTTCTACCTCAGTGGCCAAAATTTGAGTTATAGCAAGATATATTTGATTAGCATGTCTCAAAAGAAAAATTACTTCAGGTAACTGAGAATTAACTAAAAAGCATTTGAGATTCTCAGCTATAGGTCGATCTATTACTATAATTCTATTTCTTAGTTTGTCAAATTTAGCTATGAAGTCTCTCATAAGTTCATGAGGCTCTTTCTTTATATGTGTAAGTTGAGCCAGAAGTGCATGTGCATCTTCTGCAGGTTTGAATCTAGCTTCAAACTTAGCTTTGAGAGTATTCTAATCAGTCACTGACCGAGCCTATAAATGATAAACCTAATTTGTAGCAACACCTTATAGTGTCTCCAAAAAAATCCTAACTGCTACATCTTCAAATTCTACTCCGATTACTCCATAAGCTATGCTGAAAGCTGCAATGTGTTCATCAAGATGAACTTTCCCATCACCATAGAATTTGGGGAAATTCTTCCTAGAACTACGTGGAAGCTCATGTAGAGGTGGAGTAAGATTGAGAAGACCAAAATAATTACCCTAGGGGTAATGAACTGCCATTGTAGGATTATGAAAAGGAGGGATAACAAATCTTAGAGGGGTAATTATTGGCAAAGCTTTATCAACAATAGAAGTATATACTTCATTTGGCAATGGAGATCTGACCTTAGTAGGAGGGAAGCTCTTGGTTTTTTAGAGATGAGATGGTGAAGGAAACAAATAAAAGTCACTTTCCTGTACCAACTTGAATAAAGGGTCAATAATACCTTTATCCCTTTGGCATTGTGCATACCTTGAATCTGCCAGATTGTGAAGCAAAAATGGGAAAAGAATTGACCTTGCTTCAGTTAAAGTTTAAGGCTTTAAATTGTGCATTATTTCTCAATTAGTGTGGAGGTGAATGGATATATTATAAATGGATAATGGATATTATATCCCTAGCATAGTCACGAAAAACTATTGTGCGAGGTTGGGAAGAAAATTTTAACAATGGGAAAAGACTCGAGCAGTTCACTCTTCCACAACATAGTATAATGGATAGGTTATAAAAATAATGGATAAGATAAGTAATGGAATGACCAAAATTTATAATGGATAAGGGTTATATTGATAATGTGTAAGACACATGTGATGTTTCAATCTAAAACTTAAGGTTCCAAATTGCACAAAATTATGTATATCCCCAGCAGAGTCACCAAAAATTGTAGGTTGAATATTTTTTTGATCAGCGTACTGATAACAAAAATAAGTCTAATCAGCCAAAGTAGGAATATTAGTCATCCAAATGTGTAGGTTTACCACATTAGAAGGGGATTGATCTCTCCTCTCATCAAGGGAAGGTTCCTTATATATATATATATATATATATATATATATATATATATATATATATAAACAAAAAATAATACTCATGGGTAGGACAAACCATCCATCTCTCTTTTTTTAGAGATGATGCATGCAGATCAAAGGAAAAACTCAAGGGAAATGATAGATAGTACTCCTCTTCTTTCAAAAGTACTATTCAGCAAACCACAAGAATACTCCTAGTAGTAACAACAAAATGTAGTAAAGGATGTAATAACTAGCAAATCAAGATGCAGCACAAAGTCTCCACTTGAATTGTTCAAGAGTAAGACACAAAGTACAATGAGGGCACAAAGTCATCCCAAAGTCCATTACATAGAAATGAAAAGAAAACACACTAAAGGCAATTAAGGGGGCACAAAGTCTCTCCACACTTGACTCTTCAGGACACCTTCCTGACTGCTATCACTAATTCTACTTATTGAATTAAAGGAATAGAAGATATATTAAGGAAAAAGACATAAGAATATTTTCCCCAAAAACAAATATATCATAGCACAAAGTCTAAAAAATCACTTGCTTTCTTATTACAATAACAAAATATGATCAACAAACTGAGCTCAAAGTCTCAAAAAATGCCTTTCAATTTGGGCAGAGTTTCATTCTGATTGTCAAAAAGAGATAAATTTACAATAAAAGAGAGTCCCTTATATAGCCTCTTCAAAAAAGACTCAAGAACAGTAACACATCATATTGCATTAGAATCTGTTAAGAAGACAGGCTGGAACTTAGGGGCATTTATCCATTTGATTTTATCAATGCAGAGAAACAAGTCATGCTATTGAAAGTTTGAAACTTTCAATGTCCACCTGGCAATTTGATCCTACCTTCATCATTCCTCCTTTTCTAGTTAATTGAATCGGGTCCCAAATTCAATTTGCTGTTCTATTCCTTCCTCACTTTCTACTAGTCTTGGCCTTGAAGTCTGTGAATGCATTTGGGTCTATAGATTCAAAGGATCAATGGTTATTTTATGAGCTTTAAAATTTGTGTTTGTGCACTTGTCACTATGTTTTCAATGGTTAGTTTGTTGTGTTGAATTTGACATCTTTGGGTACATCACCCCTTGGCCCTTCTTTGACTTTCTTTTTTGGCACTTTTTTGGAAAGAAACTACCCTTTCAGGCCTTAAGAAATTATCTTTAAATGGCCTTCAGGATTCTTGATTTACATCTTCTTGAAGGGAAGGTGACCCTTCAGCTTCAGGGAAGTGTCCTTGTATTCAGTAGCTGAGAGTCCCCCGCAAGGGCACCTGCCCTTCGGGGTCCTTCGGTGGCCTTTTGCGGGTTTCTTGCAGGCATTTTCCCAAGATAAATTCCTGAGGACAAAAAGTCTGTGGAAATTTCTCGTGAACAAAAAGTCTGCAGAAAATGTTCTTTCACTTTTGCCTTGGTTATTTCTTTAGGCTTTTTGCTCGCAACTGCTTATTGAATTCTTTTAGACTTTCTATTCGAAGGAATTCCTTTAGACAAAAGTCTAAAATAATTATGACTGTCTGCCTTAAACAAAATTTTTGAAGGAATTTACCTTTGCAACCTTCTTCAAAAATGACCCTTTTGAAGGGTATTCTTGTCGACCAAGTGCCCTCTGCAAGGGCACTTGTCCTTCAAGAGGCTCTTTGAACTTTTACATTTGAACCTCTCCTTTGAACCAAGGTGATGAACCAACTGTTGAACCATTTAATTGAACCACTTGGTTGAACCAAATGTTGAACTGCTTGGTTGAACCAAAATGGTTCAAGCTGATGAACCCTTAGATTGATCCAAGTCTTTGAACAAAGCAAATGAAGCAAAGCCTTGAACCAAGACAATGAACCAACTTTTGAACCAATTGGTTGAACCAATTGGTTGAACCAAGATTTGAACCAAAATGGTTCAAGCTAATGGTTCAAGTTGATGGTTCAATTGAATGAACCAAAGAAATGAACTAACCATTGAATGAAAAGATGTTGAAACAAGTTTTGGTTCAACGGTTCAATCAAAGCCTTGAACCGGCTGACAAACCATTTGACATTGAACCAACCATTGAACCTACTACTGATGCTTGCCGATGGAGATTTTTTTTAACCAAGGCACTGAACCAATCCCAGAAATGACCAAGTGTTAGAAACTGATTCTTTTGATTGAACCCACCTGTATAAGCCATGAAGCCCATTGAACTTGTAGAAATGAACCTACCTACAGAGTCTATAGAAATCAAGTCTATAAAAATCAACTTGTAAATCCCATTGAACTTGGTCTGCAAAGTTCATATATTTTCTCTTCTTGCTGAGTCCGTATATTTTCTCTTCCTGTAGAGTCCATATATTTCTCTTCTTGATGAGTCCATAGATTCAATCCTGCAGAGTCCGTATATTTTTGAGAAGCTTGAAAAATTGAGGAATTTGAATGTCCAGGACAAATTTTGAAAAGGGAAGAGACAATTTTGGTCTGTAGGACCAAAATAGTTCAAATGCTGTCCCAAAAATGAGTGATATTTTTGGGGGACAATAGGGTCTAAGTCCATATAGGATGTTGTATAATTGCCTTATATCTTGGAGCTTAAATGTTCCTCACTCCATATAATTGGTTATGGGGAATTCTTATTTGGCACCTAATGATAACTCTCCTAAATTGTAGACATTAATAGAACATGGAATTTGGTTAGTGTGTGGTGATGAAATACATGTTAGCAACTCATATATTCTAGGCCTATACATGGGAATGAATTCCACATCATGTGTTATCTTATACTTGGGGCGATAATAAACAAACAAGAACAACATGATTATGCTACTAATTAATTACATACAAGTGAATAGCATAAGTATATGCAATTAAATGACAAAATATTATACTCAAGCTAAAAACACACACACAAGTAGGTATATACAATGAAGAAAATTCACATAATAAGGATCTATATACAATAACCAAGATAATATATGATGGGTACTCCTTCTTATAAGCACAAGTGTTAGAAAACAAATTAGGGTACCTTGGTCTTGAGGAGTCCTGCACCAAAGTGGATTAATAGTTTAGATTTATATAAAAATACAAGTCCCTATAGAACCACAAACACGTAGATAAATATTGTAACTAGAATGGAACAAATTACAACTAAAAATCATAATAATATATCGTGAGTTTTGATATTATAGAGGTTAGTAAAACATACCAGTCAACCTATAAAACTACAATAGCTAGGTAAAATCATAACTAGTCAGAATAAAATCACAACTCTTAGAAATTTGTAATCTATAGTTTTGAATAAAATATAAAATATTCTAGAGAGATGGATGTTATTGAGATAATTATATGATATATCAATAGAAAATATGTTATAGATAAGTATAAAACAAACATATTAATTACAACAAAAAACTATATTATTACAATTACTTATAAATGGTTTCCTTAATTACTTATAGTATCAAAAAAGATTTATGATAATATATAAAAGGAATAAATGGTATTACCTACTTAGATAGATAAAATTCATTAAGTCTAATGCTATATAGATAACCTAAACTACCTTGTTTCCTATATAACTATAAAACTATGTCTATAACTGATAAAACTGCTACTTATAGGACAAAGTTATAAGTTTGAGACTTTTGGTTTTGTATTAATGTTTAAAACAAGTTTATGATGGGATTTTTGATGTATGATTTTATAGTTTTCTATCCCATGTTAATCTTGCACATATAGAAAAAACTATTAGAACACCCCTGCAAGTATATAGTTAGGCTAAAATGACTAGATTTAAAAATGGTTAGGGTGATGAAAGAGGCAAGCTTAGTTGAGTACAAAAGACCTTATAAATTCCTACAAAGGGACTAATATCCCTTTTGTGTGTTAATTATAAAATTAACATGTCAAGTTTCTACTAGATTCATGGAGAAGGAAATAACTACTATTGATGACAAAACCACAATTACTAGCACAAAGTCACTAATGTCAAAGTCATGATTTTGTAGATAGTGGCCAAATGGTCCTTAGTTTTATTTAATCTTATTTTTCCCATATATAAAAACCAAAAAACCTCCCAAGACAATAGAATAATCTTACAAAAATGTCTATTTTTAGATAATAACTAGGGGTACTTAACAAACTTAGGTTTTACAAAGCTATAACTATACCTAACAAAACCACAATTACCAATGTGAAGTCATGATTTTGTGTCTTACATATCAAAAATTGAGTATTGGATTGGTTTTTCCCTTCACTACACATAGAAAAGTATAACATTTCCAAATGAGAAAACAAGCAACAAATTATCTTGGATAAAGGGGTTAATAAATATAAGATACAAATCTACCCCTCACTACTATTTTTTGCAAGATCACGATTGCAACTGACAAAGCTTCAACTACTAGGGAAAAATTAAAACTTGTAAATTTGTGGTTTTATTGAGATTCAAACACATGTAGAGGACCCTATCTATTATTAGTTAAGAAAATCATAACTAGACCTAGAATATCGTTACTACAATATCATTAATACTAGTTCAAAATCTCAATTTGCCTATATGTGATAAAAATTTAAAATCTAGCCTTCAATTCATGTCCATTTTGTTTTAAAACCATTTAAATCATTTTTAAAAAGTTTATGAGGTTATTTAATGGAGTAATTTCCCACCGTGGTTGCCAAAATGTAGCTTAAATTTTAGATTCAAGTTATATTACTAATTTTAGTAATAAAAACCTATAACTTAAACACATAAGTAGGATTGGATAAAAATATAATCATCATATTAAGAATTTTCTATCCATCAGTTTACCTCTCTATGGCTTCACTCTAGGATTACAAAATGGATTATTTGATTCAAAATTCAAAAAAATTGGATTGCTTGCTTGGTGTTGATAATGGCTTCAAAGTGGATGATTAAGCTTGATAATGGCTTTGATTAATTGAAAGAACAATAAGTGAATGAAAGATTATGGTAGAAATTTTATATTTTTTTAAGTTATTTTGAATATGGGTATGAGCTTTGTTTTATAGGCATGGAGGGAGAAATCAATGGCTCAAATTCAAATTTGAGCTATTGAGATCAATGGCTAGGGATTTTCCATGTAATTTTTATTTCCATGGAGATATATAAAATTAGAGAATTATAGATAAGGGGGGATATAATGGAGGATATTTATATAATCCTCTAATTATATAAATATCCTATAGGATTTAGATGTTTAGGAGAGGCCAGAATAGGGTGATAGTTGGGTAGGTAGATTATTTTATATTTTTAAACTGGTTAGTTAGCTTAGGGAGTAGGTTAGTGGGTAATAAGTTATTTTTAAGGGTTTAATGAAGGTATTAATTATTTTTTTAATGGGTTAAGGTTTTTATGATGTAAATAATGTAAAGGGTATAATGGAATATTAGTAAAATTAGCAAATAATTATGATTATAGGCTATATTAGAAAAAAATAGTAAAATTAGTGGGTTGAGCATATTTTAGTGCATATGGTTGGGTTTTATGGATACCAAAATCAATCAGGGATAAAGATAATATATATAATGACATATAAATAATATAGTGAAATCACTTAAATAGGAAGAAATACATAAAATTGTTTTCTTTAGTTGGCACAAAGAATAATTACAACATCAAATTATTTTGGCATAGAGAGCAAGACATATAAAATCTATAATAAGGTTTTAATTTTTCCCTTATATCCTTTTTCTTATTATTTAAAAATTAAATATACATAATAAATTACATGTAAATTACATTCAATTTTTCAATTCAAATGTCAATCGTAATCTCACTTAAACATAAGTTTCATTTTTAGATTAAAACTTAGCGCAACATTCATATAAATAATGGAAATAATAAATACCTAGGTGTAATCTCCTTTTAAATATTAAGTCCTTATGTAATCTCCTTGTATATGTAGTATTATTTGTCTACAAATGTATTTTCATGCAATAATAATTATCATAAATTGATTCCTTGTGTAATCCCCTTGTGTATCATTTCCTCAATTTCAAATTTATTTTTCACTATCTTGACTCTTAACTATCTATAAATGTAGTTTCATGAAAAAATAACTACAAAAATTTAATGAGTCCTTTTGTAATATCCTTTCATGTTTTATCCAATTTATTGACTCTTATTTATCTACAATTTTAATGTTAACCATTTTTACTATAGGCCAAAATGGGTCAACCACCCTATAGTCAGAATCTTCTATAAGGGCATTTTATAATGTCATAGGGTATGTTGTAGCTCATTTAATGTCATTTCATATGCCATTCTAGATTTGGTCATAGTCTAACTTAGTCCTTGTGTCATTTGGTTTCTTATAGGTCATTTTAGAGTTATATATACAAGTGTTAGGTTTTCATGGTGTTTGTGCAATTACAAGAACAAGTCTAGAAAAACCTATTTTACACTTCATAAATATTTCAACTTTTGGCTAAGTGTTAGAGTTATTTTAGGCAAATTGTCTACAACAAAATTATAAGGCATATTTCTCTCCAATAAATTTTTTCATTTTATTTGGATAAGTGTTGGAATTATTTCAATAAAATTATCTTGAAGGAAAAAGACTAAGGACAAAAATATTTTGAGAAAATTGTCTAAGACAATTTCCCCAGGAATGTATTTCTTTCAGACAAAAAATTTGAGATAATATTTATAAAGACACCTTTCAGTCAAACAAAATGTCCAAAACAAAATGTCCTTCTCAAAATCCCATATATATTTCCATTGGGAAAAATGTCTATAGTAGTATGCCCAATGCAAAGCTTGAATGGAATTGAATGGTTTCAGAGAAATTGTTTGTCTAAGCCTTTAAAATTGATTAAAACATGATCTCAAAGTGTTCATAAGCTCATAGGGATATGGACTAAATTGACAATATTTTAAAATCATCAAGATCTTGAAATATTAAATCAAAATGACTTGAGAAAGTTTAAGGACCAAACCTTTATCAGGACATCATGAAGAACCAGTCTGGATAATGTGTTTGTGCATTTTATAAATGAGCTCAAGAAGCCTCAAATGACCATAAAAATATGTGTGATGAATGACCTTAATACCAAGATCATTCTTTTTAAGTTTCATATCTTGATGGGTATTTTATATTGAGATTTAAGACTTTGAAGTTTAACTTTTTGGGTCTAAAGGGCCAGGTCATCTTACACATCACATGAAAACACACTAGCCAGCTTATTTTTTCATTTAATAAACACACCTCAAAAATCATCATGATCAAAAATTATTAGTACCATAGATTTATTCATACTAAGAACATGATGTACAAGTTTCATGTCCATGCAAGCTATCTATCTCAAGTTATGAAGTTTCAAAGTTGGTCACGTAAAGCAAGATGTTTGCACAAGTGTCAAATTAAAGCCTTAATAAATATCCATTTAGATTCAAATGATCAGTGATAGGCATAAAAACATAATTTAAAACACATATATTATCTCATGTGAACACTTTGTAAACACACTTATAAATCTCTCGAAGCTAGTGGATCAAGTGGGCATAATCCTTTTACCATCAAGAACATCTCATACAAATTTGGTGCCTCCATGACCTTATCGATTCCAGATCTAAGATTTAAAAGTTGGTCATATAATGAGATAAATTTTAATAGACATCAAATTTAATCTAAAAAAAAAACCATTATGGTTTTGTTGACCATTTTTGCCCAGCAGGGTAAAAAATCGGTCCCCTTCTTCCCCTGTTGTTTAAGGCCAATTCATTTTTTGATTTTGCAAAAGTGCAAGAGTTTCTACAGACTCTACAGGTGCTTGGTTCAATCTTCAAATTCTTTGGCTTTGGTTCAATCAGCTTTGGTTCAACAACAGAAGCAAATAAGGAAAATTCAAATGCTTAGTTCAATCAGTTCAAGTTCAATACAAGGTTCATCGGCAAGGTTTAAAGGCCACAGTTTAGCACTTGGTTCAAAGCGAGTGGTTCAATGTTCAGTTCAATTGGCTCAGCATGCAGCATTGAACCATTGAACCATTGAACCAATTTTGGTTTAATGGGTTAGTTTAATGAAGGACCAAAAGGGAAAAGCCTAAAGGTAGCTACCAAAGATGATGACATCCCGAATGCTGTCAACTTTAAGAAGGCAAACTAGCCATTGTTTTTCAAACAATGATAGCAACGTGAATGTCAAATTTAAGCTAGTAAAAGGACTAATTTTTTTAAAGAATGACCAAGCGCTAGCATGAAATAAAAGGCCAAGAAATGTAGCGACATGCCAGAAGATCACCCCTGAGGGATGAAAAGAGCAGGAAGAAGACAAACACAAAAAGAACAAAAGTACCAAGTGTAAGAGCAAGTAGATAGTCCAAGTGGTGAAGGGAGGTGTTGATTTAAGAAATTACTCTAGTAGATGACACAGTGCCTAAGAATTGACCATTATGAGTTGCAAATAGCTAGCAGTGCAACTGGTTTTCTTCATTTTGTATTTATGAGTAGACAAACTGTGTAATCACCTCAAAGAAGTGGCCTTACAAGCAGACAAAGGGGTGTAACTCATTGATGTTTTGAGTGGCTTTCTCTTCCCAATACTCATAAGGCACATGGGTCACTTGTAAAAGGGGCACCAAAAGGCCTCCTTTCTTCTCTTATATATTGAGGACTTGTCATTTTTGTAATCATCTTCCACATTTGTAAGGCATAGCCCTGGCAAAACTTCACCTGAATCAATAAACATATTTTTTACCTCTATCTTGGATAGATATTTATGTGTATGTCTTGAGTGTTAGTTTGTGTTTAGTCATTGTTTCTTGATGCTTTAACAAGTTTGACACCAGCATACCTATTGTCTATAAGGTGCCATTTCTACAGCTAACAAGGAGAGCTATATTTGGAAGTGTAAAAATAGAAGAAATTACTCTTATAGTGTGCATTTCACAGCACATTGGTGAATCTCTATTTTTTGTATTTTCCATTAAAGCCTCCTTGCCGAGTTTCTTGAATCCTAGTCCTTCTACCAAGTCTGAAGTGTATGTATGTGTTTGTCTGATTTAAGTGTGAATGTGAGAAGGTCGACTTTATTTTGGTGCATCACCTCTTTAGAGTAGTTTTCTTCCTGCAATCTTTCTCCCTTTTCATCCCCCCCATTATATCTATATATATATATATATATATATATATATATATATATATATATATATATATATATATATATGCATTTGCACTTACTAGAATGAACATGATGCATCGAAGGGAGCTAGCCCTTATCTAGAGACTCTCCTCTCTAGCTTCATTGGTCCCATATGTGAGAGGGGAGTTTCCATTATTGTGTGTGGAAGGCAAGAGCTCGGCCTCTTGCCCACAGGTGCAATCTTCTACGTCAACAGTTTCTGGCATGCTCGATGGGACCAACTAGGATAAGTTGTGTCCACAAAGTTGAAGAATTTTGGTGTTTTATTTGACCAACCAGCCTTTGGAGGATTTTGCATCAAACATCAATGCTGAATTTCAGTTAAATCAAATGGTTAAGTAGTTCTGATACCATACCATCAAGAAACAACATTCTAGTATGTATAATCCCATCATTTTGAGCCATCGACCCTGTTTTATATGGCCAGCATGGCTATGATCATCACCAACCTTATGTTGATCCTTATCAAGTCCAATATGACCAGTCCCAGCCCTATCATGAGCTATATCAGCCCTATGCCTAGTCTTCTCATTACGTCACTTCTCCCACTCAACCCAGTCTCTTTGCTAATCAACCCATTTCCACCTTCAAGTGAGCATTGTTGGGATATGAAAAATATGTAATAGATCTTGACACCAGAAGGGGATGTGGCCAAGAAGTTCTTAATCATGTCATCCATCAAGTGAGAAATGCACTAGATCAGGTTAAGAAGGAATGGACTCCCATTGAAAGAGCCAATTGGCACAGGCTTACAAGTGAGATGCTAGATGTGGGTGGTTTGATTGCATCTTTAGAAGAGAAGCTGAGTATTCATGAGAGGCAGCCTTACCAAGTCTATCAACCTACATACTCACTACCCCAAGCATCATATTAGTCATATACAGCCCCTGCTTATAAGCCAAGTCAATCTTATCAAAGTCCTTTCCCTAATTATGTTGAGGAGTGTTTCGAAACAACAAACCTTGTGTTTAAGGCTAATCTTGATAGACAGATCGAATTGGCAAATCTTCAGATGCAACAATCTATTTTGTTAGCAAGGGAAATGGAATCCAAACCCTCACTACCCTCTCACATTTTGACCCCATCACCCCAAAGGGAGGTGCCTAGTTCGAATGTCTTGAGTTGGAATAAAGTGGTCAAGTCATGGAACAACAATGAGGAGAAAGGCATTGTCCAAGAGTGTGAGGCACAAAATGAGGTAAATCCTTTTCAAGTCCCTCCCACCCTTCCTCAAGTAGCTTCTTGCATTTCATGACAACCTTCATGTACTCCCCATCTCTATAATGACTCCTATGAGCTCCAAGAGGTATAAAATGAGGATAATATAGCTAAGTGGATTAAGGAACTAGAGGCTAAGATGAGACTACTTGGAGAGAGAGAGAGATGGAGTTTTTAGACCTTGTAGAGGAGCCAATGCCAAAAGACACCCCTTCCACCAATCCACAAGCTAATTTCAATATTGATGAAATGTTGGTAAAGTGGAGGGATAAAAATCAAGAAATTTTGGCCTAAGGTTTGCCCCTCCTATTCTAGAGAAATCTCCCTCTTGTATGCCAAATCCTTTCTATTAGATGGCACTTGATCTTTCTAGCTCATCTAATGCATCAATCGATCCTACCCTCAATCCCATTCACCTAGCTTTTTATCATGTCTCTTTTTAGATAGCTCTTCTTGTACATGAGTAGACCATCCCAAATCCTCCCCAACCTCCTCAAGTCTTTCAACATGATCTCCAAATTCTAAGTTGGAAGAAGGAACATCATGAACCAACTCAAGACCTTGAAGAGGATAAAGTTACTTTCCAATCCCAAGATCATGAGTTGGAAGCAAAAAGTGGAATCTTGGGGCAGAAAGGAAGAAAAAGAGAAAGGTTTTGCTCAAAACCTTAAAGAAGATGGGGCTGCTCCTGCTCCCGATGATGATTGTGACTTTTAGGAAAGGATTTTCTAGGAAGATATGGATAGGTGGATTATAGAGTTGGAGTCTAGAGTAGGTCTCCTTAGAGAATGTGTGATGGATGTTTCAGACCAAATAACAAATTTTGTGTCTGAATACACTCCATCCATACACATCCAAGAAAGCTATCAGGCTTTCCTTGATATAGATTATGCTCAATTTATGACTAACTAGGGAGACTTCATGAGTACGGATGAGGAGGAGATCACTTAGGTGACATGGAGGAGCATGGAAAATCTCTTGTTCATGTTTTGAATAATTTATTTGAAGTCATTGAGGCAAGCTACACTATTATTTAAGGAGGCTATGAGCTGGATAAGAGTGGAGAAGGTAGCATTGGGGTTTAAACAAGCATGTAAAGAGGCTACAATTTTTTAGATTTACCCCTTTAAGAGGTTAGTGAATCTAAAGATATCTTCTTTGAAATCATCAAGGAAGATGGTCATACCATGGAAACCAAGCATGAGGCATAAGAGATCAATCCAATCAATGATGCGTATCAAGGGTCTTATGGTGATGAACCGATAGCAATTGATTTCTTGATGAGATACACCAGCCTAAAGAAGCAATAGGAGGCAATATTCTAAGAACAAATAGAGTATGTATGCGTTGGAAGCATGTTTAAATCTCCACTCGAGTACAATCCAAGTTAGGTGACAGGCAAGAGGAGCAGGTCACCAGCTCTCCTTTGCATTCAGCTACTTAGCTGGCACCATAAGTCTTCTTACTAGGAAGGGGATGTGAGAAGTTTTCCCTTTGATCTAGGAAGGAATCAAAAACACCTGGTTAGCTGTATATAGTAGGCTACTTTCAATTTTGCTTCCCTATTATTCCTAAGTGTTGTTTGCATAAGTAGTTTTTTTAGCCTTGCATGTGTTTTTCTTTTCCTTTTGAGGTGAATCTATGGGATTGGTTCTAGATTTATCATAGCTATTTCTAATTTTAAAGTTACAATCTGACTCCATGCCCAATGGATTTTTAAGGCAACTAGCTTCTAAGCATAGCAGGCATGCTTCCCCTGGGAGGCACCAATCTGTTGACCATTTTTTCCTAACAGGGTAAAAGATCGGTCCCTTTCTTCCCCTGCTATTTAAGGCTAATTCATTTTTTGATTTTACACAAGTCCAAGAGTTTCTATAGACTCTATAGGTGCTTGGTTCAATCTTAAAGTTCTTTGACTTTGGTTTAATCAACTTTGGTTCAATGACAGAAAAAAATAAGGAAAGTTCAATTGCTTGGTTTAATCAGTTCAAGTTCAATACAAGGTTCATTGACAAGGTTCAAAGGCCACGGTTCAGCACTTGGTTCAAAGCAAGTGGTTCAATGTTTAGTTTAATTGGCTCAGTGCACAATGTTGAACCATTAAACCATTGAACCAATTTTGGTTTAATGGGTTGGTTCAACAAAGGGCCAAAATGGAAAAGCCTGAAGGTAGCTACCGAGGATGATGACATCCTGAATGCCGTCAACTTTAAGAAGGTGAACTATCTATTGTTTTTCAAATAATGATGGCTGCGTGAATGTCAAATTTAATCCAACAAAAGGACCATTGTTTTTTTTAAAGAATGACCAAGCGCTAGCATGAAAGAAAAGGCCAAGAAATGCAGTGACATACCAAAAGGTCACCCCCAAGGGCTAAAAAGAGTAGGAAGAAGACAAATGTAGAAAAGACAAAAGTGCCAAGTGTAAGAGCAAGCAAATAGTCCAAGTGGTGAAGGGAGGCATCGATTCAAGAAATTACTCCAGTAGATGACACAGTCCCTATGAATTGACCATTGGGAGGTGCAAATAGCTAGCAGTGTAACTAGCTTTCTTCATTTCATATTTATGAGTAGACAAACCGTGTAATCACCTTGAAGAAGTGGCCTTACAAGCAGACAAAGGGGTGTAGCTCATTGATGTTTTGAGTGGCTTGCTCTTCCCAATGCTCATAAGGAACATGGGTCACTTATAAAAGGGGCACCAAAAGGCCTCCTTTCTTCTCCTATATATTGAGGACTTGTCATTTTTGTAATCATCTTCCAAATTTGTAAGGCGTAGCCTTGGCAAAATTTCACCTGAATCAATAAATGCATTTCTTACCTCTATCTTGGATATATATTTTTGTGTATGTCTTGAGTGTTAGTTTGTGTTTAGTCATTGTTTCTTGATGCTTTAATAGGTTTGACACCAACATAATTGTTGTCTACAAGGTACCATTTCTGTAGCTAATAAGCAGAGCTATATATGGAAGTACAAAAATAGAAGAAATTACTTATTGTGTGCATTTCACAGCACCTTGGTGAATCTCTATTTTTTGTATTTTCCATTAGAGCCTCCCTGCCAAGTTTCTTGCAGCCTGGCCCTTCTACCAAGTCTGAAGAGTATGTATGTGTTTGTTTGATTTAAGTGTGAATGTGAGAAGGTTGACTTTATTTTTGTGCATCAACTCTTTAGAGTAGATTGTTTTCCTGTAATCTTTCTCCCTTTTCATCCCCCCCCCCATCATAGAACAACTTGATCCCATAATTACAACCATCAAAAAGCATCAAAGATGGAATACTGTAACTATATATTGGTCTGAAGTGACTAAAATCAATCAAGAATATTGAATGAGCATAAATTTATAGGTAGTTTTAATTATGGTTCAAATGGATTTGTGCTCATTTGATTTATTTTTTAGTTCTAACTCTTTCTTACTCTCATTTTATATAAATATAACATTTTAGATATTATATAGGATCCCTTAGGCTAGTATGGCTAGACTCTACCATAAATTATATTCTACACCTCTTAGAATAATGAAAATAGAATTTTTAGGGGTTTACTAATAGATGCTTAGTGTTTTACATTTGTCTGATATGCAAAAGTAGTTTCTATCTTCCCTTTTTAGATCCAAGTTTAACCTAAGTGATAATAAATTTTTTCTTATAAGGCATATAAAGTGTTTTAATGTTGGTGCCTCAGGCATAGAGTTGATAGTTAACTATAAGTGCTTCCAATTAATCCTTATCCTCATTTCCCTCTAGCCTAAGTCCATCAAATTGATCTCTAGGTGAAACACTATTACTTGGAAAGTGTTTTAAAAATTTAATTAGTTATATTAATAATCTATTAGTGTGCCAATGAGTTTAATATTTAGAGTGGATATTTTAATATTTAGTGCATCACCTCCTTTATGTTAGATTCAATTCATGCATTCTCTAACTCTTTCCCCCATAAGTAATCAGTTGGAATAGATAAGAGCATTTCAAGATACATTTAGGGAGTTGTGCCTTAAATATAGAGGCTCATTTATAATATAGGTACACCCACATATCTTGAAATGTTCCCATGTTTCCAA
Source organism: Torreya grandis (assembly GCA_037957365.1). NCBI lineage: Eukaryota > Viridiplantae > Streptophyta > Pinopsida > Cupressales > Taxaceae > Torreya > Torreya grandis. The sequence continues at coordinate 675,941 of JARHVA010003304.1, forward strand.
AATTATCAATAAGCTTGAATAGCTTCATCTAGGGTGTAATATTTGGTGACAATAGTTCTGGCATACCTAGTGGGACCCATTGTCTTCAAGATAACTTATCAAGATGAATGTTGACCTTGACAACATCAAATACAAATTGGTGTGTTACTCATTATTTTGTTACTCCTTCAAGGAAAATATAGTTTAAGTCCATTATTTTTTTATAAACATGCCCTTATAATTCATATTTCTCACTAGGTTATCCTCTACTAAAACATTGAATCTGATTAACTCACCCATTTAGCTTGAAATTCCTCTTGAAGTTCAATATCCACAACTTAATCTTCACTTTGAAGAATAAGTATATTGTGTTAGAGAGGAAGAGCTTGAAGAAATTAAATATCTTGAAGAAGAAAACATAGCTAGACCTCATGCTTTCCCTACCTTCAATATTGATAATCTTATTCAACTTCATGTAAATGATGTCATTCCTCCTAATGCCATGAAAGGTGTGACCACATTTAATGGTGAGAGTCAGTTCACACCTAGTGAGCACATTAGAGATGTTTCTAACTTTTTTAGTTTTCACAATATTATTTGAGATAACATTACCATTAGACTATCTGCTATGTACCTTAAAGGAAAATCTTTATATTGATATAAGACTCTATAAGGTGGATGCATGACAACATGGGATGAGTTTCTAGTGTTATTGACTTCTATATTTGGAAATAAAAGTGACCATGCCTCTCTCATACATCAAATCAATGTGATAAAAAGGGGACACAAATAAATATTTCATGACTTCAATAAAAGGTTTCATAATACTTGGCATAGATTCCCTCCTCCTATGAGACCACCTACTATCTTTGTGTTCTCTACTTACTTGAAAGCCATTGGAGCTAAAATTACTATCATGTTTCAATCTACGAGAGATCCCACTTTTCTCAAAGCATATAATCTTGCTATCAAAGATGAGAATAGTATCATCCAAGATGGAAGATTTCCTCCTAAGGTGTCTATGCCTCCTTTATATCATAATTTCACTATCACTCTGTAAGTGGCTCAAATTCCTAATACCAATACCCAAACTATGGTTGCTCTTAGGTAGGAAGAAAATAATGTTAATTGGAAAGCAAAGTTCCTAGCCTGAGAGGCTCAAAATAGGAAAGATAATATGTAACAAGGTGCCTATCATAATCCTTACCTCTATCAACAAAAATATGTAATATTAAGAGTCCAATGGAAACCTAAATCCAATAAGCTTGCCAATGTATACAATCCTAACTCTACCACCAATCCAAGGGAGATGGTACCAATTCATAGCAATTTGGTTTAGGGATAAGATTGGTAGTAGGACCAATTCATGGATGCCAATGAGAATGGAGAGAGACATCTAGTGTCTCAAGGAGTAGTTACTCCCCTCCTATCAAATGAGGATGAGGTGATGATGCAAATTAATGAGGATTGCCAACCTCAATGAGAGATCTTCACAAATTTTTTGGTTGAAGAAACCTTTGTGATAAATTAAGGAGACTCTATCAAATAAAATACAAGGTCCAAAAGGAAGATTCTATGAGGTGGTAGTATCATACCCACAGGCTCATCCAATCCTCTTATAAAGCAATAAGATAAATCTATAAGTGTGATAGTTCTAAAAACTTCTACATCTCCATTACGTCAAAATATGGTAAGGTTTTCTCCTATTCCTCAAGTTTCAAGTAATTATCTACCTACAAGATCACAAGATAAGGTAGGTATGGATTTTCTAAACATTTTAGAGTCTTTGAGTAACACTAAAATATCCATTTCTCTTTGGGATATTCTTCATATTCCTAGCAAAAAAGAACTACAAAAGTAGTTAGCTACTATCCTTACTAGTGTCTCACCCTCAAATCAAAGTCATGGCCATGTTTCTCTTAAAATTTATCCTAATTCCATTATTGAACCATCCACTATGGCTAAGAAACCTCTAAATTTTTACCTCACCCTCATTATAGGTGACAAGTTGGTACACAATTGCATAGTCGATAATGGAGCTTCTACTTCCATCATACCCAAAGTTGTAGCTGACAAGGTGAGCCTAAAATGTGAGCCACATAGAAAATGGTTCTTTAAATTACATGGTACACCTATCAAGATAGTAGGACTAATAAAAGACTTGAAGTTTTTCTTGCATGATTTTCCTAGTTTTCATATCTTGCAAGACATAGTTATGGTTGATCTCCTAACCCACTTTACAATTTGCCTATCAAGGGATTTCACAGCCAAGATAGGTGGCTATATCTCACCTAAATAGTATTTGTTGGAATTTAAAACAATTTATGGGGCCAAGGTGATAATTGGGACATAACCCCTTTCAAGGTTTCATATTAAACCTTACATTGAGATAAGTTTCAATCTGAATTGTGTGGCCCATGAGGAAAAGGAATTTATTGTAGATGATGACACTTCTTCCAATCTTGAGGGTATTTCAAATTTGTTTCTTAATTAATATGTAACTAATACTTATGAGCATGATTCCTATGATTTTGTGGAGGAAACTGATTTAGGAGTGTATTGTATACATGAAGGAGTACCTATGGAGTGGATTATGAGATTGGATTAGTCAAGAATTAGTCAATAAAATAAAGATATAAATGAAAGAAAGCAATCAACCATTACCTTCCCACATGACTCCATTTCTCAAAGGTGGATGTAAGTGTGTTCTCTACTTGATCTGGAGATCTAGTATTTTTCAACAATGTCTTCTTTTCTCCTCCATTACCTCAAGAACTCTATGGAAGACCTAGGCTCATGATATACACTATCTATTTTGTCTATGAATGAAGCTAATCTAAATGCAAATAAAATAATAATAAAAACATAAATGATTTTTCAAGAGATTTTAGCATTATAAATTTACATAATTTTATCTTCAAAATAATAGTGTGAGGCCTTCTATTTATAGATTTTTGAGATTGGTCAGCATTAAACATGATGGCCTATCTCAAGGTTGAGATGTGTGGTCATGAATTAATCTAATGTTTTTAATTAAATCCATAAATATGCTCATCATGATTTGGGAAGAATGGGAATAAATGAGGCATGAGAGGAATTAAAGAGTCATGATAGGCCATAATTTAGATATTTTTTTAATTATTGCTTTTGTATGCCACCCCATAGAATTATTTCACTAGGTGATGCAGATAATAGGAAATAATTTCCAATAAAGAAATATTTAATAACCTACATGTGAAATACACTTAAGCTCTTTATTTTAATTGATTATCCTTAACAAATATTTTTAAAATTATTTGGTGTTGGGATATTTATGGTAGATGTGTTTTCATTGATGTCAAGTGGCATTAGTGATGACAAAATGGTCTGTGATGTAAGTGAAATTGAGCATGGTCACATAATATACTTGGAGAAAAGGGATAATTGAAAGGATGTGAATGGTTGTTATATTTGGATTTTTTATGGATTAATGGAACTTGGTATGATGTTTTTTTAATTGTTATTTATGTGTTTTATGCTCAAGTATTGACTTCATGTGGCCTTCATGAGGTATGCAGGTCAGGTTATGCCTTATAGACTTGATCATACATGTTTTCCTAGGGGGTTTTTAGCACTATGGCTTGTGTGTCATGTTAAGGATATTAGTATACTTGTAATATACATGTTAAAAATGTATATGGTTCTAAGAGATCAGGTTTACGATTTGCAATAGGTGACAAGTATTCTGCATGATAGCTTGGCTATTGGCCTAGTTGGCCTATTTGGGCTAATGAGGATTTTTGCAGGGTCAAAGAGTGATTTTACATTGTTTAAGATTATATATAATTATTATATGATAAAATAATATTTTTAAATTTCATTTACCAAGTTATAGGTCAAAGGTTGAAGTGACAAGTTAGAAAAAGAATTCTATGGCTTTAAGAGGTGATAGAAAGGTGCCTAGTGAGCCTGAGAAGACATTTATTGTGTTCATTAACATATTAAAGGTCTAAATGGGGAGTTAATACTTTTATATATGTTTTTGTGTGTATTTAATATGATTCTCCAAGCATTATTTCATAGACTAAGGTCCTATTCTTTATGAATGATCATTAAGAAACTAAGCAGGTTTTTGTGTGCAAAAACCCTAGTCTTAGACATGATAGAGAAGATCTTGATGGTTTTGGATAAAATTTATTGGTTAATATAATATAAATATTATATTTTGTATAGGAATCCTTCATTTTTTTTACAAAATTTTTTTGGTCTCTTGACAGTGTGTGGGTCCCATAGAAAATGGGTTGTTAACATTATTGTTATTTCCGAGGAAGATTTCTATGAATGACTAGATGATCTAATGGATGATTGTTTAATATTATGAATTATCCAAAACATACATGAAATTTTTTATGGAGATTCATATTTTTGTGTTATATTTCTAGAAGGTTAAATTTTACTAATTGATATGAAGAAAATGGTGTCATAAGTGAGAAAGAGTGATCAGAGTGAAAAGAGGAATTGGAAGACCAAATAAATGAGTAGTAATGGGTATAAGATCTTTTAGGTGTTTTAAAGGATGTATTACCTCTTTCCATCAAATTAGTATTTTTCCTAGTTACTTGGAGATGATTGAATGGTGGACTCATAGTTGACCATGATGGTTTTGCTAGCAAAAGGAACCTGTTTTGGATGATTGAGTTTGTTTATAGGGAAGATCATTAGATCAAGTGTTTTTGATGATTAGAGAGTGTTGACGACTCCTTCAATTAATTTTTTAGATATTTTTAATATTTGAATAATCTTTATTTAGTCAACTTTAGTCACACAATTGGTTTTATGCTTCCTGTGTGAGGTGTTTATGACATGAGCTCATGGTATGGCTTAAAAATATTGTGAAGAGGATCATGGTTGACCTTGGAGAACATGAATAATTCTTCCTAATATATTATAAAGTGATATTTCTGACCATAATATACAATGGCATATATACACTATGTTTTATGCCTTTTGGGTGTGTGAAAAAGTTAGACAAACAAGTCTGTGTATTGTTATTAGAAGACCTTGTGCGAAGGTTGTTGAGGATCTTGGTGACCAATGTTTATATGAGTTTTATTAAAGAAATATATCATTATAATAATAATAATTTTTTTTATTATATTGATTATTTTTATCAAATTTATGAGTGCATATTTGAATATAAGTGAAAGATTTGTGAAGAGGTTATTTGCTTGTGTTGAAGTGATAGCTTGGTGTTGGTGACATGTGTGAAGTTGTATAATTGAATAAGAGTGTTCATGCAATTTTTATCAATCAGATATATGTGTAATTATAGTTCAATAATTTTTCAATGGATAGGTGTTGTGTTGGTGATCAATATCTTAGGCAAGTTAGTGCTTGTCAACATTAGGGGTTGGTGTTATTTGTGAAGTGGCTGCTTCACTAAATCCTATTGTTTGATCCATCTTTATAGGATAGTAGTCCATTATTGTTGTATTATTGAGAGTGGATTTATACCCCATGAAATTTCCCACATAAATCTTTGTGTAATGGTTTCATTCATGATTGTTCTTTAATTCATTTATCTTGCATATTGATATGATTGGTTAAGTAACTTGAAGAGTTGGCAATTGGATTGTAATATTGTTTAACCACTAATTCACCCCCCTATAAATAGTGTGTACCTCCATCAATTTGTATCAAATCAAGTCCTTTTATGGATTAAAAACTTGAAAGGTTTTTATAAGGTACAACGTGATTCATAATAAAGAGTTCATGTTTGTTCAAGTTGCTTTACATTCAAAAGAAAATGGGGACAAGAAATAGTACATATCTAGTGGTTGTTCTAGTCACATGATAGGAAATAAGAGTAAATTAATCACTATTAATAAATAAATTTCTAGTGTTTTTAGGTTTGGTGATAATAACTATGATATTATAAGAGGTAAGGGAACTTTGATTTTAGACAATGGAATTTCAAAGACTAAAAATGTTGTATATGTTGAAGGGTTAAAGAACAATCTTTTTAGTGTTAGTCAGATGTGTGAGTAAGGTAATGTTGTGACATTCTATGATAATGTCTTAAAAATTATAAAGGGAAAATATGGCATACTCCTTGCCATGATTCTTAAGTTAGAAAATAATATGTATGTATATCATGAATCCAAAAGAGAAAAGTGTTTGATGAGTCAAGTAAAAGAAATTTGTCTATGACATAGAAGACTTAGTCACATAAACTTCAAGAATATGATAAGGATTATTTTAGATGGGATTTTAAGGCATATGCCCAAGATTTATAAGGTTCCTCAATCTTTGTGTAAGTCTTGTCTCCATGGTAAATAAGTAAAGAGAAGACACAAGACAAAGGAGTTTTCTACTACTAAAATGTTGGAGTTAAATCACATTGACTTATGTTATCCTATGAGGACTCAAATTCTGAAAGGTGATTACTATTTTATGTTACTAATTTATGAATTCACAAGAATTACTTGGATCTATTTCTTAAAATAAAAACTAGAAGCCTTTATCAGGTTCAAATCTTTAAAAGCCCTTGTTGAGAATGAAAAAGGGTTAAAGATCAAGTGTTTTAAATTAAATAGAGGTGGTGAATTCTTGTCTAATGAGTTTGATGAGTTTGATGATACTCATTGAATAAAAATACAATACTTATCTATAATAAATCCACAAAAAATGGATTATTTGAAAGAAATATAGAATAGTTCAGGAGATGTATAGAACTCTACTATAAGATGCCAAGTTGTCTGATGGTTTTTGGGAAGAGGCTCAAATACTTCATTCTACATTCTTAATAGATGTCAAGTCAAAGTGAATAAAGACAATATCCCTTATGAACTATGTAAAAATAGAGATGTAAATGTCAAATATTTTAGAGTGTTTGGAAGTAAGTGTTACATCAAAAGGGATGAAGAAAATCTAGGCAAGTTTAATTCTAGATTTGATGAAGGTATCTTTCTTGGCTATTCTTCTATTAGTTTTGATTATAGATGCTTTAACAAAAGACTTCATAAAATTGTTGAAATTTATAATGTGAGGGTTGATGAAAGTGGTCTTGCAAAAAATCCTAGTTTGAATTCACGTCATTTAACTATTAGTCTTACTACAAATAAAGACCAATCTATCTATACTTCAGATGAATATGATGAAGAAGATACTAGACTCGATACTAAATTTCCTTAAATAAGAACTCAATTTTATCATCCAGCTTCTCAAATCATTGGTGATATGAATGCTAGTATATAAACTAGGAGAAGACCCTTGTCCAATCAAGATCAACATGATTTAACTTTTATGTCTATTCATAAACCAAAAACCTTTATTGAAGCCAGTAAGGAAAAGGAATGGTTTTATGTTATGAATGAATAAATTGATCAAATTAAAAAAAAAGACACTTGGGATAGAGTTCCTAGGCCTAAGTGAAAGAATGTGATTGGAATAAAGTGGGTGTATAAGAATAAGTTGAATGAAAAAGGTCAAGTAGTAAGAAACAAGGCTAGGTTGGTATGTAAAGGTATGCTTAGGTAAAAGGGATTGACTTTGATGAAAATTTTGCTCCTATAGCTATAATATAAGCTATCATACTATTTTTATCTTATGCTAGTTCTAATAAATATAAGGTATTAAATCGATGTTAAATCTACATTTTTTAATGACAAATTAGAAGTTTTATTGGAGTTTATTGAGGGTTATGCTATAAAGGATATTCAAAAATTTGTTTATATATTAAAGAAGGCTCTCTATGGCCTCAACCAAGCTCCTAGAGCTTGGTATGATAGATTAGATAAGTATATTCTAAGTAAAGGTTTTAGAAGAGGAGTGACATATAACAATCTTTACATCAAGTCAGAAGGAGAACATCAATTACTTGTTGTGGTTTATGTGGATAAAAAAATCTTTGGTTCAATAAATTATAATATGAGTAAGGACTTTATAGAAGGCTCTCTATGGCCTCAACCAAAGTCCTAGAGCTTGGTATGATAGATTAGATAAGTATATTCTACGTAAAGTTTTTAGAAGAGGAGTGACATATAGCAATCTTTACATCAAGTCAAAAGGATAACATCAATTACTTGTTGTGGTTTATGTGGATAACAAAATCTTTGGTTCAATAAATTATAATATGAGTAAGGACTTTGTAGAGGTAATGCAAATTGAATTTGAGATATCTATGTTGGGAGAACTTTCTTTCTTCCTAGGATTGTAGATAAATCAACTAGACAAAGGAATATTTATCTCTCAAGCCAAAATTTAGGAGATGCTTGAGAAATTTAATATATTGGATAGTAAACCCATGAGTACTCCTATGGAAATAAGATGAAAATTGAGTAAGAATGTTGAGTCTCCTAGATTTGATAAATCCTTATATAGATTTATGGTTGGGAGTCTATTATATTCTACTACTTCTATACCTAATATTATACAAGTAATAAGTGTAGTTAGAAGATATCAAGTAGATCCTAGAGAATCTCACCTGAAGGAAGTTAAAATAATCCTAATGTATATCAAAGGTACCATGAACTATGGTTTGTGGTATCATAAGAGTAAGGAATTTAAGCTAAAATCCTATACAGATGTTGATTGGGTAGGATGTGCTAATGATAGGAAGAGTAACTAGTGGAGTGTTCTAAAAAGGTGAATCCTTGGTATCCTGGTTAAGAAAGAAGTAATCTTTAATATCTTTATTTACTGTAGAGGCTAAATGCATTGTTACAACTTCTTGTTATACCCAAGTCATCTGGATGAAGTAGACCTTATAAGATTATAAGGTAAGTCAAGATGGTCCTTGTCATATTCTATGTGACAATAATTGTGCCATAAACATTTCAAAGAATTTAGTGATGCACTCTAAGACTAATCATATCCCTATAAAGTATCATTTTCTAAAAGAGTAGGTTAGTGATCAAGTTGTCAAATTAGAATATGTACCTTCTAAGTAATAATTAGCAGACATAATGACTAAACCATTATCTAAAGCTACGTTTGAATATCTAAGATTTGGTCTAGGAGTCATTCATTCTTGATTGAAGAAATAATAAGGAATTAGGAGAGGTGAAGCAATAAATAGAAATAATTGCTTTAGTTGCTATGGTTGGTTGTTTGTCGAAAAGGTATGTTCAAGTATTATGGTCCTAAAGTATATTTTTAATAAATTTTTGATGCATTGGTTTAGTGTTTTTTTGAATAATAAGGATGAATGAGGTCATGAAGAATATTTTCATGAAACATTCCCAAGTGGTTTGACGTCTTGATGAGTTTAGATATGGGTTTTGTGGTAAAAAGTCTAACTTGACCATATCTAGAAGATGTCAATACAACTCATATAGTGTTCTAAGGTTGATAGAAACCTATCATTAAGTGATTCAAGCTGGTTTTTATATGTTAAAGAAGGGTAGATAGATTGGATATTCTCCTAAGATGTCCAAGGGTGATTTTGACCATTTTGTCAAGGTGCCTGTTGTAGATGATAACTTTGTTTTCCCAGAATGCATGGTTTCAAGGGTCACTTAAATAATAAATATGTGTCATGAAGTATGTTACAATAAAGAAGGCTCTCACATGTGTTTAAGACATTTTTTTAGTGGTTTCATAGGTGGATAAATGTTTTTGTGCCAAGTGGAGCATTTTGAGTGGTCATTTGCTTCTCTTCTCAAGAAAATGCATTTGGTGGTGTAAAGGAAGTCATGGTTCCCAAAGGTATGGAGGCTTTAAATTTGGAATGGAAGTGATTTTTTATGGTATCCAAGTGTGGTATCTATTTTAAGTGTTTATGTTGACCATAGGTTGACTTTTGATGAATTGTTGCTTTTAAGGCCTAGTGATTTGGGCATGTTTGGAAAAGTGGTAAAACTTTAGAGTTGGAGGCTAAAATATTAAAAATAAATTGAATGGCTCAAATGTTTATTTCAATAATATTTTACAATGGTTTATAATTGAGCATATTTCACTTTATTTAAGTTTTAGCTCACTAGGAGGCCTAATTAGCTAGTAGGCTAATGAAGGAAGTACACTAAGGAGGATGATTTAGAGGTTCATTATTGGCATGCCTAAGAAGGAATATTATTTGTCTTCAAATATATATTTTCATGGCTTGAAGTGATTAGTGAAGAAATTTATAAGGTCTGTAGTGGCCTAATAGGGCTTTAAGGGGTCTAAGTAGGCCTAGTGGAGAAATTGAGCAATTTTGTGATATCTTTACAAAGAAGGTTAGAATTTTTGGTTATATTTGAGCATTTTGGCCTATTATAAGTGTGTTATACATATGGTATTGTGATTAGAGTACTTATGTTGTTCTATATGGTGCCTTATGAATGATGATAATTGAGTTTGCATGGTGCTTTATTACTCATGTTACTATTTGAGTTGATGGTAGCATTTATTGGAGATCCTATATGAATACATTGGTTATGTATTAAAAGGGGGATAATTAAAAGTGTAGAAAGGTCCTAGGGGGAGCAATGGTGCCATGTAAATTGATGATAGGTCTAAGGATCTTGATAGCTTGCAAATAAATAAGATAATTTTTCATGATTGGCAAGTTATTTGATTATATTCAAGGAGTGTTTCAGTTTAGAGTTCATGGGGGGATCCTTCCTCAGTATATTCAAATGGTGATTCTTACATGATGTTGGATTTGAAAACATTTTAGATTCTTTACTTCATTATTGTGAGCCCACTTTATCATTTTGGCAAAGGAGAAGAATGATTTGGTATGTTTACATCAATGACAAAGGGGTATATTTTTGGGATATTGATGGTATATGTGTTTTTAGTGATGTTAAGTGGTATTGGTGATTATAAAATGGTCTGTGATGTTAGTAAAATGGAGCATGGTGGCATACTGTGCTTAGAGTAAAGGGATACTTGGAAAGATGTAAATGGTTGTTCTAGTGTATGTTTTATGGATAAATGGAGCTTGGTATGATGTTTCTATATTTTTTCCTGATGTGTTCTATGTTCAAGGATTGACTTCATGTGGCCTTCATGAGGTATGCAGGTCAGGTTATGTCTTGTAGACTTGATCATGCATGATTACCTAGGGGGTTTTGAGTACTATGGCTTATGTGACATGGTAAAAATCTCAATATTATTATAATATACATGTTATACATTTATAGGGTGATAAGAGGTTAGGTATATGATTTTCAATAGGTGATAAGTATTCTTCATGACAACTTGTCTTTTGGCTTAGTTGACCTAGGTGGGCTAGTGAGGATTTGTGAAGGGTCATAGAGTGATTTCAAAGTGGTTAAGATTATATCTACATGGGAGATGATTAGATAGGATTTTTCAAGTGAATTTACCAGGTCATAGGTCAAATGTTGAAGTAAAAAGTCATAAAAAGGATTATGTCTTTAAGATATGCTAGAAAGGTGTCTAGTGAGCTTGAAAATAACTTTCTTGTGTTTGTTATCATGTGCAAGGTTTAAATGGGGAGTTTATAATTTTGGAGATGTTTTTGAGGGTACCTAATAATATTATCCAAGCAATAGTTCAAATAATAAGGTCCTATCCTTTATAAATGATTGTTAAGAAGCTAAGCAAGTTTTTAATGTTAAAACCCTAGTCTTACACTTGATAGAGAGGATATTGATGGTTTGGGATAAAAATGGATTATTTTATAAAATATGATGATTATAGGTTACATAAGACTCCTTCAGGTTTCTGGTAAAATATTTTTGGTCTCTTTATAGTGTGTGGGTCCCACAAAAAATGGGTTGTTAATAGTATTCTTATTTCTGAGGAAGATTTAGGTGAATGATAACATGATATAATGTATGAATTTTTAAGCTAAGGAATTTCTAAAAACATCCATGAAATTTTTTAGGAATATGCATCTTTATGTGTCAAAGTTATACAAGTTTAAAGTTGACTAGTCAATATGAAGAAAATGGTGTCATAAGTGAGAAAGAGTGATCAGAGTGAAAAGAGGAATTATAAGGCATAATTAGTGATTAGGAATGGGTTTGAGATATTTTATGTGTTTTATATGATGTTTCACCTCTTTAAATGAAATTGCTATTGTTCCTAGTTACTTGGAGATGATTAAATGGTTGACTCATAGTTGACCGTGATGGTTTTACTAGCCAAAGGAACCTATTTTGGAAGATTGAGTTTTTTTGTAGGTAAAATGATTAGATAAAGTGTTTTTAATGATTAGAGAGTGTTTTTGAATCATTTAATTACTTTATATATATATTTTTAATATTTTACTAATATTTATTTAGTCAAATTTAGTCACATAATTGGTGTTATGCTTCATGTGTGAGGTGTTTGTGACATGAGCTCATGGTATGGTTTATAAATATTGTATAGAGGATCATGGATGAATTTTTGGGACATGAATAATTCTTCTTAAGATATTATAAATTTGTATATCCAACCATAATAGAAAATGGTATATATACAAGGTGTTTTATGCCTTTTGGGTGTGTGAAAAAGTTAGACAAGCAAGTGTGTGTGTTGTTATTTAAAGACCTTGTGTGAAGGTTTTTAAGGTTATTTGTGACCAATGTTTGAATGAGTTTGATTAGAGAAATATATAATTATAATCAGCATATTTTTATGATTCTATTGATTATTTTTATTAGATTTATGAGTGCATATTTGAATATAAGTGAAAGATTTTTGAAGGAGTTATTTGCTTATGTTGAAGTGATAGCTTGGTGTTGGTGATTTGTGTGAAGTTGAAAAATTGAATAAGAGTGTTCATTAAGGGTTTTAAAATTAGATATGAGCAATTATATCTCAATAATTATTCATTGGATTGGTGTTGTGTTGGTGCTCAACATCTTGGACTAGTTGGTGCTTGTCAACTTTAGGGGTTGGTGTTCCTTGTAAAGTGGGTGCTTCACTAAATCCTCTTGTTTGATCCATATTTAAATGATAGTATTATATTGTTATTTTAGGATTTAGAGTGGGTTTTCTACCCCATGAGGGTTTCCCACATAAATCTTTGTGTAATGGTTTCATTCATACTTCTTCTTTAATTCATCTATCTTACATATTGATATGGTTAATTAAGTAGCTTAAAGAGTTGGGAATTGGATTTAAATATTGTTTAACCACTGATTAACCCCACCCCATCTTAGTTTTGTGTACCTCCATCATTTGTATATTGGCCCTCAATTAATCAAAATGGTTAGAAAGTCATATTACTGGGTCAAAGTTTGACTCAAAAGGAATTAGAAGGTGATGTTAGATTCATTGGAACTGTATTCCCATTTAGGATGTTCCCAACAAAAAATAACAATAGTATGTGATGTGTAATACTTAATTCAAATAAAAGGGTGATCTATAACATAAAAAGGTGAAATCATCATTTTGACTTGAAATGAATTGATCAAAGTTAGGAGTCACATAAAATGCATTACCCTAGTTAGGGATACTTTAGCCTGAATTGACACTTGTAAATGACAAGTTCAAACCACTTAGAATATTTTAATGATTTTTACCTAATGTCTTCATTTTAGAAAAATTCAATTAAGATTAAAAATTTCAACATGAATGGTGTTAGTAATTGGATCTCTACATTTTCCCCTTATTTGAGAAGATGTAGCAAGACATTCAAGTGAAGCAACACATTTTTAAAAAAAAGAGTTGTTATGAAGAAATTATAAATGACCTATGATTCTCCATCAATAGGACATAATATGATGATATATAAGGATGGAATCTTGAAAAGATAGAGAAAGTGAAACTAACCCATGGAATTGATCACATTTAAATGAGAAAATTCTTGCACATTTGGATACCATTAATGATCAAAACATTTTTAGAGGAAAATGGAACACAAAGATGGGGGATTTGAAAATATAAAATCTAAACATATAAGCAACACACTTTTAATGTACCCAATTTGAGAGTGCAAGCTACATGATTATAGCATTGATCAATCCTGAGACAAGTTACACATTAAAATATTGCCATCATGGGAAGTAGTGTGGAGATCTTGGAATTAGAGGAAAATGAGAATGTGGTCTCCAAAAAAAGGATAATAATAAGTAATAAATTAAAGTAAATATGATCTTGATAAGATATATGTGTCCCAATAAGGCTAATTTTGATCATTATTAAAGAATAAATAATGGGCTTTCCCCTATAGGGATGATTGAGATTTGTGACTTGGTTGAGATGGGGTGCCCTACCTGGGAAAATTAGCAAGTAATTAGCTCAAGGATATAACCTATCTTATATATTAAAGTGAGAAATCAAAAATGTATATGTGATGGTATAATGAATTTAGAAAAAGCAATAAAAAACTAGGCATACAAGAATGCACAAAGTGATGATAGAGATGAAAAGAAGAGTGAAGATGGTTGAGCTGACCTAAGATACATAATATATCTAAGCACTACCTATATATTCTAAAAGGACCTCAAGCCAATTTAGTTCACCAAATAAATGGGATGAGTGATGAATAAAACTGACCAAAGACTAATTAAACTGATGATGTATGCAAAGAGATGTATGTTTAAACATAGAGTCAAGTGATAAAATGCATGTTACCTAGATGCCTATATTCATATCATGAGCCTAAGTTATTCATAATGATCTTGACAATTGTTCATTAGAGCTTTGTTAACATTTAATACTTCGAAACTAGAACATAAAATACTTGATATAGAAAAATGAATTAGGCATAATAAGAATGAATAACTCATAATGACATGGCATTTCAAATGTGCAAAGCCAATTCTAATGTGAATACCTATAACTAAGGATAATGGTAGAATAATGACCAAGACCAGAGTTACATTTATTTACATTTAAACAAGAAAATCAAAGAGAAAAAAATAAACATAAATGAACCAAACATAAAATTGAGATATGAACAATCAAGATTTAAGTAGAAACAAGAATGTATTAAAATAAATTAAGAACATCTTAACAACATTAGATCAAGATATGAATAATCAAGATCTATGCGGACCATTAAGATGTATGTGGAAAACAAATAAAGAAAGACCAAAAAGTAAAACAAAAAACCAAATAACACTAAAAACAATCAAATAGACAGATGTTTTTGGATATTTTTTTAATTTTATGAATGTTTTTGTAATTTTATAGGTATTTCAACTCAATTGGGAATTAAGAGATATATAATGGTCCAACTCATGAAATTTTAAAAGTGCACTAACTTAAAATGCTCACAATATGATGAGAGTGTAATGAAAAGGGGACTAAGTTGATCTCAACATGAACCAAGCACAACCTATGTAATCCCATTAAGACCTTAAGTCATAGTGATTTTTCCTACACAAAGGCTATGAAAAACTAACCAAGCCACACCAAGTTTGCAAACAAACGCAAATGACAAGGCAAATAATAATAATAATAATAATAATAATAATAATAATAATAATAATAATAATAATAATAATAATAATAATAATAATAATAATTACTAGATGATGTAGAAATGTATGATAATAAGGCATTGTACTAATTTTTCCATAGGTATTTATAATTAGGAACTAACATCATAATACTAATTTGCCCAAAGGTAGTTATAATAAAGGGTATCAAATAAAATATTAATTTTCCTATAGGTGGTTATAATTAGTGATACCAAATAAGATAATAGATGAAATATAACTTCTCAGATCAACTATCACACTATTCCCATAGACTATCATTCAACATGACACTCCAAAATTGTTGAAACTAGATTGGAATCCCCTTATGAAAGTGAGGGAAGAACCAAAGGAATCAAGATCAAAATAGTATAATCAATATGGCTAAAAATGAGACTTGGTCAATAATAAAGACATGATATAATAAAAAAATGGTATAATAAAAATTATTAAAAGATAATTGGCTATAATGGAAACAACATTGCCCCCAAGCAATGATTAGCTTAGATTTCTTAAAAAATCACAAGAGAATACTTTAAGATACTTGAAATGACAAGAGCATGGGATAATATACTTGTAAAATAGTAAGAGGGTGAATAAAGGGGCGACGAAGTTAACCTCAATAGAAATTGAGTGATGCCTACATAGTCTCAAAGGATCTCAAGTCATTATAGTTCAAAGAACATGATAAATGAAGAATAATGGTATAATATTCCTAAGAAGGGTCTATAGGGTTAAGCCAAGAGATGAGGCATGGTAATGGAAAATGGTAATTAGAAAAATGAAAAATGGATCTCCTGCTCCTACGGACATGGAGATGCACATCCTAATCAACATGTGAGACAACAAAAATGATAAATTATAAATTTGCTATCCAACACCCTTTTAGAAAATTTGCTTTATCAAAAACTTACTACCAATCTGGATCTCAATAATGTGTTCAAGATCTTCACTATTCATTGATTCTATTTCTTTCAAACATTTAGACAAGATATCCTTATAGCCTTTATAAAGTAAAGTGCTACCATTCATGGTAAATAATGTTAAGATAATTGATAGAAGTGGGTAATGAATAGGTGAATGAGATTGAAATGTATAATTAATGGGAAATAAATGAATATCAAGACTTTTAGTCACACATAATGTTGTTGATACCATATATAACATAGTTTTGGTTGTATTAGGGTTGAAGACCTTTGAAGATTCTCTCGATAGGACCACCAATTTTTTTTATTGTTTAATCTTGAGAGTGGCTACCATATGATTATATTGTAGATTGGAAGCTATTGTGATTTGTTCTTGAATAATGCCTTCAATAAGTAGCAAATAACTTTTGTGCTTAGTTTTTGGTGCCTTGATGAGGTTTTCACCAATAAACTTATCTTGAGTATCCCTTAATGACTCCAAAAAGGTTTCATGAAGAGATATTAACAATTGACTTGGATTTTCTTCTAGTGTCTTCAAAAAGGTTTCACTAAAAGATGTTGATTTTAAACTTTGATCATCCCTTAATGCCTTTGAAAAGGTTTCAGTAGTAGAGTGTTCTTATTCTACATAAATTTGGTCTTGGTCTCCTTGATATTTTACAAATGGTATGTCTCCATGGATGCAATTTAACAAAGTGTGCTTCTATTAGTCCCAATCGATGTTTTTAGGAGGTGTAATACCAATATAATAGCTATGTTAGGGGATTATAATGGTATGATTAAAGGAAATATAATACTCATAAAATATACTATGAGAACCTATGTCGATGTTGAAGTAATCATCCTCAAAAACTATAGAAGGATCATAAATATATTGAAACTAATCTACAAGGCAATTATAACCATTTAATGTAACAACCAATACTATATTCTATTTCTAAATTTGGTTGTTCCTTTAATTTTCTATTGAATACTAAATTTTAGACAAGCAATGGCCTATGATGATATAGTGGGCTCAATACAAATTGATTCATCTAGGAATGGTTAGACATAGTCTGGCTTGTCTAAGTTAAGCCCTTTAAAGAGAGGGTACCACTTGAGGGATGACTCAAAATAATCTTGTCTATCAAAAGGAGACTCCTCAACGAGTGGGAAAAGATCAAGATACAACTTTGTAGAGACTGGCTTGTCAAAGAGATGAGGCTCTTTAAAAAGACGTAACATATGAATAGGTGTAATAGGTTGACTTGTCATAAATGGGTGTTTCAATAAAAACATCATGGTTTTGGTTCACAATTGATTATAAAATTATCAATTTTGAACACATTTTGATCCTCATAAGATGGTTTTTGAAGAGGTAATGGTTTATGTTTTAGCACAAAGATTATCATAAAATTTTTAAAGTGGGGATCATTTAGTTTATCAAGAATAACCATTTGTGGTTCAATAATGGGATTTCTTAAAATCAAAATATTAAAAAACGGATCAACAATAACCAGTTTGTCAAATGGATGTTTTTCAACAAAAGGCTCACTAAATGTAGGCGATGGGCCTAGAATGGTAATAACTAGATGCTACGTAGTTTTTTAATTTGTTTTCACAAACCAAAATATGAGGTCCTAGAATGGTAACTATTGTCAACCTAGAGATGCACCCTGATTCGAAGATGTGCACAAAAATGGCTAGTCCTCTATCTGGCTAAAACAATGGGATCTCCTCGCGAGGGTGGGTGCCTTAATAGCGAGCAGAACCTCCAGAGAAGGCTGGTTCCTATATGATGTATCAATTAGGATTCCTACTCTACGCTGCTGACTACCATGGAAAAAGGAAAAGGTGAAATTTAAAGGGAAATCCTACCTAAATGGGGGTGATAAACTAGAACTATGATCCTACTCAGCTCAAAACCTTGAACACTTAGCGAACAATAGAGAAGGAAGACCTGAGACTTCAATTAATCACTTGTGCATAAGTATTTCATGTAGAGGTTCAGTTCAATTACTAAAACCTGAGGGAAAATGGTGGAGAGAGGTCTGATAAGAGACACTTTGTAGCCACCTAAGATCCACTTACAATTTTAGCAAAAGACAATAAAGAACACTTTAACATGACCTGCATAAGGACAATATAGCAACTAGGTATGAAACAAAATTTGGGAAGGGAGAAAACTCTACCACTTATGCAAATTACTAAAAAATATATAGTATACCAAGCTTGAAATCTGAAAGTACACTCTTGCTTATTGATCGAAAAGGTTACACAACTCTTAATGGCAGAGTCTGGTCTAACCAAGAGAGATTTGATTTTTTTTTCAAGGAAAAAAGCCATTATATAAGAAATTATAGTAGACCAAAGATAGCCATATATATTTAAGAGAAAAACTCACTTTTGGTTAACTTCAGCTTTACTTGGTTTTAAAATAAAATATGTTTTTTTCTCTTTGCATGAATTTTCCTTTGATGAAGCACACTCATGCTTGACATGAACCATCCACCTCTTCTTCGCATGAAAATCTTCAAAATTGGATATGGTGTTTGATTAATTATTCCATTCCAAAATGGACTAGTCAACACCCTATTATGAATTAGTCAACCCCTGTTGAAGCCGGATTCAGTCCTTTGAATGCATGCTCTGAATGAGACAAACAGGTTCTAAAGTAATCAATGAACTAAAACTTATACTGTTTATTCAAAAATAGATTTAGCATTTGAAAATAGTCTTGCATTTGCATGAAGGTCTTCCAATTTTGGTCATGTCTATTTCCGACAGGGCTCCCTATTCAACTCTTCATCAGACTATCTATTTTTTGCTCATTTTGCATAGTCAACTTCATCTATTTTTAGATTTTTTGCTATTCTTTAAAAATCCCAACAGCTACTTCTCACAGCCTAAATTTGACGGCCTGCGGGACATCACCGGAAGCTTCACATTTCATTCAGAAAACTTTTGCGAGTTTGTTCCTATTATACTTCCCTTTGTCGGCTTGGTCGGGCTTTTTTGTTCCCCGCAGGGCTTTTGTTTCTTAAGCAAGCTGAATTTCTCATCGGCTTAGTCTTGGTCCAATAGTTATTGCCTTTGGTTTTGTCCTCAGACTTATTATATACTGCTCCCTTCCAAATTCCTTCAGACTTTTTGTCTAAAGGAATTCCTTTAGATAAAAAGTCTAAAGGAAGTGTCTTCACCTTGGCTTTTTTAAATGCCCTTTTGCCCACTTGGCTTCGCAGGTAGTCCAGTTGTCCTCCATGTGGCCTCCGGGTAGTCTCTCGGTAGCCCAAAATGTCTTTTGCTAGCCTGTAGTCCATGTGGCCTTTATTCAGCTTGGGTGTCTATGTGTCAGTCCAAGTTGGCAGTGTGTCAGTCCAAGTCAAGGTGGCAGAGTGTCCTTTGGAAAGATTTTTGGCTTTTGAAAAAACTTGGGCTTTATGTCTTGCATACTATTCTGAATTCATGTGGACTTTTGTCTGAAGGAATTCCTTCAAACAAAAAGTCTGCAAGAATTCACTCTGTCTATGTATTCTTCATGTTGTCAACTGACCAAGTGCCTTTCACTAGTGTATGTGTCCTCCATAGTCAATTTGGGTGTCTACCACGTGTAGTTCACGTGTCATTTAGCCATCCAGGTTAGCATCCATGTGGCAAGTAGTAGTCATCCTCCAGTAGGCAGTCTACATGGGCCTTTAGCAGGCAGTTTGAAAAAGTTGGAAGGCACCCAAAATTCTTGCAATAGCCTGTAATTTTGTCTTCCTCTTGCTTGAATTCCCTCAGAATTATTGGAAGCATCCCTTCTGAAGGGTACCCTGCCCTTCAAAAGTCTTGAAACTACCTTGTCACTTCACTTTGAATTCTTTTTGGATTTCTTCAAAGTACTTTACAAATTTGACTGAGTCCGTAGAAACTGTTGATTAGGTGCGTAAAATTTTTGACTGAGTCTGTAGAAAACCTTCCTTGCTGAGTGAGTCCATAGATTTCCTTTGACTGTGTGAGTCCATAGAATCCACAAAGGAAAATAATGAATTCTTCCTTCCTTGAATGAAGATGAGAGCTTTCCAAATGGCAATAAAAATTTGACTCATGGAAGATTTGTTAACATTCTGGCGACTCAGCTGGGAAGCATGCCTGCTATGCTTGAGGACCCAAGCCATGTATAAATGCTATATGAATCCTAGAAGGTAAACTTAATCTTTGATTAAAAAATATGCTCTGATCATAGTTGTAATAACCTCTTCCTTCAAAATAAGAAGGAAAACACATGAAAGCAGAAAACTAACTAAAGCAAATGTGTAAACAAGCACTTATTGAACAAAACTGAAGTAAACTACTATGCTTTTATAGCACTTGGAGGAAAGTAAAAACAACTAAAATAACCTAATTAACCATGATAAGGTACGATCCACCTGGATCAAATGGAAAATTCTTGAACTTGCTCCTTTTGACAGATGATACAATTTGCAAGGCAGGTTGTATATTAGTCATAACCTTTGATAAGTTAGTTCCCTTGTCGACCAACTGTATTAGCACCTTCTTGAATGAGTCATCAACAACAAACTAGTCACCAATAAAGATAAACTCACCAAGTATTCCCTGATTGTCCTCAGATTGCTTGTCATCTATCACCATGTCAAGTGATACCCCATTTATGCATGGTTTTTGAGTGGCCACGTCCTTCTTGTTGACTGCTCCTAGTTCATCCAGCTCTTCAAGGAGCTTTGAATATGCAACCCAATCTATACTGGGATCTTGAATAGGTGGTTCTTTATCAAGCTTCTTATAAACATGCTTTTCAATAGCCAACATATCTATACAAAGCTCTTCAATCTCTGGTAGAGGCTCAAGGTATAGCTACCAATCATATTTTTGTTCCTAATTTTGGTCTATTTGAACTAAAACCAGTGTCATGCTATCTAAATATTTCTCAACAGGAGATACCTATAACTCATGTATGACTTCCATTTGTACCAGTGCCTTTTGAAGTTCATCCACATCAAGATCACTCTTCCCACTCTCAGTTATAACTGGATGCTCAATCACAACCTCAAGAGAAGTATCAATAGGAATTTTCTCAAATACTTCTGAAGCATCCTCCACATGTTCTATAAGAGCCTGACCTATAGCTGCAACCTCTTTCTTAATACTCTGAAGAACAGGGTCTTCTTGAGGAAGGGTGATGGTGGGAGGGTGATGAAATTCACTTGTTTGAGAGGGAAAATGATCAGATTCTGGAGTCTTGAGGGCAATGGAATTCTCTAGGGATTTTTTGAGGGGAGGAAAAGAGAATTTATTAAAAACCTCTATATTTTGTTCCTTCCACTTCGCCATTACCTCATCAAAGTTTGGAACCTGCTTGTCCTCCTGGACAACCTGAGCCTGAGAGATGATTGGTGAGGAAATGATGGGACTATAGGAAGGTCTAGTCTCATAAATATCTACTTGAATAGGCTCTTGAATAGGCTTTTGATTCCAACTAGGAAGCTCCCTTGGCACATGTTGGGCATGGTTAAGAGTTTCATAAGAATAAGAAGCACCATAGCCTTTTGTAGACAATTCTTTTAAGTCAATTCTTTGCCATTCCCAAACCTCTGTTTTTTCTAATGTGAGAATACATAGTCCATTTATCTCTTCTGGATCATTAGACACATTTTGAAATAGACCATTTATTTCCTCATACTGAGAGTTAGAACAAACCTTTCTTACATATGCCAGTATTCTGAGCTCTGTTTCATTCATTTTTTCTTGAAGCTAATACTACTCATATGTGACATCATAACCATATGGGGAAGATGAAATCTGATCTTGAGACTAATATGGATTACCAGGTAGGTAAGAGTCATGTTCTTGACAATAAGGATCATGAAAAACTTAATAAGGCTCAACATAGCTTTGATAATAACCTTGATAAGGTTGATTGGGCTCATAGATACCCTGACCAAGCTCGTATGATCCATCATTAAGCTGATACAGGAATACACCATAGGAATTTTCTCCATACATAGCCATCAAAATTCATTTGTGATAATAAAAATAGACTTACATGGAAGCTGTCCTAAACTACTAGAAATAACTGCTTGAGCTTGGAGTCACTGAATACCTCTTAAAGAACATTGTTGTAACTATAATTAGCTGTGATTTCATAAAAACCAAGAAAAAAGAGTCCCACTAGGCATGCCAAAAACTATTGTCAACCTAGAGCTACGCCCTGATTTGAAGACGTGCACGAAAATGGCCAGTCCTCTATCTGACTGAAACAATGGGATCTCCTTGCGAGGGTGGGTGCCTCAATAGCGAGTAGAACCTCCAGAGAAGGCTGGTTCTTATATGATGTATCAATTAGGATTCCTACTCTATGCTACTGACTTCCATGGAAAAGGGAGAAGGAGAAACTTAAAGGGAAATCCTACCTAAAAGGGGGTGATAGACCAAAACTATGATCCTACTCAGCTCAGAACCTTGAACACTTAGTGAACAATAGAGAAGGAAGACCTGGGACTTCAATTAATCACTTGTGCATAAGTATTTCATGCAGAGGTTTAGTTTAATTACTAAAACTTGAGGGAAAATGGTGGAGAGAGGTCTGATAAAAGACACTTTGTAGCCACCTAACATCCACTTACAATTTTAGCAAAAGATAATAAAGAACACTTTAACATGACCTACACAAGGACAATATAGAAACTAAGTACAAAATAGAATTCGGGAAGGGAGAAAACTCTATGACTTATGCAAATTGCTGAAAAATATACACTATGCCAAGCTTGAAATCTGAAAGTACGCTCCTGCTTATTGATCGAAAAGGTTACACAACTTTTAATGGCAGAGTTTGGTCTAACCAAGAGAGATTTGATTTTTTTTCAAGCCAAAAAGCAATTATATAAGAAATTATAGTAGACCAAAGATAGCCCTATATCTTTAAGAGAAAAATTCGCTTTTGGTTAACTTTAGCTTTACTTGGTTTTAAAATAAAATATGTTTTTTTCTCTTTGCATGAATTTTCCTTTGATGAAGTGCACTCATGCTTGTCATGAACCATCCACCTCTTCTTCGCATGAAAATATTCAAATTTGGATGTGGTGTTTGATTAATTATTCCATTCCAAAATGGACTAGTCAACTCCCTGTTATGAATTAGTCAACCCCTATTGAAGCCAAATTTAGTCCTTTGAATGCATGCTCTGAATGAGACAAACAGGTTCTAAAATAATTAGTTAACTAAAACTTATACTGTTTATTCAAAAATAGATTCAGCGTTTGAAAATAGACTCGTGTTTACATGAAGGTCTTCCAATTCTGGTTGTGTCTATTTTTGACAGGGCTCCCTATTAACTCTTCATCAGACTATCTATTTTCTGCTCCTTTTACATAGTCAACTTCATCTATTTTTGTATTTTCTACTAATCTTTAAAAATCCCAGTGGCTACTTCCTGTGGCCTAAATTTGATGGCTTGCAGGACGTCACTGGAAGCTTCACATTTCATTCAAAATTTTTTTGCAGGTTTCTTCCTGTTATACTTCCCTTTTTTAGCTTGCTCGGGCTTTTTTTCTCCCCGTGGGGCTTTTGTTTCTTACATAAGCTAAATTTCTCATCAGCTTAGTCTTGGTCCAACAATTACTGCCTTTGGTTTTCTCTTTAGACTTATTGTATACTGCTCCCTTCTGAATTCCTTCAGACTTTTTAACTGAAGGAATTCCTTTAGACAAAAAGTCTGAAGGAAGTGTCTTCACCTTGGCTTTTATGAATGCCCTTTTTCCCACTTGGCTTTGTAGGTAGTCCAATTGTCCTCCATGTGGCCTCCTGATAGTCTTTCGGTTGCCCAAAATGTCTTCCACCAGCCTGTAGTCCACGTGGCCTTCATTCAGCCCGAGTGTCTGTGTGTCAGTCTAAGTTGGCAGCATGTCAGTCCAAGTCGAGGTGGCAGAGTGTCCTTCGGAAAGATTTTTGGCTTTTGAAAAAACCTGGGCTTTATGTCTTGCATACTATTCCAAATTCCTGTGGTCTTTTGTCTGAAGGAATTCCTTCAGACAAAAAGTCTACAAGAATTCACTCCATCTATGTATTCTTCATGTTGTCAACTAACCAAGTGCCTTCCACCAGTGTACGTGTCCTCCATAGTCAGTTTAGGTGTCTACCACATGTAGTTCACATGTCATTTAGCCATCCAGGTTAGCATCCATGTGGCAAGTAGTAGTCATCCTCTAGCATGCATGCTACGTGGGCCTTTAGCAGGCAGTTTAGAAAAGTTGGAAGGCACCCAGACTTCTTCCAATAGCCTATAATTTTGTCTTCCTCCTACCCAAATTCCCTTGGAATTATTGGAAGCATCCCTTCTAAAGGGTACCTTGCCCTTCAGGAGTCTTGAAACTACCTTGTCGTGTCACTTTGAATTCTTTTTGGATTTCTTCTAAGTACTTTATAAATTTGACTGGGTTTGTAGAAACTGCTGACTGGGTACGTAAAAATTTTGACTGAGTCTGTAGAAAACCTTCCTCGCTAAGTGAGTCCATAGATTTCCTTTGACTGTGTGATTCCTTAGAATTTCCATGGAAAATAATGAATTCTTCCTTCCTTGACTGAAGACGAGAATGTTCCAAATGGCAAGAAAAATTTGACTCGTGGAAGATTTGTTAACAGTCTGGTGACTCAGCTAGGAAGCATGCCTGCTATGCTTGAGGACCCAGGCCATGTATAAATGCTATATGAATCCCAGAAGGTGAACCTGATCTTTGATTAAAAAATTTGCTCTGATCATTACTGTAATAACATCTTCCTTCAAAATAAGAAGGAAAACACATGAAACCAAAAAACTAACTAAAGCAAATGTGTAAACAAGCACTTATTAAACAAAACTAAAGCAAACTACTGTGCTTTTACAACACTTGGAGGAAAGTAAAAACAACTAAAATAACCTAGTTAACCATGATAAGGTACGATGCACCTGGATCAAATGGAAAGTTCTTGAACTCGCTCCTTTCAAGAGATGATACAATTTGCAAGGCAGGTTGTATATTAGTCATAACCTTTGATAAGTCAGTTGCCTTATCGACCAATTATATTAGCCCCTTCTTGAATGAGTCATCAATAGCAAACCAGTCACCAATAAAGATAAACTCACCAAGTATTCCCTGATTGTCCTCAGATTACTTGTCATCTATCACCATATCAAGTGATACCCCATTTATGCATGGGTTTTGAGTGGCCACATCCTTCTTATTGACTGATCCCAGTTCATCTAGCTCTTCAAGGAGCTTTAAATATGCAACCCAATCTGTACTAGGATCTTGAAAAGGTGGTTCTTTATCAAGCTACTTATAAACGTGCTCTTCAATAGCCAACATATCTATACAAAGCTCTTCAATCTCTAGTAGAGGCTCAAGGTACAGTTGGAAATCATATTTATGTTCCTCATTTTGGCCTATTTGAGCTAAAACCACTGTCACACTATCTAAATCTTTCTCAATAGGAGATACCTGTAACTCATGTATGACATCCATTTGTACCAGCACCTTTTGAAGTTCATCCACATCAAGATCAATCTTCCCACTCTCAGTTATAACTGGATGCTCAATCACAACCTCAAGATAAGTATCAATAGGAATTTCCTCAAATACTTCTAAAGCATCCTTCACACGTTCTACAAGAACCTAACCTGTAGCTGCAACCTCTTTCTCAATACTCTGAAGAATAGGGTCTTCTTGAGGAAGGGTGATGGTGGGAGGGTGATGAAATTCACTTGTTTGAGAGGTTAAATGACCAAATTTTGGAGTCTTGAGGGCAATGGAATTCTCTAGGGAGTTTTGGATGGGAGGAAAAGAGAAATTATTAAAAACTTCTTTATTCTGTTCCTTCCATCTGGCCATTACCTCATCAAAGTTTAGAACCTGCTTATCCTCCTAGACAACCTGAGCTTGAGAGATGAATGGTGAGGAAATGATGGGACTATAGGAAGGTCTAGTCTCATAAATAGCCACTTGAATAGGCTTTTGATTCCAACTAGGAAGCTCCCTTGGCACATGCTGGGCATGGTTAAGAGTTTTATAAGAATAAGAAGCACCATAGCCTTTTGTAGACAATTCTTTTAACTCAATTATTTGCCGTTCTCGAACCTCTATTTTTTCTAATGAGAGAATACATAGTCCATTTATCTCTTCTAGATCATTAGATGCATTTTGAAATAGACCATTTATTTCCTCATACTAAGAGTTAGAACAAACCTTTCTTGCATATGCTAGTATTCTGAGCTTTATTTCATTCATTTTTTCTTAAAGCTGATACTACTCATATGTGACATCATAACCATATCGGGAAGATGAAATCTGATCTCGAGACTGATATGGATTACCAGGCAGGTAAGATTCATGTTCTTGACAATAAGGATCATGAAAAACTTGATAAGGCTCAACATAGTTTTGATAATAACCTTGATAAGGTTGACTAGGCTCATAGATACCCTAACCAAGCTCGTATGATCCATCATTAAGCTGATATGGAAATACACCATAGGAATTCTCTCCATACATAGCAATCGAAATTCATTCATGATAATAAAAATAAACTTACATGGAAGCTATCCTAAACTGCTAGAAATAACTACTTGAGCTTGGAGTCACCGAATACCTCTTGAAGAACACTGTTGTAGCTATAATTAGCTATGATTTCATAAAAACCAAGAAAAAAGAGTCCCACCGAGCATGCCAAAAACTATTGTCAACCTGGAGATGTGCCCTGATTTGAAGATGTTCACAAAAACAACCAGTCCTCTATCTAGCTGAACCAATGGGATCTCCTCATGAGGGTGGGTGCCTTAATAGCGAGTAAAACCTCCAGAGAAGGCTGGTTCTTGTATGATGTATCAATTATGATTCCTACCCTACGCTGCTGAGTACCATGGAAAAGGGAGAAGGCAAAACTTAAAGGGGAATCCTACCTAAAAGGGGGTGATACACTAGAACTATGATCCTACTCAGCTCAAAACCTTGAACACTTAGCGAACAATAGAGAAGGAAGACCTGAAACTTCAATTAATCACTTGTGCATAAGTATTTCATGCAGAGGTTCAGTTCAATTACTAAAACCTGAGGGAAAATGGTGGAGAGAGGTCTGATAAAAGACACTTTGTAGCTGCCGAAGATCCACTTACAATTTTAGCAAAAGACAATAAAGACCACTTTAACATGACCTGCACAAGGAGAATATAGCAACTGGGAACGAAACAAAATTTGGGAAGGGAGAAAACTCTACCACTTATGCAAATTACTAAAAAATATACACTATACCAAGATTGAAATCTAAAAGTACACTCTTGCTTATTGATCGAAAAGGTTACACAACTCTTAATGGCAGAGTCTGGTCTAACCAAGAGAGATTTGATTTTTTTTTCAAGGCAAAAAACCATTATATAAGAAATTATAGTAGACTAAAGATAGCCATATATCTTTAAGAGAAAAATTCACTTTTGGTTAACTTCAGCTTTACTTGGTTTTAAAATAAAATATGTTTTTTTCTCTTTGCATGAATTTTCCTTTAATGAAGCGCACTCATGCTTGTCATGAACCATCCACCTCTTCTTCACATGAAAATATTCAAATTTGGATGTGGTGTTTGATTAATTATTCCATTCCAAAATGGACTAGTCAGCTCCCTATTATTAATTAGTCAACCCCTGTTGAAGCCAGATTTAGTCCTTCAAATGCATGTTATGAATGAGACAAATAGGTTCTAAAATAATCATTTAACTGTAACTTATATTGTTTATTCAAAAATAGATTTAGCATTTGAAAATAGACTTGCGTTTGCATGAAGGTCTTCCAATTTTGGTCGTGTCTATTTCTGGCAGGGCTCCCTGTTCAACTCTTCGTCAGACTATCTATTTTCTGCACTTTTTACATAGTCAACTTCATCTATTTTTGGATTTTCTTATATTCTTTAAAAATCCCAATGGCTACTTCCCATGGCCTAAATTTGACGGCCTATGGGACATCACCGAAAGCTTCACATTTCATTCAAAAAATTTTTGCGAGTTTCTTCCTGTTATATTTCCCTTTGTCGGCTTGCTCATGCTTTTTTGTTCCCCACGGGGCTTTTGTTTCTTGTACAAGCTAAATTTCTCATCATCTTAGTCTTGGTCCAATAGTTACTACCTTTGGTTTTCTCTTTAGACTTATTGTATACTGCTCCCTTCTGAATTCCTTTAGACTTTTTGTCCGAAGGAATTCCTTCAAACAAGAATTCCAAAGGAAGTGTCTTTACCTTGGCTTTTTTGAATGCCCTTTTGCCCACATGGATTCGTAGGTAGTCCAGATATCCTCCATGTGGCCTCTCAGTAGTCTTTCGGTAGCCCATTATGTGTTCCACTAGCCTCTAGTCCATGTGGCCCTCATTCAGCCTGGATGTCTGTGTGTCAGTCCAAGTTGGCAGCATGTCAATCCAAGTCGAGGTGGTAGAGTGTCCTTCAGAAAGATTTTTGGCTTTTTGAAAAACCCAGGCTTTATGTCTTGCATACTATTCTAAATTCTTGCAGACTTTTGTTTGAAGGAATTCCTTCAGACAAAAAGTCTGTAGGAATTCACTATGTCTATGTATTCTTCATGTTGTTAATTGACCAAGTGCCTTCTGCTAGCGTACGTGTCCTCCATAGTTAGTTTTGGTGTCTACCATGTGTAGTTCATGTGTCATTTAGCCATCGAAGTTAGCATCCATGTGGCAAGTAGCAGTCATCCTCCAATAGGCAGTCTACGTGGGCCTTTAACAGGTAGTTCAAAAAAGTTGGGAGGCACCCAGACTTCTTGCAATAGCCTATAATTTTGTCTTCCTCCTGCCCATATTCCCTCAGAATTATTGGAATCATCCCTTCCGAAGCATACCCTACCCTTTGGAAGTCTTGAAACTACCTTGTCGCTTCACTTTGAATTCTTTCCAGATTTCTTCTAAGTACTTTAAAAATTTGACTGAGTCCATAGAAACTACTGACTAGGTGTGTACAAATTTTGATTGAGTCTGTAGAAAACCTTCCTTGCTGAGTGAGTCCATAGATTTCCTTTGACTATGTGAGTCCTTAGAATCCGCAAAGGAAAAGAATGAATTCTTCCTTCCTTGACTGAAGACGAGAACTTTCAAAATGGTAAGAAAAATCTGACTCGTGGAAGATTTTTTAACAATAACCTTCACACATTGTGGATCTCAATTACTTTCACAAACTAAATGAAAGTAGCCTTAAATGGTAACCATTACACATTGTAAAGTTGGGTCACTCACACAAGCTAAAAGAGGATAACCTAGAATGGTAACCTTTGAGAATGGTGCATAAATAGAAGGAGGATATCCCAAAATAATAACCTTTGAGTGTGGCATGAAATTTGAATGGGAAGGATGAGGATGATACACGAAAATACACATGGCATGAATTGGAATGGTATTCAATAAATAATTTCAAACAGGGTGAAATTCCCAAACAAGATAGAGTTTTCATGTCCATCATAATAATGCTCTACCTTGTAAATAGGGTTGCAAGAGACCCTACTAAGTATATCTTTGAGTCATGTTTATAAAGGTTTATTCTCTATGTTTGTCAAGATTTAGACTATGTTTTGCAAACATTTTAAATAAGGTATGCATTTAAATAATTTTTCAAAATGAATGACTAAGGTACTAAAGAGACTATAGAAAGAGGGTGGCTTAGAACCACACATAATTATAAGAATGTGTTCACAAAATTAATCAACCTTGGGTAGGGTTAAAATCATATAAATTGGAAGAGGGTATTATAACTCAAAAATCCTAAAGTATCACTAGTACACTAAAACATTGACTTTTGAGATACATCAATACCATAAAAGCTAGTTCAACTTTGATGAGTTTTTACTATAAAACTAGAAGAAATCCCTTCATATTAGGAAGGAGACAATGTATACCAAGAAATTCATGATTTTTAAACATGCAAGGATTCCTAAGTATAAAAATGGAACCAAATGAGCATCATAATGCCACCACATGGTAATAGGAATGATAGTATAAAATGTGTTCTAGGACTCAAAGCATGAGTGATATGTAAGATGACTTGAGTCCACCAAATATGATAATGTGATAATGAGTCTACAAATGACCCTCAATTCAAATGGGAAATTGAACTCAATTTAAAATAAGTCAAGTGAAAATGGTAAACCCAATTTAATACATCAACCTTTAAAATGTAGAAAAGTCTAATTCCAAATTTAAACTATCAATGAGGAAAATAAGAAAATTTGGAAAATGATATAGACTCAAATGGATAGTATAACTACACTAGTTATAAGATATGACACAATGTTTAAGATGACAATTTTAAATAAGAAAAAGATTGATTTTCACTTAGCGTAATACCTCCTTATTCAAGAGATTTATGGAAAATGTGTTTGGTTTATGACATTTTGTTAACAAGGAAGTTTTGACCCAAAACATGACCAAGAAATTTAAGATAAAGACAAATCAAATAATTATTCATCATAAGCCCTAAACTAACAAGGTATGGCAAAGTGGGGTCGTCTAAAAGAACAAGTTTTCAAATGTTTCTATATATATTAGATGCATAATAATTTTACATCAAAATGAAAGAGAAACATCACATCATTTGGGTACACAAAACTTGGCTTGTTTTAAAATGTCCTTGCCCTTTTTACAACCACTACATCTATCACTCACTCAGTGTAGTGTGATGTCTAATGTGCTCAAACATCTTAGGATTAGCCCCAATGATAAGAGATGGTTTAACTTCTCAAACCACCATCCCAGTGGGGGATCCTATTTTATGTACCCCCCCACCATAAATATGGGTTGAATATGATGTCAAGATATGAAGCCCCAGGTCAATGTTTCCTTATAGAACTTATGGGAGGTAATAAAATCCCCCTCACAAGCCAAGATGTAAAGAAATAAAAACTAAGTAAAAGAGATTTAAGGTTGTTTCTAGATCACCCAAGCCATGAAAGTAGTGGGGAGAGCCTTCACAAAATCTCTTCTATGCTTTTAGACAAACGTAATTTGTAATGAAGATGGTGCTTTTGATACCACTAGTTCCTTATAGGGGATGGGGGGAGAGCATACACACACAACTTCCTTTTTGATTAAACAAATTTAAACTAAGAGAATAATGAAAAATGAATTACTTAAAATAAAACTTTGAAGTGAATTTGGTTTTAAAGAACTAAATTGAAATGTTTGGTGGTGTTTTTTGGCCCCTTGTCTTTAAGTTGCAAAAAAATTTAAATAAAAACCAAAAAAATTCAATATAAACCACAAATTTCTCCTTAAGTACTAAATTAAAATGTTCCTAATTATTTTTAGGCACCTAAAAAGAGGTTAAAAATACTTAATAAAGAATAATGGATCACTTTCCATGTAAGTCTTGCGAGAAAATAATCAGCATGTTATTTATCCTTGAATCTCTTTTTCAAATGAGACAACAAAACTTTTAAAATTATGCTCTTGGGTTTGGATGACTTGTCAACCTAAAGGCAAAACCTTAAGAAAGAAAATGCATTAGATTAGACTTGGTTGGAAAAAATCTCAATAAAAATTGCAAGGCAAGGATTAGACAAAGAAAACATAATTTATCAAAACCAAAAAATAATAATTAGAAACTTTAAAAGTGTTGAAACTCCTATTTAAAAATTTTGTTAAAAAATCATGTAACTTGAAGGTAAAATAATAGCATATTATTAAAATTTAGGAGAAAACATGTGGTTTTTAAAAAACATCAAAAGTGGAATCCATATGACCCCAAACCAAGCTCTAGAAGATGGCTTATTAATTTACTATCCTACATAATGATCGTTGATAATTTTAGAATACACATAGTGACTATTGATGGTTATATATAACCACTAATGGTTATATATGACCACCAAAGGTTATTTCATGACCATTGATGGTTATATAATGGTACTAATAGTCTTTATGTAAACCCATGAAGATGAAATATGACCAAACAAAGTTAGAAAATCAAATTAAAAATGTTTCAAGTTTTCAAATCTTAGTTTAAGACATGCACATTGATTTTCTTTGTATGTGGGATGCATTAGGTCCCACTGGGCATGCCAAAATGTAGAGTGGATTACGATATTGGATTATTATAGAATTATTTAATAAAACAAAGAGAAATTCATAAATAACTAAACAAATCAGGCCAAACTATTCATATGGGGGTTTTAAATGATAACAAGATATAAATAAAAGAAAATAATCAACCATTACATTCCCAATGACTCCATTACTCAAAGGTGGCTCCAATAATGTTTCCTTTTGATCTAGAGCTCTAGTCTTTGTCAACAATGGCTTATTTTATCCTCCATTGCCTCAAGAACTCTATGCAAAACCTAGGATCATGATATAAACTATCTATTTTCCTATCAATGAAGCTAATCCAAATGAAAATAACACAATAATCAAAAAACAAATGACTTTTAAAGATATTTTAGAATTATATGTTTATATAATTTTATCTTAAAATTGTAAGTGTGAGGCCTTCTACTTATAGATTTTTGAGATTGGTTAGGATTAACCATGACCATCCATATCAAGATTGAGATGTGTGGCCATGAATTAATCTAATATTTTAAATTAAATCCATAAATATCATCATCATGATTTGGGAATAAGTGTCATTAATGAGGCATTGGAGGAATTAAAGAGGCATGGGAGGCCATAATTCATATATTTTTTGTAATTATGGCTTTTGGATGCCACCTGGTAGAATGATGTCACTAGGTGATACAAATAATATGAATTAATTTCCAATAAATAAATATTCTATAACCTCCATGGAGAATCAACTTAAGCTATTGATTTGAATTAATTATCCTTAAATAAGATTAATCAATATTTGTATAATTCTTTTTAAATTGGCCCTCAATTGATCAAAATGGTTAAGAAGTTATATTATTGGGTTATAATTTGAATCAAGAAGAATTGGAAGGTGATGTTAGATGCATTGGAATCATATTCCCATTTAGGATCTTTCCAACAAAAAATAACAATGGTATGTGATATGTACTAATGAATTTGAAGAAAAGAGTGATTTAGAGCACAAAAAGGTGAAATTATCATTTTGACTCGAAATGAATTGATCAAAGTTAGGAATCACATAAAATGCATTACCCCATTTAGTGATACTTTAGCCTAAATTGACACTTGTAAATGACAAGTTCAAACCATTTATCACATTTTAATGATTTTGACCTAAAATGTGTATTTGAGTGAAATTCGAATATGATTGACAATTTCAACACAAATGGTGTTAAGAATTAGATGTCTACAGTACCAACACCTCTACTTGCTAAGGAAGAGGGTGAAGCTGGTGAGATATGGAATATGCTTTTTGATGGTTTGAGAAGTAAAGTTTGTGTAGGGGCTAGTGTTATTTTGCTTTCCCCATCTGAAAAATAGTATTATTCCTCATACATATTTCATTATACTTGAAATGTGGCTGAGTATGAAGGTTTAATTTATTGCCTTCAATGGGTAAGGAGAAAAGGAATCAAGAAATCTTAAGTATATGGAGATAGTAAATTGGTTGTGCATCAGGTGAGGAATGTGGTTTATACCAAGAACCCTTTTATTAAGAAATATAAACATAGGGTATGGGATTTTCTTGAAGACTTTAATGCATTTAATATATAATCAGTCCTAAGGGAGCATAATAGTCATGTTGATAGATTAGCTGCCATAGGAGCTTAATTTGACACATTAACTACCATGAAAGAAGAGGAAAAATAGTCTCATATTAATGTCATTATCAGGCCTTCTCTACCTAATAATGAAGTATTTTGGAAAATGTTTGATAGTGATAAATACATTGCATGCTTCTTAAAAAATAAGGCTGAGTTTTTTTCAAGGAATCAAAAGAGGTTCTAAGAACAATTGAGTGATCAGACTATGCAACTCAGAACCAATAAGATATGTAAGGGTTTGGTGACCTTATAAATTATCATCAATTATAATGATCAAAATAAAGGAGAAATTAAGTATGTCTATAAAAGAGGAGAATTATGAAAGAGTCTTGATATTCAAGGATAAACTCCTCAAACTAGGTAAGGTATGTTCTACATTAGAGAAGAAAGAATTCATTAATATGTGTAGATATTTTTATGATATATTTTCTTGAGAATATAAGGACATCAAATTATTTGATCCTATCTTATCACACCACACCATTTAGTTGGAACCTCGAGTTAAACTAGTTAGGCAGAAGCAAAGACCCATCATGTAATGAAATTACTTAGATATTTACACACAATGATTTTATATTTTGTAGAATAAGAAAATATGAGAGATTACACAATGATAATTTATAGTAGAATAGAATACTGGATAATATAACAAATCCACTTTTAGGGGACAACCTCAAAAAAAAATGCACTAATAGCAAAATATTTAAAATGATGATTAAAGACTAACCACTACCTCCTATATATAGTCTACTTAGCCAAGGTTATTCCATAGGAGGACCTATCTAAGAACATAAAGAAATGTAAAAAGTAAATAAAAGATATATGTAAGCGATAAGTCCGCCACACATATCCATAGACACACCAATGGTTAAGGGCATAACACATCAACTCCAAGGTTAAACAAATCATGATGTTAGAGCTTACCAAACTCCTTAAATCTTAGATAATCTTTCCCATCAAGAATTCAACATGGCTATATAACCTTATTCATTTTATAAATAATAATGGGGATATAAGACTTTGTGTAGACTTTATATATCTTAATAGAGTGTCACTCAAAGATCACTATTTTCTACCCTTAATAGAGTAGATTTTGCATATGGTTTTAGGATCTCAACATTTTTCTCTTCTAGATGAATATTTAGGCTATAATCATATTTTATTTTGTGAAGATGATCAGTTTAAGATAGCCTTCCCTACTAAATTAGGGACTTTTTCTTATAGGAAGATGCCTTTTAGTTTGTCTAATTCTAGTGCCACATTTCAAAGAGCAATGGACATGGTCTTCAAAGGTTTGATCAATGAGATGTTATTGGTTTGTCTAAATGATATAAAAATGTTTTTTAAATATGATAATGAACACATGAAAAAATTGAAACAAGTGCTTGAAATATGTAGGCAATATGGAGTATATTTTAATTCAAAGAAGCACATTTTTATTGTTTATGAAGGTAAGCTCTTAGAAAATATCATTTCGAGGGAGGGTTTGACTATTTATCCTAAAAAAATAGAGACTATTCTAGGCTTATAATTTCACTTTCATAAGAAGGGTCTTCAAAGTTTCTTAGGAAAGATAATTTTTTTAAGTAATTTCATACTTGGTTTTTCACCTTTGGTGAAACCTATCAAATCTATGATCAGGTTGAACCAAGTCTTTTCTTGGACCAAAGAGGGTAAGAGTAGTTTTGAATCCATAAATAAAGAAATTATAGAAGCTCCTACTCTTGTGAATCCTAATTTTACTAAATACTTCTCGTTGTATTCATTTTCTAACCTTGATACTATATTAACCATGTTAATGTGAAAGAATGATGCAGGTGTGGAATAGTCAATTACATTCTTTATTCAAGGATTAAAATATTATGAATTCATGTACAGCTTTTTAAAGAAACAAGTCCTTTATATTGTAATGGGACTAGAGAATTTCAAACATATGTTTTCAAATAATAATATTCATGTTATGGTCTCTCATCCTACCACCAAAAAGTTTCTTTTGATCAAAGATCTTAGTGAAGGGAGGGTAGGGTGGATCACTAAGGTAATGGAATATGATGTTGATATCAAAGTGAAAAATTTGATAAAGGGTAAAGGCCTTTTTGAACATCTATATTCAGATCTTCATGAGTCGAAAGAAGAGGTTCTAGTCACTCAAGATTTTTCCTAATTTACTAGTTCATTACACCCACAAAATTAGACATAGGATGTGATAAAATTTATTCAAAATTGTGAGTATCCTAATAATATGATTAGATCACAAAGGAGATATTTTAATTTTTAATGTATTCCCTTTTATCTTATGGATGGCATGATTCTTATGAGGGACATTAATGGTGTGATATTGAGATGCATTGATAATGATCAGTTTGGGGTGTTGCTCAAGAAGTTTCATGATGGGACAATAAGATGTCATTTATTTCTAAGAACCATAGCTACCATGATCATGAGGGCATGCTATTATTGGCCTATTCTTTTCAAATACTACCATGTTTGGGTTATAAGGTGTGTATAATGTGATTTATTTGTAGGAAAATAGAATCTTACATCTCTTCCTTTGAAGCCTATCCAAGTTGATCAGACTTGCATGTAATGGGGTCTTAGTTTCATTGGCATGATAAATCCCGCATCAAGTGTTAGTCATAAATGGATACTCACATCAACTAAATATTTTACAAGATGGGTTGAGGTAGTATCATTGAAGGAAGCTAATGAAAATATTGTCTTGGATTTCTATGAGAGAATCATAACAAGGTTTGGAACTTCTACTATTATGTTAGATAATGCTATTGATTTTACAGGTGCTAAGATAATTTATTGGGAAAATATTAATGGAATACTCTTGAAAAATTCATTTAAATATTACCCTGAAGTTAATGGGTTGGTTGAATCCACTAACAAAAATCTGATCATAATCATCAAGAGAACCTTGAGGCATAACCAAAGAGCTTGGCAAACCAAAATTGAAGACAACCTTATGGGATGATAGGATAACTCCCAAGATTTCAATAGGGAATTCTCTTTTTGTGGTTATCTATGGAAGGGATGTTGGGTTGTCTATCCCTCAAGAGTTATTTGCCTTATAGTTATCACATCAACTAGACTTGCTTGAGAATACCCCAATGGAGTTGAGATTGACAAAATTAATGGATTACAAGAGAATAGAGATAAAGCTCATCAAGCTATGGGGCATCACCAAGTACTAATGATTAGGTTTCTGGACAAGAAGGCAACTCCAAGACCATTTCAAGGTGACATAGTATTGAAATATGATTAATGCAGATAAAAACTAGGGAGACATACCAAATTTGATACCTTATAAAGCACACCATATGTCATCACGATGTTCTTTCAAAGCAACTCTTTTTAGTTATAAAGTATAAATGGAGAAGATATGCCTATCCTTTATAATGGGGTACATTTGAAACCCTGATATTGAGAGTTGAAGATCAGTTTTGTAAATATTAGATTAGGTGTATGTTTCCTTTCTTGTGGTGTTGTGTTCCATAAGTTCTTGTGAACCACATGTTTATTTTTATCTTGTGTATTATTCTTGTTGTTTTCTATCATTATTATGTGTTGTTAGAGGTCAATTTATATTTCAAACATATATACTTGTGAATCCATAACCTAATTGATAGGATTAGGCAATCGATCATGGCATAAAAAGTATACCACCCTTAGGAAATCATTAAGAGTGTTGACCATTTTTACCATAGGCCAAAATGGGTTAACCCCCATATAGTCAAAATCTTGTATAGGGGATTTTTATAATGGGATAGGGTATGTTATAGCTCATTTGATGTCATTTCATATGCCATTCTATATTTGGTCATGGTCTAGCTTAGTTCTTATGTCATTTGGTGTCTTAGTGGTCATTTTAGAGACATATATGCAAGTTATGGGTTTTCATGGTGTCTGAGCAGTTGTAAGAATATGTCCATAAAATCCTAGTTTACACTTAGTAAATATTTCAAATTTTAGCTAAGTATTAGTGTTTTTTTAGAAAAATTATACAAACTAAAAGTACAAGGCATATTTATCTTAGAGAAATTGTTCCAGTTTATTTGGCTAAGTTTGGAATTATTTCAATAAAATTGTCTTGAAGGCAAAAGACTAAGGACACAAATATTTTAGGAAAATTATTCAAGATAATTTCACTGAGGACACATTTCTTTTGGATAAAATATTTGAGACAATCTTTCCAAAGACACATTTTAGTAAAAAAAAATGATTGAAATAAAAGGTTTTTGTCAAAAATTTGAAGATATATCCATTAAGAAAAATGTCTGTAGAAATATACAAAATGCAAAGTTCCAATGAAATTTAATGGTTTTGGAGAAATGTTTTATCCAAGCCTTCCATATATTTCAAAACAAGATCTCATATTGTTCATAAGCTTAGAGGGATATGGACCAGATTGACAAAATCTTGGAAACTCATCAAGATCTTGAAATATTGAATCAAAATTACTTGGGCATGTTTAATGATCAAATTGTCATTAGGATGTCATGATAAACTAGACTGGACAACATGTTTTTGTATTTTATAAATGAACTCAAGAAGCCTCACATGACCATTAGATCATGTGAAATAAATATCCTTAGTTCTAAGATCATTCTCTTCAAGTTCCATATCTTGATGAGTCTTTTATCTCAAGATCTAAGCCTTCAAAATTTAGCTTACCAAGTCTAAGGGGCGAAGTCATCCAACACAACACATGAAAACACATTGGTTAGATTGTTTGTGAATTTAATAAACACACATTAAAAATAATCATGAGCCAAAATGATATAGTACCATAGATTTATTTATGCAAGGAACATGCTCTATAAGTTTCATGTCTGCATGAGCTTTCTAGCTCAAGTTATGGAGTTTCAAAGCTAGTTGTGTAGAGCAAGATGTTCTTGCAAGTATCAAATTCAAGCCTTGACAAATAGCTATTTAAATTCAAATGATTAATGATAGGCATGTGAACATCATGAAAAATACACATTTCAACTCAAATAATTTGTAAATGCACTTAGAAATCTCTCAAAGCTAGCGGATCAAGTGGGCAAATCCTTTAGCATCAAGAACATTTGTGATAAATTTGGTGCCTCCATGAACTTTTCACTTCCAGATCCAAGCTTTCAAAGTTGGTCAAATAATGGGAGTCATTCATATAAATGTCAAATTTAAGATATGAAAAAACCATTAGGGTGTTAAATTTGATGGTCATGTAGATGTTAATGATGGTCTCACAGATGTCAAATGATGGTGATACAGATGTTAAATTTATACCATGGTAAATAACCATTTTTATCAAATGCAAATAGATCCAATGATTGGCATTCATTTGTACCAAGAGAGATTGATGGTATGAGATTATTTAAAGGGTTAAAGAGCTCAAGAGTCCATGACATGGAATAAGTGCATAAAGTAGGTAGACTGACAGTGGATATTTAGTGCAAATGTGAGACTACCAAGTGGCACTATCTTAGATAGAGTTGATAGGTCAAGGATAGATCCAAGGGCTCATGTTAACTAGCGATATGAAAATTGGATAGAGTAAACAAAGTTAAATGATTCAATTATTTGATTCATACTTGATAGCCAATTAAACAAATGTGAGCCTAAGAATTTCAATAAAAGTCAACAAAGTTATATTTGACTAAGGAAAATAAGTGTTGTAGGATCATCCCACCATAATTGGATCTTAGATAAATGTCATTAAAGTGATATGTTGATGCATTTAAGTTAAAATACATGAAGGGATAACCATTAAAGATTAAAATAGACCTCTATTTCAAGTATTTGTGTCATACATGATTCATCCTATAGATATGTCCACCATTATTAGAAGAAGGACCTATGTATATGATGAGTTCTCAATTTTGATGGATTCACTAAGGAAAAAATGGGTCTATTTATACATTTCAAGATCAAAAGGGAGATTTTTTTCCCATCTATGGTGGACCTATGAATATGGGGATGAGTTAAACAATGATCTATTTTGAACTTGAGCTAACATTATAAAGGGTGCTATGAAGGCATACATGTAGACTCCAATGGCTTCATATTCAAGACCAACTACATGAAAATGGCTCTTCTCTCCACTTTTGAATGCCATGACAAACTAGATAAGAGTAGTTAATAGTAATAAGAAAATCTAATAGATTGGTCTGATGGTTATAACTATATTGATGTCAGAAGCTATCTCAGAACAACTTGATCCCATCATAGTAATCGTCAAGGAGAATCAATGAGGGAATAATGTAACTATGTAATGGGTTGAAGTAACTTGGATCAATCAAGAAGCTTGAATGATCATAAATGTAGAGGTAGTTATAACTATGGTTTAAATAGATTTGTCATCATTTGATTCCTTTTTCAACACCAAAATCCCTTTCTTGCTCTCCTTTTCTAAAAATATATCCTTTAAGTTATTGTTAAAGATCCTTGAAGGTGGTATGACTAGACTATACCAAAAATTATATTTTTCACCTCTTATAATAATGAATATAACATTTTTTAGTTATTTACTAATCTGTGCTTAGTGTTTTACATTTTTTTGATATACAAAACTAGTTTCCATCTTCCCTTTGTATGTCCAAGTTCAACCTAAGTGTTAATAAACTATTTCCTACAGGTCATCTAGAGTGTCTTAGGGTTTATGTCTTAGATATAGAATGGATAGTTGATTGTAAATACTTCTAATCAATCCTTACCCTCATTTCCCTCAAGCCTAAGTCCATCAAATCTACCTCTAGGTGAAACACTATTACTTGGAGACCATTTTAGACATTGCATTAGTTTTATTCATAATCTATTAGCGTGCTAATGAGGTTAATCTTGAGAGTGGATCTTTAAATATTTGATGCATCACCTCTTTTAGAGGAGGTTCAATTCATACAT
Source organism: Torreya grandis (assembly GCA_037957365.1). NCBI lineage: Eukaryota > Viridiplantae > Streptophyta > Pinopsida > Cupressales > Taxaceae > Torreya > Torreya grandis. The sequence continues at coordinate 716,771 of JARHVA010003304.1, forward strand.
TTTTTTAACTCTTTTCCGCATAAGTAATCAGTTGGCATAGACAAGAACATTTCAAGATACATTCAGGGAGCTAGCCCTTAAATATGAAGGCTCATTTCTAATATAGGTACACCCACATACCTATAAATGTTCCCATGTTACCCAAATCTGGAAGAAGCTTGAACAAATTCTAGGATGCAAGATTTGGTGACAATATTTAGTATCTCAAAAAAAAATTATCATAAATTCATTCATTTTATACTTATAACTTATTCCTCCTCTAAAACATTAAATTTACAATTTAAAATTCGTTATAAATAAATATTATGTAATATCTACCTTTTAATAATTTGATTTATGTTTTTGTCAAATTTTAGATGATTAGTCATAGGCATACTTATTTTATTGAATTTTAAATTTATTTTAACTTCCAATTATTGTGTATATTAAAAAATACTTTTTATGAAAAACTTATTATAGTAAATTGATTTTATTTTTAATAATAATACTTATTCCTCTTCACATGTGCAATCAGAACTAAAAATATAAAATTGATATTTATTACTCTAATTTAAAATATTACATAAATATCTTAAAATTTACAGTCAACATTTAACTTGGGTTTGATATTTATTACTTTAATTTATCTCCTCATATTTCAATATTCAAGATAATATCCCCATATCCTCTTTCAAAAATTATTATTTATTACTGAATATAATCCTATATTCTACATAAGATAAGAAGCTTGGATTCTTAATTGGTAAAATTCTTATAAACCTATTTAGAATGATCACAATTTTATATCTCATACATGTATAGTATATTTATAATACTATCAATTAATAATCCAATTGTCTTATTATGTGTACAATGGGCATGTGCCTAGTCTACATAATAAAAGACTATTAATAAGAATATTATCAACAAAGCATCCAATAGTCTTAACTTGTGTAGAATGGGTATATGTATATTTTACATAAGCTGAAAATATTTGATTCATAAGCTATAATTTTACTATATTCTACACATGATAACAATATTATAAGCTTTCAATAAGAAGTGATCATACTATACCCATTATAAAGAGTTATAGTACATTAATAAATTATCAATTAATAGTCTATTATGTTCATTATACATAATATATTAAGTATGTTATGACCATTCGATAAGAAATTTGCATGTTTTACGCCATTACACTAAGGTACAATATATTAAGAAAATTATTAAATAATAATCCAATATTTATATCTTGTGTAAAATAGGCATGTTCCCATTATACACAAGCTAAGGCTATTGGATTCTTAATTGGTAATATTATTGCATTGAAAGTGTATAATGGGCACATACCCATTCTAAATGAGATAATAACACCATCAATTATTAATATAATAGTATTAACATGATCATTATACAAAAGTTAATAATGCTAGATTCTAAATTGATTATGGTATTCTTATCTTTTTTCAAAATGGACATGTTCCCATTCTACATGAGTTTAAAATATTATGAGCATTGATCAAAAAGTTCTCATATTATGCTCCATTTTACATAGGTCTAATATATTAAGAATTTTATCAATTAATAACATTTATATTTTGTGTATAAATATGCATATCATGATTCTAGACAATCTAAGACTATTGGATTCTTAATTGATAATGTTTTTATCTTGTACATAATGGGCATGCATCTATTCTACACGAGATAAAAATATAACTTGCATTGAGAAAAAAGTGTTCATATTATACCCTATTATACATAGATTTTATATATTAATGATGGGAAGATACCCTATCTCAAAAATATAAGAACATTATCAATTAAGAATCCAAAAATCGTAAATTGTGTGGAATGAACATATGCCCATTTTACACAAGTATTGTATATTAAGAATATATTATAAATTATAAATCTAATATTTCTATCTTATGTATAATTGGAAAATTATCATTCTAAACAAGTTAAGATTATTAGATTCTTAATTTATATTATTATTATTATCTTGTGTAGAATCAACATGTGCCATTCAACACAAAATAGAAATATTGTGAGAATTGAAAAAGAAGAGTTCATATTATTCCCCATTCTACATAGGTTTATTATATTAAGAATGTACTATCAATTATATCTATAATGTTACTATATACCAATTGATATTGCACACCATACTCTACTTGGGTTAGAGGAGTTGATAAGAATGTTTATGGTATCATTTCCTTCAAAATATAAATCTCATTGTATTTATTAAGGGATTTGATCTTAGTATCTTTAAAATCTTGATGTAAAGAGTAAATACCCTCTTCCTTACCTTTGAGATTTTGACTGAGGAAAGAAATCTCTTATTCTTATTTTCTAATAGTTTCCTCTATACTAGACAATGACATTGCTTGTAGCATCTACTTTTCTTCATCAAGGCTATAGGGATAATATTATTCTTCTAGTATTGAATTATTATGTAAGGAAATTAATGAGAAAACAATGTGACTATGATAAACCAATGGTTATACTCCCTTGGTGGTGCTGACTAAAAGGTAAGAATATTATGAACATGGTAAATACTAGTTTATCAATGCTTAAAATATTACCTTAGGTTGCAATTGAAACTATATATACATTAAGGTGATATAATAATATTGCTTCATGACCTTGATAATTTACTAATAAGCTAGTTACATTGGTTTAACAAGATTTGACTAATTGACATAAAGGATTTCATCAGTGAAATAAGTGTGCAAGAGCATGTCATTGTCAATGAAGGATAAATGGTTACACTAGGAATGGTTTCATCATGTATGATACTATATTAAACCCACATCTTGTCTAAATCTTAACAAATCCAAGTTGAATGCCCTTTATACCACTCAACCTTTTCTTTAAAACTTGGTGTGTCATAATGGTTATGATCTCTATTGGGTTGGTTTAACCACCCTTTTACTTATCATATTTGATTCATGAGATGAAGCAAACCAATGTCTACATTATATAGTGTTAGATTATAGGTTATCCATCAATTGGTTATTGCCTTGAACTAATGGAATCATCAGTTGATCTTAAAATCACCCATAATACTCTATATGAACCACCATGCACCATTACGGACTAATAAAATATCACCGATTATGAAGGCATGGGTTATCTAGAAGAAGCGGTTAGTCAATCCAAGGGAAGAATGAACACTTATCCCATTATGATTGGGTTTTAAGGAGATAACACCTATTTAGGGAGGGAAAATCTCTGAGAAAAGGGTTTAAGAGTTTTAAATTTTTTGGCCACCCTAAGAAAAAAGGAAGAAGAGAAAGGAAACAAAAAGAGAGCCTAGAAAGGGAGAGACTCAACTGGTATAAACCTACAAAAAATATCTATGAAAGGATTTAAATTACTTTGTAGGTATCATATTGAGTTGAATGTACTGTTATTTTACTAAATGAAGTTTTTGTGATTCTTGGTTGAGCTATTGAATGAGTTAATCAATTGGATTACTTATTATCTTAATTATTTTCCTAAGGTTGTGCTTGGGTAACCATAGTTTTATTATCCCTTGTGTAGGATTTCAAAATTGAGATGTTCCTCCATGATAGTTCTGACTATTATACTTCTACTTACCTAGATATTCTAGTTTTGTCATGTAAGAATTTTGATGCCTAGAAATGTCACATTATTCATGATGGAGGAATGGGTAGGTCTCTCATGTTGGACAGGATGGTAGGTTTCCAAAGTCCTCTCATAACTGATTATAGAATATATCTTAGTGGTTTTAAGGTTGATGGGTCCTATCCTTATGATCCTTGTGTTTTCTTTATTATGTATTTTTCTTTTTGAAAATAGATTTGAGGTTGGTAACCTCTTTATTTAGAGAAGTTTGGATTTTCAACTTATGATTATGTATCTCATTAACTCCAATACATATTTACTAATATTTTGCTTTACTTACCTTGCACCATGATATGAACATGCATGGATCTGGGAGTTCTACTTTAAGGGTTCCTGGAGCAGTCACTTGATGATAGAAAAAGGTTATGAGGTGAGCCCACCTTATATTGGCCATAATTTTAATTGGATTCAAAAGGATATTTTCATCAAGTATAATCTATTGATATTTTTATACCTTATACAACAACCTAGAATCCAAGGATTAATTGTTTTCAGCTAGACTTATTGTATTTATGTATTAATGATTGATTATGGGTCAAGTGTGGGGTAGTATAATTATAGAGTTTACCAACTAAATATTATGGTTATTACTATAGATAAATATTTTATAGTCTATTTATTATATAGGATTAATACACCTCCTTGTGATTGGTTTAGAATAAGCCATGTGTCATCATCTCACTAACCTAGGAGTGATAGTAGCTTATTTACAATAAGGTTAATGTTGGTCTAGAGGGATAGTATGATGTTACCACATGGCATCACTATGATGACCCATTATTATAGATAGGACTATAAGGGAGCAATGCCTTTTGGATAGTGAGATAGTGAGATGTTTCCACATGATATTATACAAGTGACCCATGATCTTATAGAGGACCATACAGGGAATGATTTTTATAGGGATAGAGATCTAGTAGGGTGTTTTCATGTTGCATCATACTAATGACATGTGATCCTAGAAAAGTCTGTATAGAATGGAAATCATATTAACAAGTGGGATTGTGGGTTGTTACCATGTGGCATCATCTTGGTGACCCACTATCCTAGATTATTCCATATTAGTCACAAAGTCCATGGGCAAGAAGGTGAGTGGGATGTTTTCACATATCAAAATATTACTACTCCACTATTGTAGAGATATTTATACTAGGCACAAATCTCATGGTTAAGTGGGTGATTAGGATGTTTGCAAATGGAAAAATACCACTCCTTCACTTGGAGGAATATGTATTGAATGTGAATCCTATGAACTATTGGTCTAGTGGAATGTTGTCACATATCAAAATCCCACTACTCTTCATCCCTAAAAAATCCATGTTAGCCATATATAATGGTAGGGTAGTGGGATAGTAAATTATCACCATATGGAACTTTTCTCAAAGATTCGTAGGAAGTGATATGTGGAAATATTTCCCCTAAGAGCTTGAAGGGAGGTTGGTGTGGCATTGTATCCTACCAAATCAATCATGTGCAACCCAAATACTTCAAAAAAAGTTGAGGTCAATTTTGACAGTCATCTCAATGTCATTTTCATAGTCAATTTGCACTAGTCATGAAATGATTTATGAGTGTTGGGTCAAATGAATCAAGAGTGTAGGATTTCAAATTAGTGGTTTACATCTATATGAACCTTTTGGTAATTGCAACATTCTTTTTGATATTTGATTATTTTTTGGTATCTATATATGTTCATTGGTTTTTTGTTCATTAGAATTGTGTGTTGTGCCTATCTTTTGGGGAGAAATGGGCATGGCACCTTGGCCTTACAAATGATGGCCTAGAGAGAGAAGATTGAGGAGGTTCTTCCAACTTTTCTTTAGTTGTGAATTATCTAGTAATAAATAAAATATCCTTAGTTCCTATGGATTATTATTATAATTTTATTTCTTCCTATATAGATTATTTAATTTTAGTAGTTGTCTCATTTTATCCAATATGTATTTATTGGTTAAAACTTTCAAGTATATTTGTAACATCATGCCATTTTTCAAGTTCAACCTCTTTAAAGAGGATAAATCTTATCCTTATTATTGTTTCTGACTTAATCTCCTAAATAAAGTATTTCTTCTTATACTCTATATCAAGAAACTAAGATGGGGGATTTATAGAGCTTCTTCTTCATCATTAAATATTTCCATAATTGGATTGCTTTTTGTTATTGGTTTTGGGGCTTCACTTAAGTTGTCTCTAAGAGTCACTATTTTTATCTCTCTTTTTCTTTGTTGGATCTATATATGATTCCTATATTGTGGTTTATTCCTTAAGAATATACATATGTGTGAGAGAATAAGATAATGAACTTATCTTATTTTTATAATTTTTATTTAGATTCTATTCTAAAAATGTATACCATTTTTCATCTCTTCATCTTTATCTATAAAGTGGTGATAGAAAATTAATTGAATCAGTCTGTGGTGCCTAACTGATCAAAAACTTTGAACATACTTATTTTACATGATCTAAATATTACCATGAAGAGAATAAGGTAAATTCACCCTCCACTTAGTTTTATCCTTCCAATGATTTAGATGGTTTGAAATACTCATTATATATATAGATATTGATCCATATTGCCCATTAGTTCACAAGTGAATAATTTACTAACCTAGTAAGCTAAATTATTCCAAGGTTATAGAATACTTTTCTTTTGTATCCCCTTATTCACTCCTTCTGGGTTAATAATCAATTCAAGAATTGGTTCTCCTTCCACATGAAATACTTGTATCAAAAATTTATATGAAGGCATTTTGGTGATATATATATATATATATATATTTAAAAAATGGTAGATAATTAATTTATAATGTATTTTCTTATTCATATTTTTATTCCCTTAAATTTAACATTATCTCCCTCCAAATTGGTAATGAATTATTCTAATGAATGTTCATCATAGCCATGAAATGTTTTGAGAAAATTTAGCAATGAGAAATAATTGAAAAAATAGTGAATTAATATTTATCTCCTCAACGCATCCACATCCGACCACATCATTATGGCCATTCAAAATGAATGCATGATGTCCTAGTGTACAACGATATTGGTCATGCATGAAAAAATTACATATCATTATCTATGTTATAATTATCATTCCAAACCATTATAATTATGCATGTAATTTTAATGATTTGATAAGGGAGAAGGAACCTTCATTAATCCCCAAGCTTTCTATTAACAACAAACATAACTAGGAAAAGGTTGACATTTTTCACCATTCAAACAATCTAATCACAAAACTACACATAATGAGGGGAGATGGAGATAGGATTGAGTCTCTATTATGCAAAAAGGTTAATGTTAATAAGAATTTTAGGTGAAATCTTCATTAGGGAGGTATTATGAAATACATGTAGTGGATCATAGGGCATGATGTAGACCTTGCTAAATATTTTATTGTAGCTCAGAATAAAATAATCATGGAGATGAGAGGTCTTAGAATTAGTGTCATTAATGATTTTATAGGGGAGGTGATAGGGATGTTGTGTGAAGGTTAAAAGAAATTAATATACAAATCTAATAATATGGAGCTAATGCAAATATCTTTTAGGATGAATAAGGCACTAAAATTTTATAAAAAGTGGTCCTCACAAATAGACCTACCAAGGTACTAGATACAAGTTTTCCTTAAGATAATGAAATACCTAAAACTATAAGTTAAATTCACTTTCATTTTATCATACCATTTCCTACTACTAAATCATTTCCAAGGATTTGGAATAAGTCTACCATTTTATTTTTTATAGTCCTTTAAGAGTACAACCCTTTATTTTCAAATTAATGAATAAAATACCACCATTCACTAAGGGATTACCCTTTTTATTATCAAACACAATGAGACATTGCATGGGATTTTTTTTTTATATGAGGGTCTTATTTGAAGGATGACTCCACCAATTAAGACCCACCTACAGACTCTCTCCAGCCTCCTCCTAGCCCTTCCCCTACAAGCCTTAATTCCAAAAGTCTCACTAGGGAGCTTCTTCTCTTAATAATCAAAAATAAACCTAAACCTATTTCATTTAAAGATGAGGATGTAGAGGTATATTCATGGAAAGGTAAGGCCATCATGTCTAATTCGATCAAGAAAAATAAAATATAACTAGAAGACTTCAATGTTAATATCCATGAAGAAGGTTTAGGCCTCTGATCAAGGAATGGAATTAAATTAACCTGAAAGCCAAAAAAATGTTATAATATTTCACATATATCAGTGTGGCATAAGTTCTATCATGTAGGTACAAATATTAAAAGTTAGAGGTTAAACTCACTCCCAAACCCTCCCCCAAACCCGTCACTATGACTAACCCCCTTAAGAATATCTTGAAGAAGGAGCCTCAAAATAAACTAAGCATGATCCCCCTGAAGGACATCACTAAAGGTTTGAGTAATATGAATCAATAAAAGATTATCAAGGATAGGTCAAAGGACAAGGACCCCAGCAATAAACTCACAAATGACACTACACCCCCTGATTAATTTCAATTTTATATTAAGTACTATTTGATCTTCTTCTCTTGAATTTTACTAGTTTTTAATTTCGATAGTATTTTATTTTTCATCTCGTGGGGATTTATCTATTTTGTATTTATATTTGTTTAACATTTTGGTTAAAATATCCTTGTAAAACCTACTTATTTACCTAATCAAATGAAAAATATATATAGCTCCTATAATATATAGGAGTAAGATTTAGTTATAAAGGTTAGATTTTCTTCGGAAGTATTAGATTTTATTTTGGCATGTGATTATATTTTAGGGGACTCAAATGAACCTTTTCCTCACTTTGTATTTCAATTCCACTACCATCCTTTTTGTCTCTTGAAATTATGACTTTTTGTCCATGCAAATTCATTCCTTGTCATAAGTGACCTTACAAGAACCTTTCATTTTAAAAATACCTTTATTATATAATGCTAAGTGACATCATGTCTTTTGAATTATGTATCATTTTTTTTGAAATAATTTTAGGAGATACGCCCAGTTTTGCTATGTTTGAGAAAATACCCTTTTAGAAAGTACCCCTTCTTGGAAGACCCCTTTTAGGAAAGAGGATATTGAAACAACAACATAAAATTTAGAATTAATTTTAATAATATATAGATTAAGTACATACCTTAGATTACCTATGATCATATTCACTTCATATTTTTCCATGTTTCTTAGAATGATGAAAAAGAACACAAGAAGTTAGTCATAATTACTATCTTTATTATTTTCCCTTTTATAAAAGTGTCATTTTATGGTTTTATAAATTTATACCCTTTTATTATTATTATTATTTGAATGGGAATATGATCACCATTTTTTGTATTTTAACCCTCCTAATTTATTTGGACTCAAACCCTTATCCTTTGGTTATGATGGAAGAAAGTGGTTATTCAATATAACCAAATTTTGATTGGGATTGAATCTAGTTGTATAAATATTATTTGTTAGGAGGTTGATTATATATAATCAAACTATGACCATTCACTAGAATAATTCTCCTATTCCCATGAATTAGTAATATTTTAATAGAACTATTATCAAAGATTTTATCAATTTAATAAGGACGTAACCATATGCTTTAGAGTTTACCTTTTTAATGATGACATTTGGAATCAAATAATAAGTCCCAATCACCTTATTTAAATTCTCTTTTATTGATGTGATTTTCATTCAATACTTTATTATTATATTTAATAAGCTCCATATACTACAATGATTCAATAATCATCTCATATGGTCCATTTAATTGAATAATTATGTCCTTCTGTGTTTATGTCAAGTCTAGGCCTACTTAAATTAATGTCCTTAATGTATGGAATTGAAACTCAATTGGAAGTAATGGCTTATTTAAAATACTATATCATATGAATAAAAACATGTAATGGACTTCCATGTTGTGTTATATTCCCAAAGTACTTCAGATAACTTGCTTGTCCAAACTTTCCTATTGATACCTACTATATTTATTAAGATGTTCTCTAATTATTTATTAGTGACCTTAACTTGAACATTGGATTGAGGGTGGTAAGGTGATGAATTTATGTGGTTGATATGATACAGCTCTATGAAATATTTGATCATATTAGATGAAAATTAAGGTCCTTGATCTGAAAATATGACTCTAGGTGCTATAAATCAATAAAGAATCATGCTACATAATAAGTCGACAACTTTCAATTCATGGTAGAATAGTATATATTAGATATTAAACATCTATCCATTTGGTGACATAATCAATACATACTAAAATTTAATCCTTTCCTTGAGATGCTTGATCAATGGGACTAATGAAATATAACCCCAATTTCTCAAAGGGTGTAAGAAAATTTGAGGATGGAGGGGAATCTCAATGGATAGTGTTGGTTTACTCATCCTTTGAAAAGGTTCACATTGCCAACCATAACTCCTCACATATTTATTAAGTGAAGGCCAATAGAATCCAACCCCTAAAATCATGTGAATAATCATATAATTCTCTTGAGATGTCATAGATCTCATCTTCATGAACACACATGAAAAACACCAAATTAGGTCCACATTTGAACAATAATATATTAAAAAATTTCTAATTTTCACTATTTTTTGTTAAATTTTTCCTTTGTTTATGACTGAAATCACAAGGGAACTTACCTGTAGCTAGATAATTAACCATATAAACAAACCAAGATAAGTGTGTTGAGATTATGAGAAATTGTTCATCTAAAAATTGTCCTCTATTAGATCATCTTATCCTTAAACATTCAATCTCGATATAAATTCCATAAATACATTGGATTTATCTATATCAACAATGATTATTATATCAAATTCCTATAAAATTAGTAACCATCGAAGGATCCCATCTCCTACTACTAGTTTTTTCATCATTTATCTTGTGGATAAATGATTTGTATAGATGAATATTTTATATACAGTGATGGAGTGATGTAATTTTTTAATAGTATAAATGCAAAAAAATAACTCCTTTTAAGTGCTTGTATAGTTTGTTTTAGGAGTTGAGTTTTTACTAATGTAATAGATAACATACATCTTACCTTATTTATATTTATTCCCAAGGACTACCCCCATTGCATTATTATAGGCATCTATGTGTATATGAAAGGGTTTTTCTGAATTAGGTACTCTCTATATTAGATCAAAAATTATCTTCTCTTTTATTGCTTCAAAATATTGATGGCATTTTCTAAACCACACAAATTCACTATATTTGGCGAGGAAGGAAAATAAAGGTGTTTCAATCTTACTAAAATATTTAATAAGTTGTGTATAATATCATGCATGGCATATATTATTTGATATTATTTTGGTTTTTTAGGTGAAGGAAGATGTGAGATGACCCTAATATTCTTAGGAACAACCTGTATTACTATATCTAATATATTATATCCTAAATCATACTTGATCTACCATCATTAGCATTTTTCATGGCTTATGGAAACTAATGTTTTTCACACCTGGTTAATACCTTGTTTATGTTTTAAAATGATTCATAAAATGAGTTTCTATATATTGTAAAATCATCCATGTGTACTTCAACATATTCATTAGTAATATTATTAAATATGGAAAGTACTACTATTTAAAAAGTGGTTAGTGCATTGCATATCCCAAAGGGTAAAACTCTGTATATAAATTTTCCCCAAAGACAGGTGAAGGTTTTTTCATCATTATATTCTAGAGATAATCTTATTTGGTTATACCCATTAAATCCATCTAAGAAGTAAAATTAATTTTTGTTGGTTGGATTGTCTAAGACTTGATTAATGAATGGTAGTAAAAAATAGTCTTTTGTAGTTGATTTGTTATGTTCCATATAATCTACGCATATACTCAATTGTCTATGTTTTTTAGGTTCTACTAATAGAGGTGAAACACATTTATTCTCTAAGATTTGATATATGAATCCTACTTGTAACAATTTTTTAATCTTAGTTACAATAATGTCTCTTAATATATGGCTTATCCTTCTTTGACATTATCTAATTATTTTTATATTTTTAAAATATATGTGGTAGGTGAAGACATTTGGATTGGTTCCCTTCATATCATGTTATTCAAACAAAAAATATTTTTTTCATGATTTTTCAATAAGTTAATGAACATGGTTTCTTATTCATTATTCAACAAACTATTTACATTCAACATTTTACCTAGTTGTGTTACAATTTGTTTTGTTCTTAGTTAGATTGAATTTACTTGCCTTAATTCACTCATTAATGAGTTTAAAAGGGAAATATTTATAATGAGAAATGTATAAGGTGATTAATTGTTTTAGTAAAGACTCTCTTGATTAAATTACTCATTCTAATGAACAACAAAAATCTGAAAGGAAGGATCCTTGGCTATTATTTTCCCAGCTAAAAAACTCTATTGGAGAGATGCATGATCATAAATTTCATCATGAGTGTCTCTATAATTGATTTATAAATATTATAAATATGGTTTGGTAGTTTTTTTCAATATTATTGTTATCTCCAAAGCTAGGTTGGTGACTTCCATAACTAGTGTGGTGATCTCTAAAAGATAGACTGGTGACTTTCGAAGTAGACTAGTGACTTCTGGAGCTAGACCATAGACCTCAGCATAGTATGTTAATTATTATTATATCTAATTTATGTGTTTTTTAATATTTCCATTATTGAAAATAGATACGATTACCATTTTTATCAAGTTCATCTAACCATAAGTGAGCTATAGGTTCTATGGATTGTTTTCAAGTGGATATAAAGAGATCTTATTTGCTTTTAGTTCATTTGAAACTTTCATATCACCTAACCTACAATATATAATAGTTTATACTATGGATATCCACGGCCTTGTTATGATTAATGGATAACCCAAATTTTGACCATTTAGGTGGATTTTCATAAAATATATAAGATGTTCATAAGATTCCACCATTATTGAGACATCCTTTATAACCCCTTCTGGTTTAGCAATTGATTTGTCAACCATTTTTAGAACTATGGAAGTTAGATATACTCTAGTTAAGGAGAGTTAATTTATTATATCTAATGTCAATATATTTATAGTAAAACCTAAATCCACTAGCATGATAGGTATTTATTTCTTTCATATGGCTAATGTGATGATTGTACTTCTAATATCTCTATATTTTTATAAGAGTAACTTTCCTACTAAGAAGTCAACAAAATTACCATCTATTTGTATGGTTTTGGGATATTGTATTTTTATTCTTGGAGTTTTGACACATATGTATTTTATTATTCGGTTATGTTTTGAAATGTATCTTATAATTTGCATCAACGGCATCTCAATGCTCATTTTTTTTAGTTCTTGAGCTAATTCAAATTCACCTTTGTGTGTTATTTCCTTGAGTCTCTTAGGAAATGGTATTAGTTATGGAGAAATATAAAAATTTGTTTCCTAAGGTTTTTATTTCTTCTAGATATTATATTTCTCCTTTATTAGATCATTTGGAAGGTTTGGTTGTTCTTTTTCACTGTGGATCTCTATGATAGCTCATAGAGAAGGATTGTTCAATGCTCTTCATGAGCATAGATAAACATTATAATTGTTTATGGTGTTTAAACCCATGGTTTCTTCTTGTTCTTTAACATATATATGTGTTAAGTATCTATTCTTATTGTTTTCCATAGTTTGGTAAATTAACTATGGTTTATTTACTTGTTCAACATTTTCAAGATAGCTAGTAGGAGCAGGAATCAAAGCCTATTAATGTGAGAATATTATTTGTTGGTTAAATGTTGGTTGGAGTACCCATGGTTTTTTATTACAATATGTCACCCAAGGATATTATAGTATCTACTCTTGAGGATACCAATCCAGTGTTCCCCACTAGTTTGGATGTGTTGATCTATCCCATGGCATCACCCATGGATTGATAGGAGCTATGGGAACAATTTGATTTGAATTTTGATGGTAAGATAAATTGTTAACTTTAATTTGTGATATATAATTGATCTCTTGCTTATATTGGTTACATTATTTTATTTTATTCTTGATGCTAAGAAGGAGACTATAATTTATTATATCATCATCATTCATGTCATAAGTACCACACATATCTATTTTGTCAAGAGGATAATCTTGGATGGCATATCTAAACCTACATCTTGGAAAATACATAATAAAGGTTTAGTAGTGGTGTTGTGTTTTTATTATATACCATCTAGTGTGGTTTTTGTGATAAAATATCTATTTTTATATATGAAAAATCTTCCATGAGCTGACTTACCTCATTATTTAATTTCCCTATTTTATTTTCCTAATATTAGCCTTTGTCCTTGAGTAGTATTCACATAATTCAAAAATATAATTATCTAAGTTTATTTACATATTATTTCCCCATAAAATTCAATGATTATGGATCACCCTCATCCACTAATTTCCATAAAACTATTTTTATTACTGATTCATCTAATTCATATCCACAACTTCTAAGGATAAAGAGAAAACAATCAAGATAGTCTTCCATGTCTTCATCTTAGTTTTTTTATATATGAAATAATTACTCATTTCTATCCCATCGTAAATTCATTTTACATTCCATTCCATGTATGAATGGATAGTGTATAATGGGCACATACCCAATCTAAATGAGATAATAGCACCATCAATTATTAATATAATATTATTAACATGATCATTATACAAAAGTTAATAATGCTAGGTTCTTAATTGATTATGGTATACTTATCTTTTTTCAAAATGGACATGTTCCCATTCTACATGAGTTAAACATATTATGAGCATTGATCAAAAAGTTCTCATATTATGCTCCATTTTACATAGGTCTAATATATTAAGAATTTTATCAATTAATAACATTTAGATTTTGTGTATAAATATGCATACGGTGATTTTACACAATCTAAGACTACTAGATTTTTAATTGATAATGTTTTTATCTTGTGTATAATGGGCATGTATCTATCTACACCAGATAAAAATATAACATGCATTGAGAAAAAAGTGTTCATATTATACCCTATTATACATAGATTTTATATATTAATGATGGGAAGATACCCTATCTCAAAAATATGAGAACTTTATCAATTAAGAATCCAATAATCTTAAATTGTGTGGAATGAAAATGTGCCCATTCTACACAAGTATTGTATATTAAGAATATATTATAAATTATAAATCTAATATTTATATCTTATGTATCATTGGAAAATTGTCATTCTAAACAAGTTAAGATTATTAAATTCTTAATTTATATTATTATTATCTTGTGTAGAATCAACATGTGCCATTCAACACAAAATAGAAATATTATGAGAATTGAAAAAGAAGAGTTCATATTATGCCCCGTTCTACATAGGTTTATTATATTAAGAATGTACTATCAATTATATCTATAATGCTACTATATACCAATTTATATTGCACACCATACTCTACTTGGGTTAGAGGAGTTGATAAGCATGTTTATGGTATCATTTCCTTCAAAAGATAAATCTCATTGTAGTTATTAAGGGATTTGATCTTAGTATCTTTAAAATCTTGTTGTAAAGAGTAAATACCCTCTTCCTTACCTTTGAGATTTTGACTGAGGAAAGAAACCTCTTATTCTTATTTTCTAATAGTTTCTTCTATGCTAGACAATGACATTGCTTGTTGCATCTACTTTTCTTCATCAAGGATATAGGGATACTATTATTCTTCTAGTATTGAATTATTGTGTAAGGAAATTCATGAGAAAACAATGTGACTATGATAAACCAATGGTTATACTCCCTTGGTGGTGCTGACTAAAAAGGTAAGAATATTATGGACATGGTAAATGTTAGTTTATCAATGCTTAAAATATTACCTTAGGTTAAAATTGAAACTACATATACATTAAGGTGATCTAATAATATTGCTTCATGACCTTGATAATTTCCTAATAAGCTAATTACATTGGTTTAATTAAATGATATATCATGTTATAATTACAAGATTTGGCTAATTGAGATAAAGGATTTCATCAGTGAAATAAGTGTGCAAGAGCATGTCATTGTCAACGAAGGATAAAGGGTTACACTAGGAATGGTTCCATCATGTATGATACTATATTAACCCCACATCTTGTCTAAACCTTAACAAATCCAAGTTGAATGCCCTTTATACCACTACCTTTTCTTTAAAACTTGGTGTGTCATAATGGTTATGATCTCTATTGGGTTGGTTTAACCACCTTTTCACTTGCAATATTTGATGGATGAGATTATGTAAACCAATGTCTACATTATATAGTGTTAGATTATAGGTTATCCATCAATTGATTATTGCCTTGATCTAATGGAATCATCAGTTGATCTTAAAATCACCCATAATACTCTATATGAACCACCATGCACCATTATGGACTAATAAAATATCACCGATTATGAAGGCATGGGTTATCTAGAAGAATTTGTTAGTCAATTTAAGGGAAGAATGAACATTTATCCCATTATGATTGGGTTTTAAGGAGATAACACCTATTTAGGAAAGGGAAAATCTCTAAGAAAAGGGTTTAGGAGTTTTAAATTTTTTGGCCACCCTAAGAAAAAAGGAAGAAGAGAAAGGAAACAAAAAGAGAGCCTAGAAAGGGAGAGACTCAACTAGTATAAACCTACAAAAAATATCTATGGAAGGATTTACATTACTTTGTAGGTTTCATATTAAGTTGAATGTACTGTTATTTTACTAAAGGAAGTTTTTGTGATTCTTGGTTTAGTTATTGAATGAGTTAATCAATTGGATTACTTATTATCTTCATCATTTTCCTAAGGTTGTGCTTGGGTAACCATAGTTTTATTACCCCTTGTGTATGATTTCAAAATTGAGATGTTCCTCCATGATAGTTCTGACTATTATACTTCTACTTACCTAGATATTCTAGTTTTGTCATGTAAGAATTTTGATGCCTAGAAATGTCACATTATTCATGATGGAGGAATGGGTAGGTCTCTCATGTTGGACAGGATGGTAAGTTTCCTAAGTCCTCTCATATCTGATTATAGAATATATCTTAGTGGTTTTAAGGTTGATGGGTCCTATCCTTATGATCCTTGTGTTTTCTTTATTATGTATTTTTCTTTTTGAAAATAGATTTGAGGTTGGTAACCTCTTTATTTAGAGAAGTTTGGATTTTCAACTTGTGATTATCTATCTCATTAACTCCAATACATATTTACTAATATTTTGCTATACTTACCTTGCACTATGATATGAACATGCATGGCACTGGGAGTTCTACTTTGGGGGTTCCTGGAGTAGTCACTTGATGATAGAAAAAGATTAGGAGGTGAGCCCACCTTCTATTGGCCATAATTTTAATTGGATTCAAAAGGATATTTTCATCAAGTATAATCTATTGATATTTTTATACCTTATACAACTACCAAGATTCTAAGGATTAATTATTTTCAGCTAGACTTATTGTATTTATGTATTAATGATTGATTATGGGTCAAGTGTGGGGTAGTATAATTATAGAGTTTACCAACTAAATAATATGGTTATTACTATAGATAAATATTTTATAGTCCATTTATTATATAGGATTAATACACCTCCTTGTGATTGGTTTAGAATAAGCCATGTGTCATCATCTCACTAACCTAAGAGTGATATTAGCTTATTTACAATAAGGATAATGTTGGTCTAGAAGGACAGTATGATGTTACCACATGGCATCACTATGATGACCCATTATTCGAGATAGGACTATAAAGGAGCAATGCCTTTGGGATAGTGAGATAGTGAGATGTTTCCACATGGTATTATACTAGTGACCCATGATCTTATAGAGGACCATACAAGGAATGATTTTTATAGGGGTAGAGATCTAGTAGGATGTTTTCATGTTGCATCATACTAATGAAATGTGATCCTAGAAAAGTCTATATAGAATGGGAATCATATTAACAAGTGGGATTGTGGGTTGCTACCATGTGGCATCATCTTGGTGACCCACTATCCTAGATTATTCCATATTAGTCACAAATTCCATGGGCAAGCAGGGGAGTGGGATGTTTTCACATATCAAAATATTACTACTCCACTATTGTAGAGATATTTATACTAGGCACAAATCTCATGGTTAAGTGGGTGATTAGGATGTTTGCAAATGGAAAAATACCACTCCTTCACTTGGAGGAATATGTATTGAATGTGAATCCTATGAACTATTGGTCTAGTGGAATGTTGTCACATATCAAAATCCCACTACTCTTCATCCCTAATAAATCCATGTTAGCCATATATAATGGTAGGGTAGTGGGATAGTAAATTATCACCATATGGAACTTTTCTCAAAGATTCATAGGAAGTGATATGTGGAAAGATTGCCCCTAGGGGATTGAAGGGAAGTTGGTGTGGTGTTGTATCCAACCAAATCAATCATGTGCAACCCAAATACTTCAAAAAAATTTTAGGTCAATATTAACAGTCATCTCAATGTCATTTTCGTAGTCAATTTACACTAGTCATGAAATGATTTATGAGTGTTGGGCCAAATGAATCAAGAGTGTAGGATTTCAAATTAGTGGTTTACATCTATATGAACCTTTTGGTAATTGAAATATTCTTTTTTATATTTGATTATATTTTGGTATCTATCCATGTTCATTGGTTTTTGGTTCGTTAGAATTGTGTGTTGTGCCTATCTTTTGGGGAGAAATGGGCATGGCACCTTGGCCTTACAACTAATGGCCTAGAGAGAGAAGGTTGAGGAGGTTCTTCCAACTTTTCTTTAGTTGTGAATTCTCTAGTAATAAATACAATATCCTTAATTCCTATGAATTATTATTATAATTTTATTTCTTCCTATATAGATTATTTAATTTTAGTAGTTGTCTCACTTTATTCAATATGTATTTATTGGTTAAAACTTTCAAGTATATTTGTAGCATCATGCCATTTTTCAAGTTCAACCTCTTTAAAGAGGATAAATCTTATCCTTATTATTGGTTCTGACTTAATCTCCTCAATAAAGTATTTCTTCTTATACTCTATATTAAGAATCTAAGATGGGGGATTTATAGAGCTTCTTCTTCATCATTAAATATTTCCATAATTGGATTGCTTTTTGTTATTGGTTCTAGAGCATCACTTAAGTTGTTTTTAAGAGTCACTATTTTTCTCTCTCTTTTTCTTTGTTGGATGTAGATATGATTCCTATATTGTGGTTTATTCCTTAAGAATATACATATGTGTGAGAGAATAAGATAATGAACTTATCTTATTTTTATCATTTTTATTTAGATTCTCTTCTAAAAATGTATACCACTTTTCCTCTCTTCATATTTATCTATAAAGTGGTGATAGAAAATTAATTGAATCAGTCCATGGTGCCTAATTGATCAAAAACATTGAACATACTTATTTTCCATGATCTAAACAGTACCATGAAGAGAATAAGGTAAATTCACCCTCCACTTAGTTTTATCCTTCCAATGATTCAGTTGGTTTAAAATACTCATTAAATATCTAGATTTTGATCCATATTGCCCATTAGTTCACAAGTGAATAATTTACTAACCTAGTAAGCTAAATTATTCCAAGGTTATATAATACTTTTCTTTTGTATCCCCTTATTCACTCCTTTTGGGTTAATAATCAATTCAAGAATTGGTTCTCCTCCGACATGAAATACTTGTATCAAAAATTTATATGAAGGCATTTTGGTGATATATATATATATATATATATATATATATATATATATATATATATATATATATATATATATTTCAAAAATGGTAGATAATTAATTTATAATGTATTTTCTTATTCATATTTTTATTCCCTTAAATTTAACATTATTTCCCTCCAAATTGGTGATGAATTATTCTAATGAATGTTCATCATAGCCATGAAATGTTTTTTGAAAATTTAGCCATCTTTCCACTCGAAACACATTTTCCACTATTTCATCTCGAAGGAGGAGTTCTAAATATTTTTATTCAAAATTATATTTATATGCCATTTATGGGATTTATAAGTATTTTTAGAGCTTTGTGTAAAAAACTTGGTAGGAAATAGGAGCACAAAAAGTAAAATTTTAATATAAAGAGCAATGAGAAATATTTGAAAAAATAGTGAATTAATATTTATCTCCTCAAAGCATCCACATCCCACCACATCATTAAGGCCATTCAAAATGAATCCATGTTGTCCTAGTGTACAACGATATTGGTCATGCATGAAAAAATTACGTATCATTATCTAAGTTATAACTATCATTCCAAACCATTATAATTATGCATGTAATTTTAATGATTTGATAAGGGAGAAGGAACCTTCATTAATCCCCAAGCTTTTTATTAACAACAAACATAACTAGGAAAAGGTTGACATTTTTCACCATTCAAACAATCTAATCTCTAGACTACACATAATGGGGGGAGATAGAGATACGATTGAGTCTCTATTATGCAAAAAGGTTAATGTTAATAAGAATTTTAGGTGAAATATTAATTAGGGAGGTATTATGAAATACATGTAGTGGATCATAGGGCATGATGTAGACCTTGCTAAATATTTTATTGTAGCTTAGAATAAAATAATCATGGAGATGAGAGGTCTTAGAATAAGTGTCATTGATGATTTTATAGGGGAGGTGATAGGGATGTTGTGTGAAGGTTAAAAGGAATTAATATACAAATCTAATAAGATGGAGCTAAGGTAAATATCTTTTAGGATGAATAAGGCACTAAAAATGTATAAAAAGTGGTCCTCGTGAATAGACCTACCAAGGTACTAGATACAAGTTTTCCTTAAGATAATGAAATACCTAAAACTATAAGTTAAATTCAATCTTATTTTCTCATACCATTTCCTACTACTAAATCATTTCCAAGGATTTGGAATAAGTCTGCCATTTTATTTTTTATAGTCCTTTAAGAGTACAACCCTTTATTTTCAAATTAATGAATAAAATACCATCATTCACTAAGGGATTACCTTTTTTATTATCAAACACAATGAGACATTTCATGGGAAAAAAGTTTTTCTATGGGGGTCTTATGTTAAGGATGAATCCACCAATTAAGACCCACCTATAGACTCTCTCCAGCCTCCTCCTAGCCCTTCCCCTACAAGCCTTAATTCTAAAAGTCTCACTAGGGACCTTCTTCTCCTAATAAACAAAAATAAACCCAAACCTATTTTATTTAAAGATGAGGATGTAGAGGTATATTCATGGAAAGGTAAGGCCATCATGTCTAATTTAATCAAGAAAAATAAAAGAAAACTAGAAGACTGCAATGGTAATATCCATGAAAAAGGTTTAGGCCTCTTATCAAGGAATGGAATTAAATTGACTTGGAAGCCAGAAAAATGTTACAATATTTCACACATATCAATTTGGCATAGGTCCTATCATGTAGGTATAAATATTAAACGTTAGAGGTTAAACTCACTCCCAAACCCTCCCCCAAACTCGTCACTATGACTAAGCCCCTTAAGAATATCTTGAAGAAGGAGCCTCAAAATAAACTAAGGATGATCCCCCTAAAGGACATCACTAAAGGTTTGAGTAATATGACTCAATCAAAGATTATCAAGGATAGGTCAAAGGACAAGGACCCCAACAAGAAACTCACAGAGGACACTACACCCCCTGATTAATTTCAATTTTATATTAAGTACTATTTGATCTTCTTCTCTTGAATTTTACTAGTTTTTAATTTTGATAGTATTTTGTTTTTCATCCCATGGGGATTTCTCTATTTTGTATTTATATTGGTTTAACATTTTGGTTAAAATATCCTTGTAAAACCTACTTATTTACCTAATCAAATAAAAAATATATATAGCTCCTATAATATATACGAGTAAGATTTAGTTATAAAGGTTAGATTTTCTTGGGAAGTATTAGATTTTATTTTGGCATGTGATTATATTTTAGGGGACTCAAATGAACCTTTTCCTCACTTTGCATTTCAATTCCACTACCATCCTTTTTGTTTCTTGAAATTATGACTTTTTGTCCATGCAAATTCATTCCTTGTCATAAGTGACGTTACAAGAACCTTTCCTTTTAAAAATACCTTTATTATATAATCCTAAGTGACATCATGTCTTGTGAATTATGTATCAATTTTTTTGAAATAATTTTAGGAGATATGCCCAGTTTTGCTATGTTTGAGAAAATACCCTTTTAGAAAGTAGCCCTTCTTGGAAGACCCCTTTTAAGAAAGAGGATATTGAAACAACAAAATAAAATTTAGAATTAATTTTAATCATATATAAATTAAGTACATACCTTAGATTACCTCTGATCATATTCACTTCATATTTTTCCATGTATCTTAGAATGATGAAAAAGAACACAAAAAGTTAGTCACAATTACTATCTTTATTATTTTCTCTTTTGAAAAAGTGTCATTTTATGGTTTTAAAAGTTTACACACTTTTATTATTATTATTTTCATGGGAATATGATCACCATTTTTTTTATTTTAACCCTCCTAATTTATTTGGACTCAAACCCTTATCCTTTATTTATGATGGAAGAAAGTGGTTATTCAATATAACCAAATTCTGATTGGGATTGAATCTAGTTGTATAAATCTTATTTGTTAGGAGGTTGATTATATATAATAAAAATATGCCCATTCACTAGAATAATTTTCCTATTCCCATGAATTAGTAATATTTTAATAGAACTATTATCAAAGATTTTATCAATTTAATAAGGACCTAACTGTATGCTTTAGAGTTTACCTTTTAAATGATGATATTTGGAATCAAATAATAAGTCCCAATCACCTTATTTAAATTCTCTTTTATTGATGTGATTTTCATTCAATACTTTATTATTATATTTAATAAGCTCCATCTACTACAATGCTTCAATAATCATCTCATATGGTCCATTTAATTGAATAATTATGTCTTTCTATGTTTATGTCAAGTCTAGGCCTACTTAAATTAATGTCCTTAATGTATGGAATTGAAACTCAATTGGAAGTAATGGATTATTGAAAATACTATCTCATATGAATTAAAAAATGTAATGGACTTCCATGTTGTGTTATATTCCCAAAGTACTTTAGATAACTTGCTTGTCCAAACTAATCTATGGATATCTACTATATTTATTAAGATGTTCTCTAATTATTTATTAGTGACCTTAACTCGAACATTGGCTTGAGGGTGGTAAGGTGATGAATTTATGTGGTTGATATGATAGAGCTCTATGAAATATTTGATCATATTAGATGAAAATTAAGGTCCTTGATCTGAAAATATGACTCTACGTGCTATAAATCAATAAATAATCATGCTACATAATAAGTCGACAACATTCAATTCATGGTAAAATAGTATATACTAGATATTAAACATCTATCCTTTTGGTGACATAATCAATACATACTAAAATTTAATCCTTTCCTTGAGATGATTGATCAATGGAACTAATGAAATATAACCCCCATTTCTCAGAGGGTGTAAGAAAATTTGAGGATGGAGGGGAATCTCAATAGATAGTGTTAGTTTACTCATCCTTTGAAAAGATTCACATTGCCAACCATAAATCTTCACATCTTTATTAAGTGAAGGCCAATAGAATCCAACCCCTAAAATCATGTGAATAATCATATAATTCTCTCGAGATGTCATAGATCTCAACTTCATGAACACACATGAAAAAAACCAAATTAGGTCCACATTTGAACAATAATATATTAAAATATGTATAATTTTCACTATTTTTTATTAATTTTTTCCTTTGTTTATGACTGAAATCACAAGGGAACTTACCTATAGCTAGATAATTAACCATATCAACAAACCAAGATAAGTGTGTTGAGATTATGAGAAATTTTTCATCTAAAAATTGTCCTCTATTAGATAATCTTATCCTTAAACATTCAATCTCGATATAAATTCAATAAGTACATTAGATTTATCTATATCACCAATGATTATTAAATCAAATTCCTATAAAATTAGTAACCATCGAAGGATCACATCTCCTACTACTAGTTTTTTCATCATTTATCTTATGGATAAATGATTTATATAGATGAATATTTTATATATAGTGATGGAGTGATGTAATTTTTTCATAGTATAAATGCAAAAAAATAACTCCTTTTAAGTGCTTGTATAGTTTGTTTTAGGAGTTAAGTTTTTACTAATGTAATAGATAACATACATCTTACCTTATTTATATTTATTCCCAAGGACTACCCCCATTGCATTATTATAGGCATCTATGTGTATATGAAAGGGTTTTTCTAAACTAGGTCCTCTCTATATTAGATCAAAAATTATCTTCTCTTTTATTGCTTCAAAATATTGATGGCATTTTCTAAACCACACAAATTCACTATATTTGGCGAGGAAGGAAAATACAGGTGTTTCAATCTTACTAAAATATTTAATAAGTTGTGTATAATGTCATGCATGGAATATAATATTTTGATAATATTTTGGTTTTTTAGGTGAAGGAAGCTATGAGATGACCTTAATATTCTTAGGATCAACCTGTATTACTATATCTAATATATTATATCCTAAATCATACTTGATCTACCATCATTAGACATTTTTCATGGCTTATGGAAACTGATGTTTTTCACACTTGGTTAATACCTTGTTTATGTTTTAAAATGATTCATAATATGAGTTTACATATATTTTAAAGTCATCCATGTGTACTTCAACATAGTCATTAGTAATATTATTAAATATGGAAAGTACTACTATCTAAAAAGTGGTTGGTGCATTGCATATCCCAAAGGGTAAAACTCTGTATATAAATTTTCCCCAAAGACATGTGAAGGTTTTCTCAACATTATATTCATCTAAGAAGTAAAATTAATTTTTGTTGGTTCGATTGTCTAAGACTTGATTAATCAATGGTAGTAAAAAATAGTCCTTTGTAGTTGATTTGTTAAGTTCCATATAATCTACGCATATACTCAATTGTCTATGTTTTTTAGGTTCTACTAATAGAGGTGAAACCCATTTATTCTCTAAGAGTTGATATATGAATCCTACTTGTAACAATTTTTTAATCTTATTTACAATAATGTCTCTTAATATATGGCTTATCCTTCTTTGACATTATCTAATTATTTTTATATTTTAAAAATATATGTGGTAGGTGAAGACATTTGGATTGATTCCCTTCATATCATTGTATTCAAACACAAAATATTTTTTTATGATTTTTCAATAAGTTAAAGAACATGGTTTCTTATTCATTATTCAACAAACTATTTACATTCAAAATTTTACCTAGTTGTGTTGCAATTTGTTTTGTTCTTGTTTAGATTGAATTTACTTGCCTGAATTCACTCATTAATGAGTTTAAAAGGGAAATATTTAGAACGAAAAATGTATAAGGTGATTAATTATTTGAGTAAAGACTCTCTTGATGAAATTACTCATTCTAATGAACAACAAAAATCTGAAAGGAAGGATCCTTGGCTATTATTTTCCCAGCTAAAAAGACTCTATTGGAGAGATGCATGATCATAAATTTCATCATGGGTGTCTCTATAATTGATTTATAAATATTCTAAATATAGTTTGGTAGTTTTTTTCAATAGTATGGTTATCTCCAAAGATAGGTTGGTGACTTCCATAACTAGTGTGGTGATCTCTAAAAGATAGACTGGTGACTTTCGAAGTAGACTAGTAACTTCTGGAGCTAGACCATAGACCTCAGTATAGTATGTTAATTATTATTACATCTCATTTATGTGTTTTTTAATATTACCATTATTAAAAAATAGATATGATTACCATTTTTATCAGGTTCATCTACCCATAAGCGAGCTATAGGTTCTATGGATTGTTTTCAAGTGGATATAAAGAGATCTTATTTGCTTTTAGTTCATTTGAAATTATCATATCACCTGACCTACAATATATAATAGTTTATACTATGGATATCCATGGCCTTTTTATGATTAATGGATAACCCAAATTTTGACCATTTAGGTGGAGTTTCATAAAATATATAAGATATTCCTAAGATTCCACCATTATTGAGACATCCTTTATAACCCCTTCTTCTTTAGTAATTGATTGGTCAACCAGTTTTAAAACTATGGAAGTTAGTTATACTCTAGTTAAGGAGAGTGAATTTATTGTATCCAATGTCAATATATTTATAGTAAAACCTAAATCCACTAGCATTATAGATATTTATTTCTTTCATATGGCTAATGTGATGATTGTACTTCTAATATCCTATATTTTTATAAGAGTAACTTTCCTACTAAGAAGTCAAAAAAATTACCATCTATTTGTATGGTTTTGGGATATTGTATTTTTATTCTTGGAGTTTTGACACATATGTATTTTATTATTCGGTTATGTTTTGAAATGTATCTTATAATTTGCATCAACGGCATCTCAATGCTCATTTTTTTTAGTTCTTGAGCTAATTCAAATTCACCTTTGTGTGTTATTTCCTTGAGTCTCTTAGGAAATGGTATTAGTTATGGAGAAATATAAAAATTTGTTTCCTAAGGTTTTTATTTCTTCTAGATATTATATTTCTCCTTTATTAGATCATTTGGAAGGTTTGGTTGTTCTTTTTCACTGTGGATCTCTATGATAGCTCATAGAGAAGGATTGTTCAATGCTCTTCATGAGCATAGATAAACATTATAATTGTTTATGGTGTTTAAACCCATGGTTTCTTCTTGTTCTTTAACATATATATGTGTTAAGTATCTATTCTTATTGTTTTCCATAGTTTGGTAAATTAACTATGGTTTATTTACTTGTTCAACATTTTCAAGATAGCTAGTAGGAGCAGGAATCAAAGCCTATTAATGTGAGAATATTATTTGTTGGTTAAATGTTGGTTGGAGTACCCATGGTTTTTTATTACAATGTGTCACCCAAGGATATTATAGTATCTACTCTTGAGGATACCAATCCAGTGTTCCCCACTAGTTTGGATGTGTTGATCTATCCCATGGAATCACCCATGGATTGATAGGAGCTATGGGAACAATTTGATTTGAATTTTGATGGTAAGATAAATTGTTAACTTTAATTTGTGATATATAATTGATCTCTTGCTTATATTGGTTACATTATTATATTTTATTCTTGATGCTAAGAAGGAGACTATAATTTATTATATCATGATCATTCATGTCATAAATACCACACATATCTATTTTGTCAAGAGCATAATCTTGGATGGCATATCTAAACCTACATCTTGGAAAATACATAATAAAGGTTTAGTAGTGGTGTTGTGTTTTTATTATATACCATCTAGTGTGGTTTTTGTGATAAAATATCTATTTTTATATATGAAAAATCTTCCATGAGCTGACTTACCTCATTATTTAATTTCCCTATTTTATTTTCCTAATATTAGCCTTTGTCCTTGAGTAGTTATTACATAATTCAAAAATAGAATTATCCAAGTTTATTTACATATTATTTCCCCATAAAATTCTAAGATTATGGATCACCCTCATCCACTCATTTCCATAAAACTATTTTTATTACTTATTTATCTAATTCATATCCACAACTTCTAAGGACAAAGAGAAAACAATCAAGATAGTCTTTCATGTTTTCATCTTAATTTTTTTATATATGAAATAATTACTCATTTCTATCCCATACTAAATTCATTTTACATTCCATTCCATGTATGAATGGATAGTGTATAATGGGCACATACCCATTCTGAATGAGATAATAACACCATCAATTATTATTATAACAGTATTAACATGATCATTATATAAAAGTTATTAATGCTAGATTCTTAATTGATTATGGTATTCTTATATTTTTTCAAAATGGACATGTTCCCATTCTACATGAGTTAAAAATATTATGAGCATTGATAAAAAAGTTCTCATATTATGCTCCATTTTACATAGGTCTAATATATTAAGAATTTTTTTAATTAATAACATTTATATTTTGTGGATAACCCACTCCACTTTTTTGAAATGGCTCCTACACGCACAAACCCTAAAAATGTGAAACTGGCTGTTGTGAATCTGGTGACTATGAATCCGGTAGCTGGAGTCACTGTGGCTACCATTATGAATGAGGTTTTTCTGGCTAGTAAGGGGATGAATCTGAATACCCTTAAAGGGATTTCATCTATGGGGGTTAAAGATACTACAACCTTGCATCTGCCCAACATTCCTAATTTAGGGTATGGACCTGGGGGGAGAACCTTTATGGATGTGGTGGCCTTCAAAGTGGATATACATGGTGCTTTGCCTCATGCAACATTTGGACCAACCTGCATTTTGCCTATAAGTGCTTTAAAACCTATTAGGGTTACTCTAGACCCTAAATTAGTAGAAAATATCTTCCAAGAGGAAAAATGGTTTTCCTCTTGTGCTAGCATTTTTTGTTTTCGTGGTTTCTGGCCCTCTTTTATAGATATATAGAATTGGATTGCCAATAACTAGTTGCAAATTAAAGACAATCAAATCTAGCCTTGCGCCAGGGGTTTTTTTATAGTAATATTTCAAAGCCCTAAAGATAAAAAGTCTATATTGTGTCACAATAATTTTTCTTGGCAGGGCAGATTTCCTCTTATGGCCAAACCTTGGCATAAGGATTTTAATCCTCTCTCAGAATCCTTTAACAAGATCCATATATGGGTGTAGCTCCCTTATCTTCCATTACACTTGTGGCAAGAGGTAGTTTTTAAAACCATAGGAAATGCTCTAGGGGATTTTTGATATGAAGAAGATAGTACGACTGGTCAACACTTGACTTGTGCACGATTTCTAGTTGATCTAGATGTTTCAAAGGGCCTGCCTGAGGTGATATGCATTGATTCCCCAAGGGGTACCTGGACACAAATATTGGATTATGAGGGGATCCCTTTTCGATGTAGGAAGTGTCACCAGACGGGACATATTGCTGTTCATTATGTGGCTGGGAAATCCAATCCCAAAAGTTTACCTTCTTGGTGGCCTAAGGTTTTCTCTGAACATAGCATCGACAAACAACCTTTGGAAGCAATAACAGATTCTGAGAATGAGAATGAGGAAAATGTGCAATCTGAATTGGAAGATGAAGAGGAATCATTGGAGAATCATTCTAATGAAGACCTTGAGGAGGCTGTGGGTAGTGATACAACTGAGCTAGAGGAGGAGGTGGTGGTCTCTTCCCCTATTTTGGAGGATCATTCTAAGAGCTAGACTATGTTTGACTCTCACAAGGATTTTATGCCCACAGGAGTCCAAAGATCACTATCTTCTGAGGCATGGGTTGCTGAGGCAGCTAAGGTAGAGCATGTTTGGATAGTAGTTAGGAGAAATAAGTCTAAGCCTTTGGTACCTCCTCTAGATATGAATCTTCAGTCATGCAAAAAGAAAAATCTTAACTTAAAAGATTCATCCAAAGCCCCCTTTTGTTGACTGGTTTTTGGGGACTGTAAACTGCTCACTTTTTTGGCTTGCTGGTAATTGGTCTGGAAGGTTGATTAGCTTGTTGTTCTAGTTGGTAACTTTCAGATCAGTGTTTGGATAGCTATTTTTCATGGTCATATTTGCTGGTAACAGGTCCATGTAAAAATTGGTTTTGGTACTTTGTTGTTATCAGGTTCTTTTGTCAACCTGGTTGTGCTTTAAGGTTTATCTTTCTGCTTGTGTAGGGTTTCGGGGTCCCTTCAAAACCTATTTTTACCTTAATCTAAAACATTTATATTTTGTGTATAAATATGCATATGATGATTCTACACAATCTAAGACTATTGGATTCTTAATTGATAATGTTTTTATCTTGTGTATAATGGGCATGTATTTATTCTACACCAGATAAAAATATAACTTGCATTGAGAAAAAAGTGTTCATATTATACCCTATTATACAAATATTTTATATATTAATGATGGGAAGATACCCTATCTCAAAAATATAAGAACATTATCAATTAAGAATCCAATAATCTTAAATTGTGTGGAATGAACATGTGCCCATTCTACACAAGTATTGTATATTAAGAATATATTATAAATTATAAATCTAATATTTCTATCTTATGTATAATTGAAAAAATATCATTCTAAACATGTTAAGATTATTAGATTATTAATTTATATTATTATCATCTTGTGTAGAATCAACATGTGCCATTCAACACAAAATAGAAATATTATGAGAATTGAAAAAGAAGAGTTCATATTATGCCCCTTTCTACATAGGTTTATTATATTAAGAATGTACTATCAATTATATCTATAATGTTACAATATACCAATTGATATTGCACACCATACTCTACTTGGGTTAGAGGAGTTGATAAGCATGTTTATGGTATCATTTCCTTCAAAAGATAAATCTCATTGTATTTATTAAGGGATTTGATCTTAGTATCTTTAAAATCCTATTGTAAAGAGTAAATACCCTCTTCCTTACCTTTGAGATTTTGACTGAGGAAAGAAATCTCTTATTCTTATTTTCTAATAGTTTCCTCTATACTAGACAATGACATTGCTTGTTGCATCTACTTTTCTTCATCAACGATATAGGGATAATATTATTCTTCTAGTATTGAAATATTGTGTAAGGAAATTCATGATAAAACAATGTGACTATGATAAACCAATGGTTATACTCCCCTGGTGGTGCTGACTAAAAAGGTAAGAATATTATGAACATGGTAAATGCTGGTTTATCAATGCTTAAAATATTACCTTAGGTTGAAATTGAAACTACATATACATTAAGGTGATCTAATAATATTGCTTCATGACCTTGATAATTTCCTAATAAGCTAATTACATTGGATTAATTAAATGATATATCATGTTATAATTACAAGATTTGGCTAATTGAGATAAAGGATTTCATCAGTGAAATAAGTGTGCAAGAGCATGTCATTGTCAACGAAGGATAAAGGGTTACACTAGGAATGGTTTCATCATGTATGATACTATATTTAACCCACATCTTGTCTAAACCTTAACAAATCCAAGTTGAATGCCCTTTATACCACTCAACCTTTTCTTTAAAACCTGGTGTGTCATAATGGTTATGATCTCTATTGGGTTGGTTTAACCACCATTTTACTTGTCATATTTGATGCATGAGATGAAGTAGACCAATGTCTACATTATATAGTGTTAGATTATAGGTTATCCATCAATTGATTATTGGCTTGAACTAATGGAATCATCAGTTGATCTTAAAATCACCCATAATATTCTATATGAACCACCATGCACCATTATGGACTAATAAAATATCACCGATTATGAAGGCATGGGTTATCTAGAAAAAGTGGTTAGTCAATCCAAGGGGAGAATGAACACGTATCCCATTATGATTGGGTTTTAAGGAGATAACACCTATTTAAGGTGGGAAAAACTCTGAGAAAAGGGTTTAGGAGTTTTAAACTTTTTGGCCACCCTAAGAAAAAAGGAAGAAGAGACTCAACTGGTATAAACCTATAAAAAATATCTATGGAAGGATTTACATTACTTTGTAGGTATCATATTGAGTTGAATGTATTGTTATTTTACTAAATGAATTTTTTGTGTTTCTTGGTTGAGTTATTAAATGCATTAATAAATTGGATTACTTATTATATTCATTATTTTCCTAAGGTTGTGCTTGGGTAACCAGAGTTTTATTACCCCTTATGTAGGATTTCAAAATTGACATGTTCCTCCATGATAGTTCTGACTATTATACTTCTACTTACCTAGATATTCTAGTTTTATCATGTAAGAATTTTGATGCCTAGAAATGTCACATTTTTCATGATGGAGGAATGAGTAGGTCTCTCATGTTGGACAAGATGGTAGGCTTCCTAAGTCCTCTCATATATGATTATAGAATATATCTTAGTGGTTTTAAGGTTGATGGGTCCTATCCTTATGATCCTTGTGTTTTCTTTATTATGTATTTTTCTTTTTGAAAATAGATTTGAGGTTGGTAACCTCTTTATTTAGAGAAGTTTAGATTTTCACCTTGTGATTATCTATTTCATTAACTCCAATACATATTT
The DNA here is from genome assembly GCA_037957365.1 of Torreya grandis. Lineage (NCBI taxonomy): Eukaryota > Viridiplantae > Streptophyta > Pinopsida > Cupressales > Taxaceae > Torreya > Torreya grandis. Next base: position 748,344 of record JARHVA010003304.1, read on the forward strand.
ACTAATATTTTGCTTTACTTACCTTGCACTATGATATGAACATGCATGGAGCTAGGAGTTCTATTTTGGGGGTGCCTGGAGTAGTCACTTGATGATAGAAAAAGGTTAGGAGGTGAGCCCACTTTCTATTGGCCAAAATTTTAATTGGATTCAAAAGGATATTTTCATCAAGTATAATCTATTGATATTTTTATACCTTATACAACTACCTGGAATCCAAGGAATAATTTTTTTCAGCTAGACTTATTGTATTTATGTATTAATGATTGATTATGGGTCAAGTGTGGTCTAGTATAATTATAGAGTTTACCAACTATATATTATGGTTATTACTATAGATAAATATTTTATAGTCTATTTATTATATAGGATTAATACACCTCCTTGTGATTGGTTTATAAAAAGCCATGTGGCATCATCTCACTAACTTAAGAGTGATATTAGCTTATTTACAATAAGGATAATGTTGTTCTAGAAGGATAGTATGATGTTACCACATGGCATCACTATGATGACCCATTATTATAGATAGGACTATAAGGGAGCAATGCCTTTGGGATAGTGAGATAATGAGATGTTTCCACATGATATTATACTGGTGACCCATGATCTTATAGAGGACCATACAAGGAATGATTTTTATAGGGATAGAGATCTAGTAGGATGTTTTCATGTTGCATCATACTAATGACATGCGATCCTAGAAAAGTCTGTATAGAATGGAAATCATATTAACAAGTGGGATTGTGGGTTGTTACCATGTGGCATCATCTTGGTGACCCACTATCCTAGATTATTCCATATTAGTCACAAATTCCATGGGAAAGCATGTGAGTGGGATGTTTTCACATATCAAAATATTACTACTCAACTATTTTAAAGATATCTATACTAGGCAAAAATCTCATGGGTAAGTGGGAGAGTAGGATGTTTGCACATGGAAAAATACCACTCCTTCACTTGGAGGAATATGTATTGAATGTGAATCCTATGAACTATTGGTCTAGTGGAATGTTGTCACATATCAAAATCCCACTACTCTTTATCCCTAAAAAATCCATGTTAGCCTTATATAATGGTAGGGTAGTGGGATAGTAAATTATCACCATATGGAACTTTTCTCAAAGATTCGTAGGAAGTGATATGTGGAAAGATTGCCCCTAAGAGATTGAAGGGAAATTGGTGTGGCATTGTATCCTGCCAAATCAATCATGTGCAACCCAAATACTTCAAAAAAAGTTGAGGTCAATTTTGACAGTCATCTCAATGTCATTTTCATAGTCAATTTGCACTAGTCATGAAATGATTTATGAGTGTTAGGTCAAATGAATCAAGAGTGTAGGATTTCAAATTAGTGGTTTACATCTATATGAACCTTTTGGTAATTGAAATATTCTTTTTGATATTTTATTATATTTCGGTATCTATCCATGTTCATGGGTTTTTTGTTCATTGGAATTATGTGTTGTGCCTATCTTTTGGGGAGAAATGGGCATGGCACCTTGGCCTTACTACAGATGGCCTAGAGAGAGAAGGTTGAGGAGGTTCTTCCAGCTTTTCTTTCATTGTGAATTCTGTCGTAATAAATACAATATCCTTAATTCCTATGGATTGTTATTATAAGTTTATTTCTTCCTATATAGATTATTTAATTTTAGTAGTTGTCTCACTTTATTCAATATGTATTTATTGGTTTAAAATTTCAAGTATATTTGTAGCATCATGCCATTTTTCAAGTTCAACCTCTTTAAAGAGGATAAATCTTATCCTTATTATTGGTTCTGACTTAATCTCCTCAATAAAGTATTTCTTCTTATACTCTATATGAAGAATCTAAGATGGGGGATTTACAGAGTTTCTTCTTCATCATTAAATATTTCCATAATTAAATTGGTTTTTGTTATTGGTTCTAGAGCTTCACTTAAGGTGTCTCTAAGAGTCACTATTTTTCTCTCTCTTTTTCTTTGTTGGATGTAGATATGATTCCTATATTGTGGTTTATTCCTTAAGAATATACATATGTGTGAGAGAATAAGATAATGAACTTATCTTATTTTTATAATTTTTATTTAGATTCTCTTCTAAAAATGTATACCATTTTTACTCTCTTCATCTTTATCTATAAAGTGGTGATAGAAAATTAATTGAATTAGTCCATGGTGCCTAATTGATCAAAAACTTTGAACATACTTATTTTCCATTATCTAAATAGTACCATGAAGAGAATAAGGTAAATTCACCCTCCACTTAGTTTTATCCTTCCAATGATTAAGATGGTTTAAAATACTCATTAAATATCTAGATATTGATCTATATTGCCCATTAGTTCACAAGTGAATAATTTATTGACCTAATAAGCTCGATTATTCCAAGGTTATAGAATACTTTTCTTTTGTATCCCCGTATTCCCTCCTTTTGGGTTAATAATCAATTAAAGAATTGGTTCTCCTTCCACATGAAATACTTGTATCAAAAATTTATATGAAGGCATTTTGGTGATATATATATATATATATATATATATATATTTTAAAAATGGTAGATAATTAATTTATAATGTATTTTCTTATTCATATTTTTATTCCCTTAAATTTAACATTATCTCCCTCCAAATTGGTAATGAATTATTCTAATGAATGTTCATCATAGCCATGAAATGTTTTGAGAAAATTTAGCCAACTTTCCACTTGAAACACATTTTCCACTAGTTCATCTTGAAGGAGGAGTTCTAAATATTTTTATTCAAAATTATTTTTATATGCCATTTATGGGATTTGGAAGTATTTTTGGAGCTTTGTGTATAAACCTTGGTAGGAAATAGGAGCATAAATAGTAAAATTTGAATATAAAGAGCAATGAGAAATATTTGAAAAAATAGTGAATTAATATTTATCTCCTAAAAGCATCCACATCCCACCACATCATTAAGGCCATTCAAAATCAATCCATGATGTCCTAGTGTACAACGATATTGGTCATGCATGAAAAAATTACATATCATTATCTAGGTTATAACTATCATTCCAAACCATTATAATTATGCATTTTATTTTAATGATTTGATAAGGGAGAAGGAACCTTCATTAATCCCTAAGCTTTCTATTAACAACAAACATAACTAGGAAAAAGTTGACATTTTTCACCATTCAAACAATCTAATCTCTAGACTACACATAATGGGGGGAGATAGAGATAGGATTGAGTCTCTATTATGAAAAAAGGTTAATGTTAATAAGAATTTTAGGTGAAATATTCATTAGGGAGGTATTATTAAATACATGTAGTGGATCATAGGGCATGATGTAGACCTTGCTAAATATTTTATTGTAGTTGAGAATAAAATAATCATGGAGATGAGAGGTCTTAGAATTAGTGTCATTGATTATTTTATAGGGGAGGTGATAGGGATGTTGTGTGAAGGTTAGAAGGAATTAATATACAAATTTAATAAGATGGAGCTAATGCAAATATCTTTTAGGATGAATAAGGCACTAAAAATGTATAAAAAGTGGTCCTCATGAATAGACCTACCAAGTTACTAGATACAAGTTTTCCTTAAGATAATGAAATACCTAAAACTATAAGTTAAATTCACATTTATTTTCTCATACCAATTCCTACTACTAAATCATTTCCAAGGATTTGGAATAAGTCTGCCATTTTATTTTTTATAGTCCTTTAAGAGTACAACCCTTTATTTTCAAATTAATGAATAAAATACCATCATTCACTAAGGGATTACCTTTTTTATTATCAAACACAATGAGACATTTTATGGGAAAAAAGTTTTTCTACGAGGGTCTTATGTGAAGGATGACTCCACCAATTAAGACCCACCTAGAGACTCTCTCTAGCCTCCTCCTAGCCCTTCCCCTACAAGCCTTAATTCCAAAAGTCTCACTAGGGAGCTTCTTCTCCTAATAATCAAAAATAAACCTAAACCTATTTTATTTAAAGATGATAATGTACAGTTATATTCATGGAAAGGTAAGGCCATCATGTCTGATTCGATCAAGAAAAATAAAAGATAACTAGAAGATTGCAATGGTAATCTCCATGAAGAAGGTTTAGGCCTCTGATCAAGGAATGGAATTAAATTAACCTAGAAGCCAGAAAAATGTTACAATATTTCACACATATCAATGTGGCATAGGTTCTATCATGTAGGTATAAATATTAAAAGTTAGAGGTTAAACTCACTCCCAAACCCTCCCCCAAACCTGTCACTATGACTAACCCCCTTAAGAATATCTTGAAGAAGGAGCCTCAAAATAAACTAAGGATGATCCCCCTGAAGGACATCACTAAAGGTTTGAGTAATATGACTCAATCAAAGATTATCAAGGATAGGTCAAAGGACAAGGACCCCAGCAAGAAACTCACAAAGGACACTACACTCCCTGATTAATTTCAATTTTATATTAAGTAATATTTGATCTTCTCTTGAATTTTACTAGTTTTTAATTTTGATAGTATTTTGTTTTTCAACCCATTGGGATTTCTCTATTTTGTATTTATATTGGTTTAACATTTTGGTTAAAATATCCTTGTAAAACCTACTCATTTACCTAATCAAATAAAAAATATATATAGCTCCTATAATATATAGGAGTCAGATTTAGTTATAAAGGTTAGATTTTCTTGGGAAATATTAGATTTTATTTTGGCATGTTATTATATTTTAGATGAATCAAATGAACCTTTTCCTCACTTTAAATTTCAATTCCACTACCATCTTTTTTGTCTCTTGAAATTATGACTTTTTGTCCATGCAAATTCATTCCTTGTCATAAGTGACCTTATAAGAACCTTTCCTTTTAAAAATACCTTTATTATATAATCCTAAGTGATATAATGTCTTGTCAATTATGTATCATTTTTTTTGAAATAATTTTAGGAGATACGCCCAGTTTTGCTATGTTTGAGAAAATACCCTTTTAGAAGGTACCCCTTCTTGGAAGACCCCTTTTAGGAAAGAGGATATTGAAACAACAACATAAAATTTAGAATTAATTTTAATCATATATAAATTAAGTACATACCTTAGATTACCTATGATCATATTCACTTCATATTTTTCCACGTATCTTAGAATGATGAAAAAGAACACAAGTTAGTCACAATTACTATCTTTATTATTTTCTCTTTTGAAAAAGTGTCATTTTATGGCTTTAAAAAATTACACCATTTTATTATTATTATTTTAATGGGGATATGATCACCATTTTTGTATTTTAACCCTCCTAATTTATTTGGACTCAAAACCTTATCCTTTGGTTATGATGGAAGAAAGTGGTTATTCAATATAACCAAATTCTGATTGGGATTGAATCTAGTTGTATAAATCTTATTTGTTAGGAGGTTGATTATATATAATCAAACTATGCCCATTCACTAGAATAGTTTTCATATTCCCATGAATTGGTAATAGTTTAATAGAACTATTATTAAATATTTTATCAATTTAATAAGGACCTAACCATATGCTTTAGAGTTTACCTTTTAAATGATGATATTTGGAATCAAATAATAAGTCCCAATCAACTTATTTAAATTCTCTTTTATTGATGTGATTTTCATGCAATACTTTATTATTATATTTAATAAGCTCCATCTACTACAATACTTTAATAATCATCTCATATGGTCCATTTAATTGAGTAATTATGTCTTTCTGTGTTTATGTCAAGTCTAGGCCTACTTAAATTAATGTCCTTAATGTATGGAATTCAAACTCAATTAGAAGTAATGGATTATTTAAAATACTATCTCATATGAATAAAAACATGTAATGGACTTCCATGTTGTGTTATATTCCCAAAGTACTTCAGATAACTTAGTTGTCCAAACTTTCCTATTGATATCTACTATATTTATTAAGATGTTCTCTAATTATTTATTAGTGACCATAACTTGAACATTGGCTTGAGGGTGGTAAGGTGATGAATTGATGTGGTTGATATGATAGATCTCTATGAAATATTTGATCATATTAGATGAAAATTAAGGTCCTTGATCTGAAAACATGACTCTAGGTGTTATAAATCAACAAAGAATCATGCTACATAATAAGTCGACAACTTTCAATTCATGGCAAAATAGTATATATTAGATATTAAACATCTATCCATTTGGTGACATAATCAATACATACTAAAATTTAATCCTTTCCTTGAGATGCTTGATCAATGGGACTAATGAAATATAACCCCCATTTCTCAAAGGGTGTAAGAAAATTTGAGGATGGAGGGGAATCTCAATGGATAGTGTTGGTTTACTCATCATTTGAAAAGGTTCGCATTACCAACCATATCTCTTGACATCTTTATTAAGTGAATCCAAATAGAATCCAACCCCTAAAATCATGTGAATAATCATATAATTCTCTTGAGATGTCATAAATCCCAACTTCATGAACACACGTGAAAAAAACCAAATTAGCTCCACATTTGAACAATAATATATTAAAATATTTATAATTTTCACTATTTTTTATTAAATCTTTCCTTTGTTTATGACTGAAATCACAAGGGAACTTACCTGTAGCTAGATAATTAACCATATCAACAAACCAAGATAAGTGTGTTGAGATTATGAGAAATTGTTCATCTAAAAATTGTCCTCTATTAGATCATCTTATCCTTAAACATTCAATCTCGATATAAATTCAATAAATACATTAGATTTATCTATATCAATAATGATTATTATATCAAATTCCTATAAAATTAGTAACCATCGAAGGATCACATCTCCTACTACTAGTTTTTTCATCATTTATCTTATGGATAAATGATTTGTATAGATGAATATTTTATATACAATGATGGAGTGATGTAATTTTTTCATAGTATAAATGCAAAAATATAACTCCTTTTAAGTGCTTGTATAGTTTGTTTTAGGAGTTAAGTTTTTACTAATGTAATAGATAACATACATCTTACCTTATTTATATTTATTCCCAAGGACTACCCCCATTGCATTATTATAGGCATCTATGTGTATATGAAAGGGTTTATCTAAATTATGTCCTCTCTATACTAGATCAAAAATTATCTTCTCTTTTATTGCTTCAAAATATTGATGGAATTTTCAAAACCACACAAATTCACTATATTTGGTGAGGAAGGAAAATACAGGTGTTTCAATCTTACTAAAATATTTAATAAGTTGCGTATAATATCATGCATGGCATATAATATTTTGATATTATTTTGGTTTTTTAGGTGAAGGAAGCTGTGAGATGACCATAATATTCTTAGGATCAACTTGTATTACTATATCTAATATATTATATCCTAAATCATACTTGATCTACCATCATTAGACATTTTTCATGGCTTATGGAAACTGATGTTTTCCATACATGGTTAATACCTTGTTTCTGTTTTAAAATGATTCATAAAATGAGTTTCCTTATATTTTAGAATCATCCATGTGTACTTAAACATAGTCATTAGTAATATTATTAAATATGGAAAGTACTACTATCTAAAAAGTGGTTGGTGCATTGCATATCCCAAAGGGTAAAACTCTGTATATAAATTTTCCCCAAAGACATGTGAAGGTTTTTTCATCATTATATTCTAGAGATAATCTTATTTGGTTATACCCATTAAATCCTTCTAAGAAGTAAAACTAATTTTTGTTGGTTGGATTGTCTAAGATTTGATTAATGAATGGTAGTAAAAAATAGTATTTTGTAGTTGATTTGTTAAGTTCCATATAATCTACACATATAGTCAATTGTCTATGTTTTTTAGGGTCTACTAGTAGAGGTGAAACCCATTTATTCTTTAAGAGTTGATATATGAATCCTAATTGTAACAATTTTTTAATCTTAGTTACAATAATGTCTCTTAATATATGGCTTATCCTTCTTTGACATTATCTAATTATTTTTATATTTTCAAAATATATGTGGTAGGTGAAGACATTTGGATTGATTCCCTTCATATCATTGTATTCAAACACAAAATAATTTTTTTATGATTTTTAAATAAGTTAAAGAACATGGTTTCGTATTCATTATTCAACAAACTATTTATATTCAACATTTTACCTAGTTGTGTTGCAATTTGTTTTGTTCTTAGTTAGATTGAATTTACTTTCCTGAATTCACTCATTAATGAGTTTAAAAGGGAAATATTTAGAATGAAAAATGTAGAAGGTTATTAATTATTTTAGTAAAGACTCCCTTGATTAAATTACTCATTCTAATGAACAACAAAAATCTGAAAGGAAGGATCCTTGGCTATTAATTTCCCAACTAAAAAGACTCTATTGGAGAGATGCATGATCATAAATTTCATCATGAGTGTCTCTATAATTGATTTATAAATATTATAACTATGGTTTGGTAGGTATTTTCAATGGTATGGCTATCTCCAAAGCTAGGTTGGTGACTTCCATAACTAGTGTGGTGATCTCTAAAAGGTAGACTGGTGACTTTCGAAGTAGACTAGTGACTTCTAGAGCTAGACCATAGACATCAGTATAGTATGTTAATTATTATTATATCTCATTTATGTGTTTTTTAATATTACCATTATTAAAAAATAGATATGATTACCATTTTTATCAGGTTCATCTACCCATAAGTGAGCTATAGGTTCTATGGATTGTTTTCAAGTGGATATAAAGAGATCTTATTTGCTTTTAGTTCATTTGAAATTATCATATCACCTGACCTATGATATATAATAGTTTATACTATGGATATCCAGGGCCTTGTTATGATTATTGGATAACCCAAGTTTTGACCATTTAGGTCAAGTTTAATAAAATATATAAGATATTCCTAAGATTCAACCATTATTGAGACATCCTTTATAACCCCTTCTGGTTTAGCAATTGATTGGTCAACCATTTTTAGAACTATGGAAGTTAGTTATACTCTAGTTAAGGAGAGTGAGTTTATTGTATCTAATGTCAATATATTTATAGTAAAACCTAAATCCACTAGCATGATAGGTATTTATTTCTTTCATATGGCTAATGTGATGATTGTACTTCTAATATCTCTATATTTTTATAAGAGTAACTTTCCTACTAAGAAGTCAACAAAATTACCATCTATTTATATGGTTTTGGGATATTGTATTTTTATTCTTAGAGTTCTGACACATACACATTTGATTATTTGGTTATGTTTTGAAATGTATCTTATAATTTGCATCAATGGCATCTCAATGCTCAATTTTTTTAGTTCTTGAGCTAATTCAAATTCACCTTTGTGTGTTATTTCCTTGGGTCTCTCAAGAAATGGTATTAGTTATGGAGAAATATAAAAATTGGTTTCCTAAGTTTTTTATTTCTCCTAGATATTATATTTGTCCTTGATTAGATCATTGGGAAGGTTTGGTTGTTCTTTTTCACTATGGATCTCTATGATAGCTGGTAGAGAAGGATTGTTCAATGCTCTTCATGAGCATAGATAATCATTATAATTGTTTATGGTGTTTAACCCCATGGTTTCTTCTTGTTCTATAACATATATATGTGTTAATTATCTATTCTTATTATTTTCCATAGGTTGGTAAATTAACTATTGTATATTTACTTGTTCAACATTTTCAAGATAGCTAGTAGGAGCAGGAATCAAAGCCTATTAATGTGAGAATATTATTTGTTGGTTAAATGTTGGTTGCAGTACCCATGGTTTTTTATTATAATGTGTTACCCAAGGATATTATAGTATCCACTCTTGAGAATACCAATCTAGGGTTGCCCACTAGTTTGGAGGTGTTGATCTATCCCATGGCATCACCCATGGATTGATAGGAGCTATGGGAACAATCTGATTTGAATTTTGTTGGTAAGATAAATTGTTAACTTTAATTTGTGATATATAATTGATCTCTTGCTTATATTGGTTACATTATTTTATTTTATTCTTGATGCTAAGAAGGAGACTATAATTTATTATATCATGATCGTTGATGTCATGAATACCACACATATCTATTTCGTCAAGAGGATAATCTTAGAGGGCATATCTAAACCTACATGTTAGACAATACATAATAAAGGGTATAGTGGTGGTGTTGTATTTTTATCATATACCATCTAGTCTAGTTTTTGTGATAAAATATCTATTTTTATATATGAAAAATCTTCCATGAGCTGACTTACCTCATTATTTAATTTCCCTATTTTATTTTCCTAATATTAGCCTCTGTCCTTGAGTAGTTATTACATAATTCAAAAATATAAGTATCCAAGTTTATTTACATATTATTTCCTCATAAAATTCAATGATTATGGATCACCCTCATCCACTTATTTCCATAAAACTATTTTTATTACTTATTCATCTAATTCATATCCACAACTTCTAAGGACAGAGAAAACAATCAAGATAGTCTTTCATGTTTTCATCTTACTTTTTTTATATATGAAATAATTACCCATTTCTATCCCATACTAAATTCATTTTACATTCCATTCCATGTATGAATGTATTTTTTTCCTAACCCCATAAACCACCTCATAGTTGAATCCTTTTTTGTTAAAAGAAATAACTTGAATTTTGATTATCATTTTTATAGTCATAGATCTGGCATAATACCTTGAACTCAAATAATAATTTATCAAAATCCTCTTTTTAAATTCCACAAAAAATAGGTGGTACATATTTCAATACATTATTAAATTGATAATTTTCATCTCAATATATTACAACAAGATAGGTAAATGTTCTTCCTACTAGAGGATCTCTAGTTGGTTTAGCCCTATCTTGAGGTTTTAATACGTTTCCTAGATTTTCTCCAATTTTTTCCACTAGATATTGTAAATAGTCCTTATAGGTGCTGTATGTTAATAAAAATTAGATGAAACACTACTTGGTTGAGATTATATATCAAATATTTATATTAAAAGTTCATTTTGATGAAATAGAGTTTTGTCTTGCAAGTTCTTTTAGACTAGATTGCTTTCTCTTATAATATGTACTTACTTTTGAGGATTTATCCCAAGGTTTAGGGGATGGGATTGTGACTATTATTTAATTATAGTAATTTACCAAAGAAATTATTTACCTTAGATTTATTCTATTACACTTTCTCCCTATGAGTTGTTTGTATTTTTGGTTTTTTGTTGGCAGTTCTTAGGAATGTATCTTCCCATTGAATCTCTTTATCTATTCATAAATTTCTCTTGAATTATGGGAAGAATTATTTATTAAAATATTATTTCAAATTACTCATACCTTATTATAACTTATAAATTACATATAAATAGTTCCAAACATTGATGAGGGTCATTGTGTCCTCTTCACTTAATTGTTATATGTCATGTCAATTTGGGAAATCCCCAACGACATTCTGCAATAAGTTATGCAATGGTTTATAGCTAATAGCCTTATTTTTGGGGTGATTTATGGATCATATAAACTATTTATCTAAAATATAATTTTATTGAATTCAAAAACAATCTAATTTATTGTGAATGGAAACACACTTCTTGCTAAATTCAAATTGCACATTGTTAATCTAGTTTAATCGAATTGAGATTGCATGAATGCAAAGAAAATTATTTAATATAATTTATAATAAATATTATTACATGAAATGAACACACTCTATTTTAATCTAGTTTTATGGAAATGAAATTCTTAGAAATCAAGTAATTGAAATGGAAATGTTTGAAAGTAATTATTTGAAGGTAAGTACACACAAAAAAATAACCCTATAGGCTAAACATAGAAAATAATAGTTTGTATGAAAATGTATATTAGCATTAAAAACACATAAAAATACATAAAAAATAAATAAATACAAAACTAATAATTATTATTTAGATCAGTGGGAACTTTTTCCTCCTCAAAATACGATTAAACACTCTTAAGCTTGGAAATAATTCATGAACTCAACTTCTCATTATTATGGAAATTTGCTTACAATAATAGAAATGTTAATATTAAAAATAATAAATCCTTAATTATATACTCATTATATAATATAAAGAATTATTTTTATATATCACAATGTTTATAATTTTTTTTTGCAAGGATAGAGTAACAACTAAGTAGATGATATCCTAACTAAGATCATGTTTTATTTCATAACAACATCCTTTCCACATTCTCACAAAAATAGGTATAAAGTATTAGATTTTAGTTCTTACATGGTTATGTTTATTCTTATGGTTAATGAGTTTCAATTAGTTGGTATTTATGACCATTGGAATCTCATTTATTTATCAGATCTAAACATAGTATTTATAGTTGGTTTATGAGAAACTTCCATTAAGAAAGTTACTATATATATATATATATATATATATATATATATATATATATATATATACTATTTATAGAAATTATATATTTAAAATTAAAATTATTTTAAAAAAATGTCTTAAAATTATTTATATATAATATGTACATATCTATAATATTAATGTATATCCTTATAGTGATCTTGTAACATGATTGAAGATCTTTGGAGCTAGTCTACTAACTTTTTGAGCTAGATTGGGGACTTCCAGAGCTTGTATGGGGATCTTGAGAACTATAAAAAAAGTATAGTAAGATACCCCATAGAATATTTTGAAATAATTTTTTTTTCAAGACTTATCCTTATTATTTTTTTCCTTCTAAAAACATCTAATCTTGACTATAATAATTAATTGTGACCAATACATACAAAAATAATGTTTTTTCCATGTAATTTTTAGAATATATGGGTAAAACAAAATGAATTACATAATATAATAATATAAATAACTCATAATCTAATTTAAATTATCAATGAGTCCTATTATGAGCATCCAAATCCACTCAAAAGGCTATTACAATGAGCCATATCATGGACTCATCAATGGCTTTTAACATTTTTATTCCTCCATATAGATTTAGAAGAAAAAAATGAGTGAAATAGGTATCTATCATAAGAGATATTACAATTTAAAACCCAAGATAAGAACCTAAAGACCATGGTGTCTAAAGACTACTAAAATTTCCCACAAGTAAGTTTGCAACCTCCAAACTGTCCTATATGTGACTCAAGTTAAAGGAAATTAGAGGAATATGGGTACCATAGAAGATCAATCCATGTATTAAATGTGATAAAATTATGAATATGGTCATGGATAATCACAAGGAGGGTAAATTATACTTTAAAAGGGATAGGGATATGTTATGATAGGCATGTTACTAGGGAAGTTTTATTAACCTAAAAAATAACCTAGCACAAGCACTCATAAAAGATTAGTCATCCCAAAATAAGGGAGAACAAATTTTCATCAAAAAATAGATGGAATACAAATGGTCATATTAAAATAGGAGGAAAGTAAAATGGTGGCTGAAGAATCATGAAGTGACTAAGTCAAACATGATAAAATGAAACCCAAAAATGTTATCTAAGTTATACAAAAGAAACAAAGGTTTGAAGTAAATAATACCAAAGAAAAAAAAATGAAACAATGGTGTAATTAAAATGATATAAATGTGAAATAAATGTTGAAAATTAAAGTTTTATAAAATTAAAGAGAACCATGATATAAACAAGATATGTAAAACAAGGCATAAAAATGCCTTATATAAACATGAAATATAATCATATGATAATATTAAGATATGATGCATATATGTGATCATAAATGATAATATAAATCTTGAAATATATAATCAATAACATATGATATGTCTTATTATAACTAGTATTAAGATCTGATCATAGTCTCTTCTACTTTATCTAAGAGTCATGCAAGGACTACTTGATGGATGATATCTATGGAGAAGGTAGGATCACTAGAATAATGAGGAGGGTTTAGTTCCTCCTATGAAGAATAATTAATTTAAGGGACTATAGGCATCATGTGACTAATATACTCATATATATTATAAGGCTTTGGTTAATGAGAAGGCTACTCCTTCATCCAAGAATGACCCTGGGAGTTTTGTTTAGAAGGTTGAGGTGTGTTCCTTAAGTAATTTTGAATTTTTTTAGAGATTAGTATACATATATTTATATTATGTGTATTTTAATAATTTTAAATACAATATACTTACCCATGTTTGAGGATGTAATGTAGATAAATCTTTGGAGGTATAAAATATGAGATGTTAGATAATTGGGTTGTTTTGGGCAAAACACATCTAGGTACTATTGAAGATATAAAAAATGGGTCAAAGCATACATGGTCATACTATGGAAATGAAAAAATCACATATACATAATTTATTGTGGTGGTTGACTATTTGTGATGGGGATTGAGCCTTAAGACTTCTACTTTGCTAAAATTATCTACTATTCTTGATAATTGTTGGCCCAATGATCGACTATATTATGGAAGTATGAATATAGATGTTCTAACCTATGTGGAGAATCGTACTAAGGTATATTTTGAAAAATTTAAAATAATTCATAATTATTGAAACATAAAAGGGTATTTTTTGGGACTAATTCTATAGCCACTTCTTTTGGGTCGTATCTCAATGTAGGCATGATCAACATAGCTAACATATTAGGAGGAAATTCACTCGAGGGATAATAAATTATGGAAAATTGGTATTATTTTATCATGTAATGATCAAGGAGCATACTCCAAACATGATCAAAAGTAATTAAGGTAATACATGAAGAAGGTGGAACATACTCCATCTCTAACTTATGATCATCAATGAAAGGAGGAATAACTTTAGGTAAAGTATAAGGAGAGTGAAAAGTATCAATTAAATTAATGATACAAGAAAATTAAGAAGAGTCATAATAATATTTAGTATATGATTGATAATAGATTATTCACATATCCTTAGCTTGATAATAGCCAACTAATAATAGTTCATCAAGGGCATAACCATCATTGTAATCAGGCACATGAAGATTGATATGACTATAGGAAGAGTGGGGAGATGACTTATTAAGAATGACCACAAAAGTGGTAAACTTGTTAGTTGAATTATTATGAGAATGAGGTTGCAAGGAAGGGTAAATTGAGTGATAAGGATAGAACGGGGTCAAATTTTTTGATCTTAAGATTGATCTCATTAGGTTCATCATCATTAGAATCTAGGAGGTTTAAAGGAATGTTTCAAACAAGTTTTGGGTTACCTTAGTAACCTTTGTTAGAGTTAATGTGGTATTTAAATAATTGTGGTTCATGTAAATGGATGCTAGAAGAGGTTTAAGGATAGGTATTTAAAGACACCACATTCTTCAAATTATTAAAAATTATAGGGTTTGGTGTCACCTTGAATATTATATATAACACCATTATGGTGAAATGTAATGCATTAACATGTATAGGGGGTGATCTCCCTCATTAGATGAGTCTAAGGTTGGCTATGAAATGTTTTATATGATAATGATAAGTTAAATATCATGAGCTTAACTCTAATTTTAATAATATGGATGGTGATATGAATCCAAAATGACTAATAGGATTCATTTATCTTTTATCATAGCCTTCATAGGTAATTTGGGTATATATAAGGTTGCATTAAGAGTATCTAAGGGTTTTGATAAACTTAAGAGAGGTGACACAGGTATTGGAACCTTCATCAATCAAGGCACACTTGAATTGAGTATCACCAATGTGGACACTAATTAAAATATAAGGGTCATCCACATGAATTAATATTTCATTAGGGATCATGGAAATTATAAGAAACTTAAGTGAGAGATAAACATTCATAATCTCATCAACTTGAATGGAAATTTCTTCACACTATTGAAGGATATTATCCTTAGACCTAGGTAAGGTAACTTCTTTCTTATAAGTAGAGTTCAATGGATATTTATTTATAATAAGAGTTGTATCGATTAGTTGTGAGGACACAAAGAGTCCCTCATGAGCTCAAGGAAATGAACTTTATAATAGAGGTTTAAAAGTTATTAAATGCAGTCTCACTCATAAAATCCTAAGTTAGAATGGACTAAGATAAAGGTCCATAGTGTAGAATTAGAGCAAGTGAAGAAGGAGTTGAAGTAAATTTAAATTGATGATGAAAGGAACTATGTGATTTTGGCCATGATGTATTTTAGATAGGGAGAAAAAACTACATTAAGTTGATTAATGCAATTTATTGCACATAAGAGCTAGAAATAAACTGTATCAATATAATCAATGCAATATCATGGGAATGAATATAGTACTATACTACATTTATTTGGTTGATGTATTAAATATGGAGATGGGAATGGAAAAAACTATTTTAGGTTAGCTAATATAGTTGATTTTGATGTGGAAATAATTAACTGCATCAAGCTGGATGATGTAATAGAAACAAAGATGTGAGAACTAACAAACTATATTACGATGGTTAATATAGTAGGAAAAAGGATATGAGGATTAATGGACAATATCAGGGTGACAAAAATAATAGGAATAGTTGAAAAAAATTATGATTTCAATAAGCTTCATTATGTAGTTTATGATATGAATTGGTATTGCTTTCCTCATGCTCAACATCTAGAAAATGAGGTAGTGAGGTATCATGAATTGTTATATAAGTAAGATAAGGAGTATGATCAAGATAAATACAAATATAGACGTAAGAGATTACGTAGTACATGTTGTTCATGTTAACTAGGTTCTCTTCTTTGGTATAGTAGTGAGGGTTATTCATAGTTTCAATAATAGTAGTGGTAGTATGCTGATTGGGATTAGGTTGATGGTTTTGATAATATTTAGGAAGTGGATTTGTATATATGGAAAAAATGATAATTGACATGATTAAAAGATTCATGCTTTACATTAGAGTCATGGGATTTAGCTTTGATGTCATAGGCTTGATGACATTCTCAGATCATAAATTTATGATCAAAGTTGGAACTAAGGAAAAATTTGAAAGTAAGGTTATTAATTTATATAAGGGTTTCATGGTAATGTTACAAACATTCACGATGTTATAAAAACTTTTGGGGATCATACCAATGCTTGGTAAGTAGATAAGGATAAATTTTTCTAATTGAGAGTTTTGTTATTGGTAAAATCACTAAGAGTGGGGTGGGGGGGGGTTGAATTAGTGAGCCTAGAACATCCAACTTCAATTTTAATCCTTTCAAGTTCTTAATAAATTATCATAAGTGTTCATTAAGCTTACACAATATTCATATCAATGAGTAAGAGAAACAATGCAATATCAATCACATAACACATGACATATGTGAGAAACCCTCTTGGAGGAGAAAACCCACTAGAACCTACAATTATAATATAGTAATATAATAACAAGAACTAATCTAGACTAGATGCAACTAATCAAGGAACTACAATCCCTATTTAGTGAGACTATAATCCTACAAGGTGATATAACACCTGTCTAGCTGAGCTACAACAATAACCAAACATTTATCAAGTTTCACCTTGTAAGGAGTCTAAAACCCCCTCATATGTTGATATATGACAAAAAAACCTATGAAAACATCAACTTATGAACTGATGTCTTCAACACCTAATTATGGAACTTTGATTATCACTCTTCACCTTCATTCATACTCAAATAGTAAGAGCACATTATACTACCATAATTATGACCTATAGGTTATAAAAATAGTCCTCAATCTATTATACTATTCAATTTATCCATATATTTCTCTACAACTCCTTATTTCCAAAATTGACACACACAAGACTCTCTAAAATCTCTCCCAAGTTTCTTACTCAAGTTTGTCTCCAAATTCTAGAAACCAACACATTTGGTTTGACTATTTATAGAGAAATAATGATTATCACCATATTGGTTTGCTATTAGGCATGCATTAACCCTTAATACATCTATCATATGAATACATATCTTAATATAATCTTCATATGTCTTCCATATCATCTATGTGTCGCCCTTAAGGAGTTACACCTTTCAATTAGGCCCTTGTAGCCCTTGTAGGTCTCATGTGAACCCATTCACTCCTTTAACACTTAATCAAACAAAATAAGAACATATAACCACTACCAAAAACATTAAACCATTCCATATGATCTATAGATTCCCCTTAAGTTCCAACAACCAACATAAAACCCTTTTTCTAAGGAGAATTTGCTCAAACAACATATTGTCCACATAGTCATTATGAATGAGCACATAGTAACCTTATAAACCTTTTTTCATAATGTATATGATTACTCAAGATTTCATAATGTACATATATCATAATTATGGAGTTTAAAACACTCGCCAATAGATAATTAATCAATATATATTGAAACAATATCAAAAAAATCTCAAACAATCTTCTCAGGTCATTTACAATCCATACACAAACACATAATCAACTTTGAACCTTAATATCTTTGATTTTACACACTTTTAGATCTTTAAATTAGTTTCATTAGATGCGACATGGAGTCTTATTTATATTTTGTTTTTATATCATGGGAAAATTCATCCTTGATAAAAAATATATGATCCAAGAATCACAAACTATTTGTTCTCTTGTTAAAATTGAATATTTAAATATAAACGGTCATAGTTAAACCTCAAACACTTTGCTCACATATTAAGTCATTGATGATAAAATTAAATATGAATCATAAATATTATTTTAAAAATATTTAAATTTAACATATATTCTAAAAATTCCAAACATTAAACCTTCAACATGTTGACCTCATCTTGTGAAATCTTGTAATGTTGACTCATTGTGCACCATCGATCTCTACGTATCAGTCAGGTCCTTGTCATGCACTACTCAAAATTTGATACTAATCAAAACCCTTATGATGATGAAACTTGGTAACATCTCTTTGATTATTTACTTCTTGTATTAACACATTTCATTGATGTTTCTCAAATTTTAACTTGTGCAAAACTAAGTATGGGAACCATGCTTATCTACCTAAAAGGCCAACTTTACACAATCATATCATTTACCTCGCTCAATTGCATGTTCTCAAATTTGGATCATATGATCTCCCTACATATGATAATCTAACTATATTATAAAATATTCATATAAAACTCACACATTTGAGATATAATTCCATTAAAATTCTCACTCAAACTTTTCTACCACGGAGCCAATTATGTCAAAAACTTCTCTAAAAGGCCAACATTGAACATGTATAACTTTTGATGTGATTTGGTGCTTGAACTGAAAGATAGAAAAAATCAAACAGGTACAAAAATTACCAAACCCATATGATCACATTCTCTTGAAACATCAACACATGTGAGATATGCCTACAAATTACTTACTTGGCTCTTCTTGTCACATTGCAAATTTGGCAAAGTATGAGAAAATACTATCAAAATGCCTAGGAGCCCAAATTTGTGCTTGTATATATTTTTAAATTCTTAGGTGTATTATATAAAGTTTAGTTCAAATAAACTAGGGAGTAATTTTATCATATCCATATGACCAACTCCCCTTAACTCATCCACACGTGGCAATGGTGATGTCATCAAACTACCTACTTAGATTTTCTACCACTAGACCTAAAATGCTTAGATGACAATAATGATAAACTAGATGAAATACACTCATGAACATAAGTAATAAAATATTAGAAAACATATTATGAAACTTTTTCACATGCTCAATACTCCATACTCATCCTTGAACATCTTTAACCATGCCAAAATATAAGATCAACCAAACATACTTCAAGCATACTAGGATAAGTACATTGTAAACTTTGTCATTATCACTTGGACTATCAAGGAACTTCATCTAATCACTAGGAAACCTCCATGACATCATCATTACATCATTTAAAATTCTCCAACAATCTCTTTATTTTTCATTAATGTTAATAACCATCATATATATAGCAATATACAACTCACCTTCCTTTTATCTCTTCAAGTAATCTCATAATAGGAACTTTATCCCCCTTTTAAATAATGAAAAAGTGGGAAAAAATTGGTCCTAAGGACCTAAAAAGACCATAAATAGGAAAGGACCACCTTAAAATGATGATTACAAACACACCCTTACCTTAAGCCTACATTTTCTTGCCTTGACAAACTTCTTGTTGCTCCATGCCAACACTCTTCAACCAAACACTGAAATCAATGAATAAGGAAAACATAAAACCATATAAATATGATTAAACACATCAATAAACATCTAAGTGTGTCTCCCCCTAATAACTTTGAGTAATTTCACCTTCTAAGCTTCTTTAGATCTCTACACACCATGAATAACCATGACATATACTCACTAGCATTCTCTCTCAAGCTACCACAAGAACCATCAACAAAACTTCATCCCACTCACCAAATATGAAACATGATCTCAAATAACCTAAGAACTATCCTTTAAATAGACATACTTTGATCTTTTGGAGAAATTGAGCAAAATTCACTCTTCTTCAAACTAGGCATGTCTACCCTCCTTGTAGCCCTACCTGGAACTTGCAGAGGCCATAATTTTTAGTAGACACATCTTCAGGACCATAAAATTCATATATAAATCACTCTCATATTCCTCCTTAGTCACACCAATTTTCATCACCAAAATAGTCTTTTGTAACATACTTCTTCCATAAACTAACTAGCTAATTAGGCTTCCATCTTAACAAAACATGAATAATTTAAAAACCACAACCCTTAAAATCTCTATGAATCTTGATTTGACAACCCATTTGTCCCATTCAACTTCTCAGGAAACCTCATATCTCAACTCATAAGGCAAACAAATTTTCTCTCAGAGCCCAAAACCCTAGAATCTCAAAACAAACAAGGTTAACACATCACCTTCTAATAAATATCCATATTTGAAACTTATTGCACACCTTGAGACAATCATCACACACTTCTGGACCAAAAATTGAGCCACCATAACTTTGGGAATATAGACTTACTATAACCCCTTTTAGGCCTACTTTCCCTTAAGCTAAAAATTGATAAAATTGAGAGCACTAAAAAATATTAAATTAGCACAAACATACCTTTAAACCATAAAAAGACTTGGATCACATCATAAAGAAGTGTATAGACCTTTATCAGAATCAAACTCTTCTTGACATTTCATCAATCTCATTATGCCATCTGGATATACCTATTTTGACACTATATAATATCTCCTTCACAAGTGTCTAGAGAAAGTTCATGAACTTGTTATTCCCTCTTAACCAAATACCTTCTCTGATTATCATTATCATATTTGAGCACACAAACTTACTTTTCCACAAAAAAATGTCTCCTAAGAAGCATAGGCAGAGACACCATACTTCACAATGTCCTAAAACAATGTGAAACTAGGAGTTTCCCACAACTCCTCATATTCCTTCTCCTCCTTGGTCATCTTATACTTGTATTTATTCTTCTTCATAAGCTTAATAAAAGAAACATTCTCAACCAATACAACATTATGTTTTTCTTCTAGAACTGGATTGAAAATATATGGAGATAACAATGATTCATAACATACATTTTCATCTGTAGAATCTTCCTTATATATTGGAACCTCCTCATTAAGCACAAATAATTGATGTTCTTTACATGATACATGCTCAACAATATAAAGATGTTCACTTGGATCCATACATACCTCAAGACTAACATCAACTAGCACCTTTCTCTTCTCTTTTATCTTGGTCTCTTCACTCACAACATGAGTAGATAATGAGAGCCCTTGGTACTATTCAACTTCTAAATCACTATCCACCATAGAAAATAGATTACTTAGACCTAAAATATTATCATGACTCACACTTTTCACCTTTAGCTTCCATGTGTTAACCTTCCTTCTTTATTTCACTTTAGGAGTTTGATTAAATATATTCTGACTTGTAGACCTTCACTTACAAAACCTAGCAATGCGACCTCTTTGTTCATAATTTTAACACACCAAAATCCTTGATGGAAACATATTTTATCTTACCATGTTTGGATAGAAACTTGCAATATGTCCTTTATCATGAGAAACAAATTAACCTCCCCTTTTTAAGAGGACTCACCTTGTCTAATATTATGTGGATAATAGTTTGCAAAGTGTCTCATTTCAAGACAATTGAAGCACTTGATTTTTCTTACACCTTTTGATTGATGACCCACATCATTATCCCATGAAAACTCATTTATAACATGTCTCTTGCATTCTCTAGCTTTATTCCCAAATTTATTACATGTGAAATAGTAACCATTGAAACTTGCATACCTCATGACATTTGGTTGTTTGATCTAATTTGTCTTCATTTTGCTAGCACATTCATTCCTTGTTTGATGATTTATCTTCAAAGTATTATTGTCCTAGTTCACTTTAGTCTTCATCTTGTCTTCAGTTACATTATTTTTTCTTCTTCATATCCAAGACCATTTCTATCACTATCATCCTTTTGACCACTCAGAATATTGTCTAGATCACATGAGCTCTTTTCAAATCTCACAAATGTATTCACCTTAATATCATATTTCTCTATCTCATATTTTAAAGACACAAGCTCATAATCATACCTTGAGCATTCTTCTTCTTTGGCTCTTATAATTTCAAACATAGATTCTAACTTAAAATTAATAAACATGACAACACCTTCATGATCCCTAGAGTCTTCAACCAATCTTACCTCAAACACACTGAATTGATCCTCACAGGTCTTGAGTTCATATTTCATCTTCTGATTGATCTTCTTCTCAATCTTTAGTTCTTGAAGAGCATTCATCAATACAGTCTCACAGTCCATTACATCTTCGTCATCATCTAAATCACTCTAAGTAAACACCTTTTGATGTGAGCAACTACCTTCCTTGGCCATGAATATGGATTCATATTTAGTATGACCATAATCTTCATGATCATATTTTGAGTTACTAACTTCACTCTCATATAATGAGATATAATCTTCTTCAGTGTAGAGACTCTTATTTTTTAAGGACTTCTTTTTGTTGTTATACTTTTTGAGTCCTTTCTTCTTGTATGTCTGATTTTTTTCATCTTGATCTTCACCATGCTCTTCATCATCATTATTTTCATGATTATGAGGGAACTCATGAGTAAAATTTCCTATCTTTCCATAGTTGAAAGATTTGAATGGTAGTTTACCCTTATACTTCTTTGAGCTTGTGTTCAATAACCTAGTACTCAAAGCAATTAGTTCATCCTCATCAATGTTAGTTATGTCATCCTCTTTAAGTTTCTTACTGTAAACACTGAAATTGTGTCGACTCCCCTGGTCATCCCCCGTCTTATTCTTCTTTGCCTATTTAACCCTTGTCGATCACTTTTTCCACCAGCCTTGACCTTGGCAGCATGTAACAATGAGTATAGAGCTAAAGCTAGACTCTATCCCCATTGTGCATCTGCTGACGACGGTCGTTACCTGGCTGACATCATCGATGTCAATCACTTATCGGCCAACGTCGGCAATCTTGTCGACATCAGTCACCTTGCCGTTATCTGTTATCAATTATCATTCAGTTCCCAATCAGTTTTCCAAATGGTTATCGAACCGTCTCTCGAACCGTCCCTTGCCTTCATCAGCATCCGCCGATCAATCCCAAAGGCTAATGAGCTAATCAATCAATCAATCGACCTCAAACTCAGACATTCACAAAATTATGGCGATCATTCAACTCTAGTGTTCAACCAATCTACATTCACTTCGATCAACTTACGGCAACGCTTCAACAACTTCAATCATGGCTTTTATCATGTCTTCTGGCAGGTAAGTATTTACTCTATTTGTTTTATTTCTTTCTAGTTATTATTTGTTTGTTGTTTCTATTTCTATCATCTCGGATCTTCAGACCATAGACCTGAGCCCTGAGTCCCTTCCTTACATCTCTGCCCACTATCCCAGTCTATAACTCCATCCAGACTCGACCAAAACCCCCAGACCCTGTCCAAACTCGACATTACCTTGATTAGACCTTGTTCAAACCCTGTCCAGACCCTGTCCCGACCTTGACCAGACCCTATCTCGATTCTCCCAGACCTTCTGCAACTCATCCAGACTCTGTCCAGAACTTGCCCCGACCGACGCCGGTCACTACCCCGACCGATGCTGGCACTTTAGCCGACATCGGCACTTTCCCTAACCGATGCTGGCACCACAGAGACCAACATCGACGAATGCATAGAACATTTTACTTCATTATTAGGTACACATTTTATTTTCTATCTTTTATTTCTATCATTTTATCTTCCATTTTATCTACTTTAGTCCAATATTCTGCTTTTCTATCAGTGGGTTGATATCCTTCTAGGAAGTCTTCATACTTCTGGGATCAGGCGTTCGCCTGACAGCCCACCATATCCTTTGACTAACATTTTTTTGTGTTTCAGTCTCTTTTCTTCACAGGTGTCATTCCTCCACAGCCAAAGAGGAGAATCTTCCAACGTCTGATTTCAGTGTGCATGACTTTATCAAGTATCTTCTAGCCTTGACCATTTCTTTTAGTTTCTTATTTCTTCTTTGAATGTAGAAAGAAATTTTGCATAGAAACATTCTGGCACGCCCGGTGGGACCCTAGGGCCTTCCTTGGGTTCTTTCTTTCTTTCGTTCATATAGGTGCATTAGGTTCCTTCCTTTTCGCCTCCTTTCATCTCTTCTTAAATGACATCATAAGCAGGACTAAAATGAACTTTTCTTTTCTTTCTTGCACTTCTAGACTAGCTAAAACTCATATTCTTCGACTCTTTCTCCATTCGTCTTCATACGAACAAACATTTCTACTTGGGCATTAAAACACTTTGCATTCATTTTTGTTTGCCTGCATCTCTTAGACCACACATAGTAATTAAACCACATATTGAATTAATTTAGATCACTTGATGTTACACGACCAAACCACCTACATAAAACAAACATTTTAACTTACCTGAGATAAGGCCCAACTGGGATTTCATCCCCCAGTGGATACCTTACCCATCCTAGCAATCTCACTTGGATTTCATCACCAAGGGGAAAGCCCACTCCGTTCTCTGGTGGAGGATAATCTCTAGGCAAAGTATATTTTGGCTAAGCGGGCCCAGCTTACCACTGGACTCGTGAAGTGAGAGGAGCTTGCTCCTTAGCACCAAGCCTCGTACGGAACCTAACACAGACTTCTTGAGCACCATAACTAACCCGAAACCATTCATAGACTACTTCTTCTAAGACCTGACTCACAAAGCCAATCTTCCTCTACACACATTCTAAGGCATAAGCCACTATAATCCTAAAAAAATTTACTTTTAGGGTTTTAGGATCTGCTTGTGTCTTCATCTTTTTAGTTCTTATCTGCTTGTTTGAGCGTGTGATGACATTCTCTCTTGCCTTGTATGGTTTTGACACGCAGTCAAACCAAGGCCCTTTTTTTGACCACTCTAGCCGTCAACTACTTTCGTCTACCCCATCTCTAACCCCTCCTATCATGGAGTTCCACTTGTAGACTGAAAGAACTCCTACAGGACCGACCCTGACCCCGACTCAAATTCCCATCATCCCTGAAGGGGACCAGGATTTCGAAAGATTCTTGGACCTCAATACCGCAGCCCTCCATAACTATCTCATGAGAAACCCAACGCGAGACCTTTCGGGTGACATGGCGATGACATCGATACCATTCATCATCCAACCCTTTATGACTCAGCCTTTCGCCTCAACTATTAACTCAACCATGGCCAATATAGAAAGTTTAGCCTCTTCGTCTATTTTTAGACCGACCTCCATCAGGGTTTTGTTACCCCCTCAATCACTTGCAATTCAACCAAGTTCTACATCATATCAGAACTTGATTATCTCGACCCCTTACACTCTTGTGCCCACAAATGTAGGAGTGCCAACCTATCCTTCGACCAGTCCCACTATTCAACCACCTTTGGCAGTGCCTAGTCAACTTATACCTTCGACCTTCATGACACAACCACCCTTAGCCTCTACTTCTGCCCCTGTGACTAGTCATTTGTACGTTGCACCCTTACTGGTACAACCGACTACATCGTATACCTCCTCTAGCCTCTTTCAAGCACCTTACAACCTAGGGGGCACTCCGTCCACCAATCCGTCAGTAGATGTCATCAAGATGCTGATGGATAAAATGTCCAGTCTCAAAGCTTCTATCTCCGGTTCAAATAATGTCTCTTCATATGACCAGATTTACAACGAGCCCATTCATCCTTCTGTCCCTATCCGACCATACCCCAACCATTGGACGCTTCCTAAATTTACTCGCTTTTAGAGTAATGAAGACCCACAACAACATCTACGGGCATTCAGACATGCCTGCTATCTTATTGCCCATGACGATGCGTTACTTTTACGCATGTTCCCTATGTCTCTTTCTGGCCCTACCCTTGACTGGTATAGCTCCCTTGCCAGACATTCTATCTTTTCATTCATTCAACTCACTCAATTATTCATTGACCATTTCTCAATCAATATCACTAAACAAGTCTCGATCACAGACCTTTACTCCATTAGGCAATTTGACGCCGAATCAGTAGTTGATTTTGTCACCCATTGGAGAGGCTTGATTAACCAGCTCTCCTTCTCCTTGCCTCAACCTGAGCTCATTGAGCTCTTTTCCCAAGCATGTGTTAGTCACATCTCATCCACCTTGCGGGTTCAAACATTCCACACTTTCGATGAGGCCTTCACCATGGCCCGAAAGCTTGAACTCTGCGCTATTAAAGAAGATAAGGTCAAATTGTGTAACACTAACACAAGAACCAATGACCATTCTTCTTCCAGACCTTCTTCTGCCCACTCTAAATCTAAGGGGTTGGCAAACACTATCATCTTTAGACCATCATCTTCAATAATAACTAACCGACCAGCATCTTCAACATTAGTCTACATCAATAAACATTTTCAACGTCAATCCATATAGCATCAATTCACTCCAATTGGAGAGTCATATGCCTCTGTCTTGGATAAACTGCAGGGGGTCCTCAATCTCCCTTCAATCTGACCACATCAATTTGACCCCTCAACACCTATCCCTGTATGGTATAGGGAGAACCACTTTTGTAACTATCACCGTGTCAAAGGCCATGATACGGATCACTGTCAAACTTTTAAAAATATCGTCCAGGACATGCTAGACAAGAGTGATCTTATCTTGGATAACCCAAATGCACCGCCCAACCAAAACCTCAACATCTTCAAACAACCTTTTCCTAATCACCTACCTACTCAAGACAACATCCAAACCATGATCAATGACCCTCAAGACCATGATATACACACCGTCAACACTATCTTACCTCTTGTCCCTGACCAACCTTCTTCACAGGATAGAAGACCCTCTTCTCCTATTAGTCCTCCATCGACCTCTCTCATACTGGAGGACGCCTTGACCACACCTATGCCATTAGCCCTATCTTCATCTGCAGACCCTACCTCGCCTATTCCTCAAGCACACGTAGAAGGCACGATCATCCTTGCCATCTGCCCACTTGAGGAGCCACCCTTTCCTATTTCTTCTCCACCAAGAGAAGACCCTATCTCTTCGCCCATTTCGATTGAGAAAGACCCAGTCACAGTTTCCTCTTGCCCTTTCCCTAAGATTGTTATATCTCACTCACCTCCATCCACATCTAAACCCAAACCCGTATCTAACCTCGCCTCGCACAATAGTGGCCCTCGACTCAAACCCATGAAGACCACTAGACCACACCGGAGGACTCCTCCCCCACCTTCGTCATTACCTTCAATCTTAGGCCCACATCTATCCACTTTAATTAGAGTGCTTCCTACTCCCATCCTTCATAGGGGCACGTCGCCTCCATTACTCTATCAACCTGTCAAACATATATCTTCTCTAAATCATCAACCAATGTCTCTTACGCCTCTCAAACCAACATCATCAACCCTCACTGCAATAAAATATCCAGACCCGTTAGCAGGTTCTTATACCTTGCTGTTATGGCACTTGTTGCAGTCATCTCGCCTCAACCTTCCGCCTCTCAAACCATATCAATCTCTCAGACCTAAACCACCTTGGTTTGATGACACTCGGATTTGTGCGTATCATCACACACCTAGACATGACACAGAACATTGTTGTGCCCTCAAGGTCACCATTCGCTAATGTCTAGGAAATGACACCTCTCTTCTTGACCACATTATCAACAAGCCTTCAACACCATCCTTCTCGTCAACTCTCAGATCCAGACCCTCTTGGTTCAACAACTCTAAATACTGTCATTATCATCATACTCTGGGACATGACACTGAGCATTGTTGCGCTCTTAAAGCTGCCATTCATCAACAACAGAGAAAGGATTCCCTTCTCATCAAGGATCCTCTGGACCATCCCTTCGACAAATCATCAACAGCAACTCATGCCTCTCCAAACTCATCACCTAAATCAGAATCTCCACGCCAGGTTTTGGTTCCTTTGTCGCCTTTAACCCCCTTATTCGACATCAACACAATCCATCTGACCACTAAACCTCAATCGACCTTAACCAATCCATCAAACATTCTCCCTTGCCGCTGGGGGAATTCAACCTTCATCCAAACCTCGACCAATTTTTCAACACAGTCTCGACCACATATCAATCACTCTTTCAACTTAGCCTCAACCAGACTAGCAACCAAACATTGACCAACCTTTTTATCCACACATTCAACCAGTCTCGATCAATCAACGACCATATCAGTCAACTTCACATCCACTCATCAATCAACACGTGACCAATATGGAATGAAGTAAATGAGGAAAGTTTGCTCCTAATTGGCTCGGACCTTTTATTATCATGCACAAGTATGGATCAGGGACTTATCATCTGTCTTCTCTTGATGGACGCCCAGAACCTGAGCCTCTTAATGCATTGCATCTATGACCGTTTTACTGCTAGTCGAGTACTCGTCCACTTGATACTTAACTTGAGCTCGTCCCTTGAGCAATCCCCATCCTCTTCATCCTAATTCCTTTCAACTGTATTCCTCTTAACAATTCTTATAACCCTTTTATGCTGTATGGATGCTTTGTCCTAATAAAAGGGAACCCTTGACCTTCTATAATCTTGTCCATGACTCATATTTCTGTAAAAACAAATCAAGATGTCACAATATCCATGGTCACTATATCAATATCAAAATCAAAAAGCAGACTGCTCCCTCAAAGGACAGTTGTACTATCATTGCTGTAATTAATAGACTGCTCCCTCGAAAGACAGCTATTCAAAAGCCTTTATATTAAACAAAAATCTAGACCACTCCCTTGAAGGATGGCTATGACTAATCTGGAAATAAACAACACTATTTTAGAAGCTTCCTGCATTGATCAGCTTCACAACTGACCACCAAGCAAATGACATCTTTATGCAGACTTCCCGCATCGATCAGTCTGCCCCAAAAAAAAAAAAAAAAAAAGAGTCATGGACTTGACTTATAGTTGTCTCAGGGTCTCCTATAAAAAGGGGCATAGTTATCTCTGCTCTTAAAATGGGTTACCCTCTTTCCTCCTCCTATCACCTGCTCAAGGGACTTCAAGCTCACTTTAATGTCGAAGTGATTCGATTACCGCTCTAACATAACTATGGTCAACGACGTCACGCATGAATGAGGCTCTTAGTTCTCATAACCCCTATCTATGCTATCTTTTTGGTCCTTGTCAATGAAAGAGCAATATGCTTTTCACTTCTTCTGCACTTTGGTCACATTCACCTTCATCACTTGTCAATCAACTCACCTCAACTCTCTTTTCAGACCACTCCTATAGCCTATTCACCCTAGTTTCTATGGACACCAATACACATGGAAACTATCGACCCGCCGCAATTTATGTTCAGCATAAACCAATACTTGCTGAAGCATAAATAAACCTCAATTCATTTTTAGCATACATCCATCATGAATATGGAATATTGCTCAGGATGAAAGACCTCTCAACCAATGTTGCAGAATACACCATTTGGAAAGGGCTGCCACATCTCTTCCCCTCATCATTTCATCATAACCACGACCAATCTATCGACCATTTTGACCACTTGTCTACTACTCAGACCCTTTGTCTGAACTACATTAGCCTGAAGCCCTATGACCAGGGCTATGTAGGCAGCACTCAAATGACACGACTGTCTTCTGGGGTTAGCTCGGCCACATCCTTTCATCCATTCCTCCCCTCGCCCACCAACCATTGGAGATCATACCTCTCTCCTCCAACCTCGACCACTTCCAAGACACTGTTGCCTTGGTTGTTTTTGCATGTATGCTACCTCATGATTGGTTAGCAGAGTTGTGCACAGACCTTTTTTTTTTTTTTTGACCCTCACAAGTATAGGATCGCAAGCCAGTTGATCCCTACTACTTGTGACTTTTTCGTGTTTCTAGGAGCACTTCCTAAGATCGGGATACCTAGAACGCGATGACCCATTTGGAGCTTCAGCTTAGATTGAGTAATCCAATCAGTAGACGACTAAATGCTAGGGCCCAGTTACTTCAATTTTGGCACTCCTTGACCCTTGACTTGCGACACTTTGACCTAACCATCTCGTGCAGTGGTATGCATGTAATCACACCTTTTGTAGCATTCACCCTCACCCCTTTCTCATCCACTCTTTGTCAAATCAACACCCGATTCCTGGTTCTCTTCCCTCGACTCCTGCTTTGAGGGGGAATACCTCATCTTCATCCATAATCAAGGTAATCCGCTTCCTATTTTTGTTTTGGAGTTCATTCAAACAACCAACAAGATGAAATCAACCTTATCCCACACCTGGGGCAATCACTCCTATTTTTGTCTTGCAGTTCGTCCAGAACAACCAACAAGACAAAAAGGGGCAAATGTAAACACTAAAATTGTGTCAACTCCCCTGGTCATCCCCTATCTTATTCTTCTTCACCTATTTAACCCTTGTCGATCACTTTTTCCACCAGCCTCGACCTTGGCAGCATGTAACAATGAGCACAGATCTAAAGCTAGACTCTATCCCCATTGTGCATCTGCCAATGACGGTCGTTACCTGGTCAACGTCACCGATGTCGGTCACTTATCGGCTGATGTCAGCAATCCTGCTAACATCGATCACCTTGCCATTATCCATTATCAGTTATCATTCGGTTCCCAATCGGTTTTCTAAATGGTTATCGAACCGTCTCTCGAACCGTCCCTCACCTTCATCAGCATCCGCCGATCAATCCCAAAGGCTAATGAACTAATCAATCAATCAATCGACCCTGAACTCGGACATTCACAAAATTTTGGTGATCAATCAACTCCAGCGTTCAACCAATTGACATTCACTTCAATCAACTTACGGCAATGTTTCAACAACTTCAATCATGGCTTTTATCATGTCTTCTGGCAGGTAAGTATTTACTCTATTTGTTTTATTTCTTTCTAGTTATTATTTGTTTGTTGTTTCTATTTCTATCATCTCAGATCTTCAGACCATAGACCTGAGCCCTAAGTCCCTTCCTTACATCTCTGCCCACTATCCCAGTCTATAACTCCATTCAGACTCAACCAAAACCCCCAGACCCTGTCCAAACTTGACATTACCTTGATTAGACCTTGTTCAGACCCTATCCAGACCCTATCCCGACCCTGTCCAGACCCTATCCCAACCTTGACCAGACCCTATCTCGATTCTCCCAGACCTCCTGCAACTCATCCAGACTCTGTCCAGAACTTGCCCCAACTGACGCCGGTCACTACCCCGACCGACGCTGGCACTTTAACCGACGTCGGCACTTTCCCTAACTGATGCCGGCACCACAGAGACCGACATCGGCGATTGCACAAAACATTTTACTTCATTATCAGGTACACATTTTATTTTCTGTCTTTTATTTCTGTCATTTTATCTTCCATTTTATCTACTTTAGTCCAATATTCTGCTTTTTTATCAGTGGGTTGATATCCTTCTAGGAAGTCTTCATACTTCTGGGATCGGGCGTTCACCTGACAGCCCACCATATCCTTTGACTAACGTTTTTCCATGTTTCAGTCTCTTTTCTTCACAGGTGTCATTCCTCCACAGCCAAAGAGGAGAATCTTCCAACGTTTGATTTTGGTGCGCATGACTTTATCAGGTATCTTCTAGCCTTGACCATTTCTTTTAGTTTCTTATTTCTTCTTTGAATGTAGAAAGCAATTTTGCATAGAAACACTTACCTTTGAACTTCTTCTTAGGCTTAATATCTTTCTAGAATGCAACTTTCTTCTTTGATAGTATATTATCATTTGCTTTCATTTCATATGTAGTAAGGGTGCCATGCAATTGACCCATATTCAATTGAGTGAGATCATGACTCTCTTTTACAATAAATACTTTTGGATCAAACTTGATAGATAGAGATATTAATACCTTTTGGAATATACTATCCTATTTAAGGTTCTTTCCAAGACCTTTGATGATGTTCATAATCTCATTAGCTCTCTGTAGAAAGGATGCCACAAAATCTTCATCATGAGACTTTTGAATTTCCTTTTGTGTGTCTACAACTTAGTAAGCTTGACCTTTGAATCTCCTTCAAAAATGATCTAAATTTTTTCCCATATCTCTTTAGCAAATTTACAATGGATTACCTTGGTGTATTCAATCTCTGAAATACCACAAGTGATAACATTCATTACCTTAGAATTGTACTCAAATAACCTCATATTTGTAATAGTAAATGGAGGAGTAATAAGAGTAACATAATCATCCAAAAACTATTTCCATATATCAAACCCTAGGGACATAATGTATGGACTCATCATTTCACTCCAAAAAGCATAATTGAATCCATTGAACATCAGTGATTGCTTAGTATAGAAACTTTCTTGATGAATACCTATATTGTACCTTGGATCACCTTTAATTTTTCAAGCATTTACGAAAGGACCTGCTTTGATACCAATTATTAGAGGTACAATCACTAACAGGGGGTGAATCAGCGAGCCTAGAACATCTAACTTTAATTTCAATTATTTCAAGTTCTTAATCAATTACCATAAGCATTCATGAAGCATATACAACATTCATAGTAATGATCAAGAGAGATAATGAAAGATCAATCACACAACACATGACATATGTGGGAAACCCTCTTTGGGGAGAAAACCCACTAGAAGCTACAATTGGAAATAATAAGAACCAATTTAGAGCAACTTTAACTAATCAAAGAACTATAATCCTTATTTATTGAGACTACAATCCTATAAGGTGTTATATCACTTGTCTTGCTAAGCTACAACAACAACCAAACATTTAACAAGTTTCACCTTTCGAAGAGTCTAAAACCCCCTTACATGTCTAGCCACCACAAAAAAACCTATGACATATCCACCTTTGAACTAATGTATTCAACACTTGATGATGGACCTCTGATTATCACTCTTCACCTTTATTCATACTCAAATAGTAAGAGCACTATTCTACCAATAAAATAATGACCTACATGTTATATAAATAGTCCTCAATATATTATACTCTTCAAATAATCTAAAAGGTAATCTACCACTCCTTAATTACACAATTCACACACACAAGCCTCTCTCAAATCTCTCTTATGTCTCTTACTCAAGTCTACCTCTAAAGTCTATACACCAACACATTTGGTTTCACTATTTATAGAGAAATCATGACAATCACCATATTCATCAAAAACTATGAATGCATTACCCCTTAATACATATATAATATGAATACATAGCTCAATATAATCTTCATAGGTCTGTCATAACATCTATGGGTCACCCTTAACGAACTACACCTTTCAATTAGGCCCTTGTAGCCCATATAGGTCTCATGTGAACCCATTCACTCCTTTAGAACTTCATCAAACAAAAAAAGAACACAAAACCAATAAAAAATCATGAACCCATTCCATATTATCTATAAGTACCCCTTAAGTTCTAACAACTAATATATAACCCTTATGCTTCAACACAATTTGCTTAAACAACATTTTGTGCACATAATAATTATAAACAAACACAAATTCACCTTCTAAACCTTATTTCATACTTAATATGATTATTTAATCCTTCATAATTCACACATATCATCCTTATTGATTTTAAAACACTCCCAAATAAATGGTTCATCAAGAGATATCAAAATAATATCAAAATAACCTCAAACAATCTTTTGGGGTCATTTAAAGTCAACACATAAACACCTTATTAGCTTTGAACCTTAATATCTTTTACTGTACACATTTAGAGATCTTGAAATTAGGTTCATTATAGGAAACATGGATTCATCATCATATTTTATTTTTATATAATGGGCAAATTCATTCATGATCAAAAGACATGGTTTAAAAAGCACACACTAGTTTTTCCCTCATTAAATTTGAATATTTAAATGTAAATGATCATAATTAAACCTTAAGCACTTTGCTCACATCTCAATTCCTTGTTACTTAGATTAAATATTAACCATCTATATTATTATAAAAATATGTACCTTTAATACATAGTCTACCAATGATAAATGTTAAACCTTGAACATGTTGACCTCATCTCATCCAATCTTGTAATGTTGACTCATCACATACCATGGATCTCTTTGAATCAGTCAAATCCTTATCATTTAGTGTTCACCATTAAATCTTGATAAGAAACCCAATTATCCTTAAAATTAGAACCATATCCTCGATTCCTTACTTCTTGTATTAACATGTTCTATTGATGTTGCTCAAACCTTAACTTATGCAAAAATGACTAAGAATGGGAATCTTGCTTATCTGCTTGGAAGGCCAACTTTGCATAGTCATAAATTTTACCTCACACACTAACATGTTCTCAAATTTGAACCATATTATCTACTCAAATATCATAATCTAACCATATTAAATAATTATCCCATACCCCTCACATGTATGAGATATAATGACTTTAAAATTCTCCCTCAATTGTTGTTACCATAGAGCTAACTATGTCAAAAACTTGTTTGGAAGGAAAACTTTGGACATGCATATCTTTTGATGTCTTTCAGTGCTTGAATTTAAATTTAGAAAAATCAACTAGTTATGAAACTAAAAAAACCCATATGATCACCTTATATTGAAACATCCACACCTATGATATATGCCTCCATCAAAATGCTTATGGGAAAATACTATCAAAATTCTTGGGAGCCCAAATTTGCACTTGAATATATTTTGACATGATTAGGTTTATGATATGAAATTTATAAAAAATTATCTAGAGAATAATTTGATCAAAACCATATGATCAAATACCCCTAACTCATCCACACATGTCAATAGTGATGTCATCAAACTACTTAGATTTTCTACCACTAGACCCAAAATGTCTAGATGACAACAATGATCAACTAGATGAAATTCACTCATGAAAACAAGAACTCAAAGCTTAGAAAACATATTATATAAATTTTTCACATGATAAATACTTTATACTCATGCCTAAACATATTTAACCATACCAAAATATAAGATTAACCAAACATACTTCAAGCATACTAAGACAAGTACATTGCACACTTTGTCATTGTCACTTAGACTATCAAGTCACTTCATCCACTCACTATGATACCTCCATAAAATCATCATTACATCATTAAAAACTCTCAAACAATATCCCCCTTTGTCATTGATGTCAACAACCATCATATATAGCAATATACAACTCACCTTCCTTCTTTATACTCTCACAATAGGAACTTTCTCCCCCTTTGACACAATGACAAAGTGGGCACCAACTAATCCTAAGGACATAAAAATACCTTCAATAGGAAAGGACCACCTTAACATGATGAAACTAACTCTCCATTACCTTTTTGTTTCTCTCAATCTTTATCTATTTTTATTTAAAGAAGTAAGAAACTAGTAATAAGGGTGTGGTAGAAGACCTTGTTTATTTGTGCATGCATGATTTACATGATCATGAAGATATCCTCTTTAACTTTTGAATAATGAATTGTAGATAATAAATCACTTTTGAAAATGTATTATTAGATGGGTATTAAGGTACATTGTCTAGTGTGAGCTAGAACCAAGAAGCATGAGCTTACTAGGAGGCTATCAATCCACACTCTTAAAATAGTTAAGTTGAAATAAATAAAAGTGAAATACTTGCATCAAATGACAAAAAATACTAAAAGAGAACACATGAAGAAATACATTTTTGATAAATGATAATAGACTAATTAAATAAATTGCAGGTCAATACTAATGCCAAATAGGTTAGGTCGGTTCTAAAAAATACGTGAAAGTGGGATTTAGGTGAGGGTAAATAGGTGGAAATAAATTTCTAAAATTTCTTACCATAGTTACCATATATGGTTAGAATGACCATTGATGGTTAAGCTTATTTTCAGTAAGTGGGTAACCATCAATTGTTGAAGGTGGCCATTGGCAGTCATAGTGATAGGGAATAGTTTTTGTGGGTTTTAGGTGTGTTTGGAAAAGAGTATAGTTTAGGTTATATAAGGGGGTTAGTAAGTGTTCTAAAGATTTTGTTAAGGTTGGGGGTCAAAGGGTATAATTCAAAAATGTCTAATTTGGTTAGGGAAATCAGAAACTAAATAAATAAAACCTAAAATACAAAATGTACTTAGTTTATTTCTTAATGTCTCATGGTTGATCCTAGAGAAATTTTGGTAGAGTAATGGTACTTTACCTCAAGATAAATTTTGGTAGAGGATTGGGTCCCTGTTGTAGTTATTGAATTGCTAAAAGAAGACCTAATGGTTGATAGCTTGATCACCTATCTGTTAGAATGCTTGGTTATAGATCCTTGTTCATCTCTTACTCTCCTCCTTTTATAGGCAAAGAGAGATGGAGGTAGAAGGTTTCATATGAGGTTATGATACTTATTTTGATTCATCATGATGTGTTATAAATGGGTGAGGTGAATATATTATATTTTATTTATGTTAGCTTGTACATATCTAGTGTTTTGTTTGTTTAGGTGGGGAAGGGACCTAATCGTCGGTAGTTAGGGTGATTAGTAGTGGTCACTCTGACCATCAATAGTTGAGTTTTGAAGGTTAAGTAGGGTAAAAGGGTGGGTTTGGCTAGGTGGTCAAACTAACCAATATTAGGCTTAATTAGGGATCAAAGGGTTAAATTTGGTCCTAAGGGGTTCTTAAGGTGGTCCAAGGGCATTTCAATGTTGAGAACTATAGTGTGTAGAATTTTAGTGTCTAAATTTTGCCATTTTTTGTTATACAATTTTTGTCAACAAGATATAAAACAAAAACATATTGTGAATCAAAGGTTTTGGTTACCGTGAATATGAGAGGATGTGTTCTCCCTCAAATAAAGATTTGATGAGGAAAAATTGAATCAAGTGTAGGTTTGATAAGTGGTTTATGGCGGTTCATGAGGTTGGTGACAAAAATGGTTAGGCATTTTAAGTAAAAACATGTGCATAAAATGTGACTATGTGTGATAGTCAATATCATGCATAGACTAAGTTTCCATGGTTGGTAAAAAATAAGGTCATTGCTAGAAAGATAAGTGATAAGTGGATCATGTGATTGCATTTGTGTGTGGTGGCTAGGAACACTCATAAATGCAAGTTTCTTAGATAGGTTTGGTGTTTTCACAAGTATCTAGGGTAAGAATTACTCCCATGAAAAACAAAAATGGTCCAGTTCTGCACTAGGTGGTGTAAATTCAAATGTTCAACATGGCAAGGTTGGTTACTGTAGTCAAAAAGACCAAAGCAAGGTCATTGAAAAATATGTCATAATTTGGACCAAAATGACCAACATTAAAGTGGATGTGGTTATATTTTTACTTGGTTGGAGAGAGTGTTCTTTGAAGTTTGGTTCTAGTTTGGTGGAGAAGGGTAATCTCCAAAAAGGTGGCATGAAGGTGTTGGTGCCAAATAATTTTGAAAAGTTGTTTTCTTGACCATTAATGGTCAAGGGTCCCAAACTCAACCATTGATGGTCACCCTAACCATAGATGGTTAGGGGGAAACCCTAAAAATTTAAAGGTTTAAAAGTGAAAAATAGAAATCATTTCAACTATTTTATTTTTGACTCTCTGACTCTTGTTCATTGGTAAATCTATCATGTTATGAAAGAGTGTTGATGAGGTAGGGTTGACTATTAATTGGTTGATTAGGGTTGTGTTGAGCTATCATGGGACTAAGGATATAGGATAGATGAGGACATGGTTGAGTGGAAAGATCTAAGATTCCTCCTTAATGATGGTTGAAGAATGAGGTAGGGGATGTATTAAATTATTATAATAGGTTAAATTTGGTTATTTATGGTTGAATTTAGTTATGTTATTTTTAATTTGGGGAGGGTTTGGGGGTTTTACATACTTATTAGGTTTTAGTGTGTTATGGTTGAGTTTTCTAGGTTAAAATCAAAATTGGTTAGGTATGTTGTTAAGGATAGGGTAGAGAATAGAATTAGGGTATTTAGGTGTTATAAAGGGGTGATCTATGTTGGATTTTGGGAGGTAGGGTTGGTTATTTTCCACTGATAGTCATACCTAATGATTGCTAATGGTCATACCAAATTTTTGGTGGTCCTAGTTGACTATCAATGGTTAAAGACCAAGTGTTAAAGGATTAACCGACTATCAGTGGTCATAGTGACCATTACTAGTTGCCCAAATAGGGTAATGTTTTTTTGTAAAATGTCTAAGGTAAAGAGGTAGGTTTAAAATGCTTTAGCATTATAATACTAAGGGTAACATTAGAATAGGATGATTTAAGTTGATCTAGGTTGATAAAGAGGTTAGTTTAGGTTGATAAAGAGGTTGATTTATGTTGATAAATATGTTCATTTCAGTCGATAAAGAGGTTGTTTAAGGTTGATAGAAAAATAATAGGTGTTATTAGGTAAGATAAATAAGGTGAAAAGGGGGGAAATCCAAGGGAAAAGTAGTTAATAGAAAACTGAGTATGTTTTTAATGATTTTTTTAGGTACGAGACTAGATCTAGATATAGGATTAGGTTCCTTAGATCTTTAAAAAGATCCATCAAGGTATGACTAATGATGATTGGATGTACATGGAAGAGGTTGGCCTTGGTGTAATAATACACTTCCAATATATTCCATGAGATGAGGTAGTGATTGTGGCTCTCATCAAGATATGTGATCCAACCATGAACACTTTTCTCCTATCGATGGGTTAGATGACCATCCTACTAGAGGATTTACATAGGATTACATGAATACCCATTTAGGGGGATCTAATATATCATATTGAGAGTGAGGAGAGAGATGATCATATATATCTCCTATATGGTGAGGATCAGGCCTTTGGTAGGTGATATGTTGGTGGATTTTGCTACAAGGCATTAAATCAATGAGCTAGAGATGATCAAACGTTGTTGTTGATGATGATGATGATGATGATGATGATGATGATGGTAGTATCCTAATTTGAATTATTAGATTTGAGTAGTGGGTGGTTTTTTATCTATTGTTATGTATTTTGGTGGAGATGTTGCTTGATCAAATAATTTTTGGGTGGGCACTAGTTTTATTGGTGTAGATTTAAATGGAGCTATGGGGTTCCCATATCACCAGAGATACTACATCAACATAAGGTTTGTGCTTCATTATTATTCCTATGATCATATCTAGGTTTTGAGACTGATGGGGTTGCCATGGGAGGCATACACTAAGATGGAATTTAGGGTGTGATTTATGAAATAAAGGAGTGATTATGCACTTAGAAGAGCTAGAGGAGGTATGATGATATTGATTGGTTTAGGGAGGCATTACAGGCATTAATAGTTGGAGATGTGATTTGGAGGCTATATTTCTACTTTCTGAGTTAGACCCATTATAATTGACACATTTTGTTGATGTAGAGCTATAGGTAGATTTTTGGGAGGAGATAATGTGAGAATGAGCTTATCCCTATTGATAGAGTTTGAAATAATTTTGACCTAGTATAGGGGATTATAGGTCCATTCTTAAGGTACTTATGGGATGATGTTGATTTTTTTCTTCTAGTGCCATAGCTAATGGATTTGGTTAATAATCATGATGAGCTACTTGTTAGAGTAGAGATTGATGATGTTAGTTTTTTTTATGGCTATGTAGCATGGTATTAGGCCATATATGCAATGGTAGATTTTGTATGGGATGATGTGAGTAGGTAGCCCATTGATGTGGATCCAGCTAGTGGGGGTCCACAAGTATAGGTATAAAGAGGTGGCCTTTAAGGATAGGTAGGAGAGGCACTAACCACTGTGTAGGCAAAAATCATAGATTTATAAGGTATAATGGCCATATTATATGGCCAAGTTATGACATTGCAGGGTTAGGTTGCCATTATGATGGGGGGGAGGGACCAGGCTAGAACTTCACTGAGTTTAGTGACCCTAGAGAGGGACACTTTAAGATATATAAGAGGAGTAGCTTCAACACCAACATGACCACTAGGTAGTATCCCTATGGCATAGTACTTGGCTATGGCTATAGAGATTTATTATTATGAGGCCATAGTTATGACATAGTTTCCATAGGAGCCCTAATGGGGTGAGTATAGCGTCATCTTGGTAGGTGGAAAAGGTGTAGTGATACTAGGTTAGTGGGTCATTTTAGTGGGTGGATAGGTATCACCTCAAGGGGGTAAACACTAAGTGGTAGTAGTGTCCCAAGGGCATTATATATGATATGTATAGATGTATATGATTTTGATACTAGCCTATGAGCCATTGTAATGAGATATATATATATATATATATATATATTTGAGAGAGAGATTTACATTATTTATATTTACTATTTGATGTTGATGAGACATGATGTATATGATGTGATGATCTATAGATGTGATTTTATGGTTGATGATTCATGGTGTTGATGTTTATGATTATGCTTATGAGATGTAGACTCACTAGTTTAGGCATGTGATGATTATGGATAATGTTTACGATGAATGGTTATACATGATGAAGCTTTATTTTATACATATGGTTATTATGTTATGATTTTGGTTAGGATGTTTCATATATGTTTATGATGTTTTGATCATAGTTTTTCTTGTGGTTTATGATGTTATAATGATATGGTGTTATTTATTTTGTTGATTATGATAATGATGATGTTTTGATTATAGTTAGGATGTTCCATATATGATTATTATGTTCATGTTTATAGTTATTATTATTTTAATTATGGTTATGTGATGTTTACGATAACACATAAATTAAGTTTAGTTAACAAAACCAGATGCGAGAAAAGAGATGAAAAATCATGAGTCATACGTCTAAGTGAATATATGAATCAATTATGAGAGGATAAGAAAAGGCATGATGCTTATTCATTGGTAAGGAATAAAAAACACAAAATTTAGATTTTATCAATGAACATAAGCCTTTTTATTGCTTTACATTAGCATGTGTTGGTTGATGAAAAGGTGTCTTGATCGCATTGTGTCAAGTAAGCTCAAAGTCCCTTTATTTGTGTAGATGGTACAAAGGGAAGATGGGTGGTAAGTGATGTGAAGGGTATTGTAACATCTTATAGGTGTGTTTGTCCCTTCTATAGGTGACCTAATAACCTTAATAGACAAGCCCATGGTTGAATGCAAGGTGTAGACTGATCGATGTGGGAAGTCTATTGATGCTATATATATGAAAGTTGATTTTAGCTTTTTAGGGGATAACTTGTTCTTGATTTTGATACAGGGTCATTTATTACTTTAATCTAATAAGTTTTGAAGTTGATTAATGTAATAAGATTTAAATGATTTCTTAGACAATTTTACTTAACCATCCTTCAAGGGAGTGATCCAAGTTTGGGTTTGTTGATTTTGGTAGCTGTCCTTTAAGGAAGTAATCTATATTTTTAAGTAATTTAGATTTAGGGTAGTTGTCCTTCAAGGGATCCATCTAAGTGTTAGAGATATTTGACCTAAGTGATATTTTTGTATCCTAAATTATTTTGATTCTAGGTTTGACATGGATGAGTCTATTTAGGATTATGTGTTTACCTTTATGAGGAAAAAACATAGAGCACAAGAATGTTAATGATAGGTGAAAGGAGTGGTTTTGAGAAATAATGACTATGGGATTTCATCTTATTAGGGATAAAAAGTATCCATGAGAACCATGCCATGGGTAGATCCATGGTACCCATATTTAGGATTAGGCTATGATTATGATGGTTAATCACATGGTTTTAAGTTGTAATCTATTATCCTCAAAAGGGATGGGATGAAGATATAATAAATCAAGGGATGATCTTAAGTTAGACAAAAGGTGATTTGATACCTATTTAAAAAAATACAGGACATAGATGTAAAGCATTGAGAGGATCAAGTTTTGGTTTTCCTTCTAGAGAATACAAATGATAAGATCTTAATCCATACTTATGGGTTATGATGTAGGGTCTAAGCCAAATAAAAGCAAACTTTCCTTGTTTTTCTCCATATTGGTTACATGTTGATTTTCCTTCAAGTTGAGGTCCCCAATGTTGAAATCTCATTCTTTTAAGTGCTTGTTATAAGCACACTTGATTCTCTCTTGGTATATATGAAGATGTTTAAGTGAAACTAAGTAATGGTCTTCAAGTAACTTAAGTCATGCTAGACATTATTCATGATAGTCACTTTCAGACATGATGTCTTGTAAGGATATGCAAAGAGGAGATTTAGACTTTAATAAGCAAGACTACCTCTGCTCCAAAGAATAGAAAAAAGGGTAGCACCCATATAGGTTCAAATGCTATTGTGATAAGCCCATAAATAAAAAGGGATGTGCAAGTGCCAATCCCAACTAGAAGCACTGACCACTTTACTTAACATTTTGTTAAGGGTTTTATTAGAGGCTTATGCCTATCCATTTTATTATGGATGATAAGGTGAGGAAAAACTTAATTTGATGCCAAATACATCTCAAAGACCTTGGAATTTTTTTTGAAAGATTTTCCATTATCAGTGATGATCATATGGGGAACACCAAAATGAAAAATGGTATGATGATTGATGAAGTCAACTATATTTTTAGCTTTCATTGAGATGAAAGGAATAGCTTCCACCCACTTGGTAAAATACTTATTGTCGTTGATGATGGAGTGGTGTTATTGTGAAGAGTGAGGATGGATTTCCCCAATGAGATCTAGTCCCCCATTATGAGAAGGGCCAAAACTCTTTGAATACTTAAAGAATATGGGCTGGTGCATTATGTAAATTGGCATGTTATTGAAATTTAACACACTTATTTACATAATCACAATAGTCTTGGTTGAGGGTGGGCCAATAATATCCAAGGTGAAGGATAGATTTAGTGATAACTAGACCACTAAATTATCCCCCATAGATTCCATCATGTGTTTACTTGATAGCATGGGAAACTTCATGATTGTAAAGGAAATAGAGAAGGAGGTTTTTAAAATTGCATTTGTAAATGATTCCCCTTAGTATGGTATAACAAGAGGTATTTTGAACAAAGGATCTTTGAGCTTTCTGACATAGGTTGGAAGGAATGATGTCAAGGCTGAGGTAGTCAAATGTTTTCTCATATTAAGTGTTTAATGGATATTCCTCCACATTACATATGGTAGGGAGGTTTTATTAAATATAAGATGGTGTGATAAAATGATGAATAGTGACAAAGAACTTAGAATCAATAGTTACAAATGGGATTTGGGAAGCAAGGGAAGCCATTGTATCCATGAATTTATTGGTAGATTATGGAATAGATTGGATAAGGTAATGATCATATGATGCTAAGAGTATATCTACTAGTTTTTTGTACTTTTTCAAGACATCATTCTTACATTGGTAGGATCCATTGACTTGGTTGACTGCAAGTTAGGAATCACCAAAGATACTAATTATTTTGATTCTCAAGGATAGAGAAATTTGAAGGCCTATTATTAGCACTTCATACTAAACCATATTTTTGGTACACTTGAAATCATCTTTGAAAGAAAGATTAAGAGGTTTTACACTGAGGGGAATGAGGAAAACTCTATTACCCCCACCACATTGGCATTTTGAGCCATAAAAAAACATGATTATTTGGTAGGTGATGTCCTCTTGAGAAAGAGTTGTGATGGATTCATCAAGAAACAAAAGAGGAAGTGTTTAGTTGTTCAACATAGGATCTTTGACCAATTTATGGGTGATAAATTATCATTTAATTGACTTCTAGTAGAGGAAATCAAGATCAAACTTAGTTAAAATCAGGATCCACTTAGCCATACACTAATTTTGGTATGGTTTAGAGTGCATTTTCTTGAGTGGGTTAGTGTTAGTGATGATATAAGTTTTATGATTGAGGAATAAATGATTAATTTTGGTATCCATAAATACTAAGGTGAGGTAAATATTATTGGTATGGGTGTACCTAATCTCATACTCTATAAATTTCTAACTTATATGCTAGACAAATTGCTCTTTTTTTTCCATCATAGTTAGTGAGCATTGCCCATAGGGAATGGTCAGTGGTGGATATATAAAGATAAAAGGGTTGGTACTCTTTAGGAGGTGTAATAATAGGTCGAGAAAGGAGGTACTCTTTGATTGAATCAAAGGCCTATTAATAGTCCTTAGTCCACTTAAAAGAGGTATCTCTCTTGAGAAGATGGTGAAAAGGTCAACATCTATCTAATAA
Organism: Torreya grandis; assembly: GCA_037957365.1. Classification (NCBI taxonomy): domain Eukaryota; kingdom Viridiplantae; phylum Streptophyta; class Pinopsida; order Cupressales; family Taxaceae; genus Torreya; species Torreya grandis. Next base: position 792,671 of record JARHVA010003304.1, read on the forward strand.
ATAAGAGATGAAGTGAGAAATGGATTGGAGCTTCCAATATAGGTTATAAAATTGTTTAAGGTGAGATGGAGGGGACATGTCAAGGATTACTTTGAGTTTGGCAGGGTCTACTTTGATTCTTGAAAGAGAGATGATAAATCCAAGAAGCTTTCCAAATAAGACCCCATACACACATTTCTTGGGGTTGAGTCAAACATGGAAATGGATTAGGCATTCAAAGATAATTTTGAAAATATTTAAATGAATCTTTGAAATATTTATATTTCCTAATGAGGTCATCTACATAGTCCTATATGATTTTATGGATGAGATCATGGAAGATGTAGGTCATAACATGATGGTAGGTTACTCAAATGTTATTCAGACCAAATGGCATGACTTAATAACAAATAGCTCCTTATGGGGTGATGAAGTCTTATATTAATCCTCAGGGTTATTAAATATCTGATTATATCTTGAGAAACCATCCATGAGGGATAACATATCATGATTGGTTATAAGATGAATAAGTTGGTCAATGCTAGGCAAAAGGAAGTCATGCTTTAGACAAGAAAGGTTGAGGTCATATAATTGATATAGAGGCAAAGTACCCCTATGGGTTGGGTGATGGGAATGATATTAGAAACCAATTGGGGATAGTTAATGTGTTGAATGAAATTGATAGATAAGATGTAATGAAGCTCTTTTTTTACTAGAAGGGTGATATAAGGGTGCATCCTATGAATCCTTTGCCTAACAAGCTTAATATCAATATGGATGATCATTTTATAGATGGATATGGAAGGATTGATTCTTTAAATATCTTAATAAGACCAAACAAATTCTATTCTTTGATCATCATTTAAAGAAGTGTAATCCTATTGCTCTATAGAATCTAAGGATTGACCAATCTTCACAATGCAGGGGTTATCCTAAGTACCTAAGTTGGCATTGATAGTGAATTCATTCAACATGGTTTGGTTTCAAGGAAGAAGGGATTTTTGGATAAAATAACCCCTCATACCAAGATAAGTGAGATATAACCCTCATCTTGACATTGGATCGTATGGATGGTAGGAGAATCATTTTTTACCATTTTAAGATGAATTAGAGGAAAGGTTCTAGTTTGGCTATCCTTTTTATAGGTTAAGGGGCCCACACTAATAGTATTGACTAAAAAATAAAGTTAGGAGGGATTATTTAAAAACATTTAAACTTCTATGGAGATGGGGTTAGTGAGGATGGGATGTCTTCCTCAATGGTGGTAATGGGTTTGGGTGAATCGATAGGTTCTTCAGGTAGTATAAACCCCAGACAAAATAGTTCATGAGGTTTCTAGGTTTTGATTGAAGGTAACTTATGGGATCTAGGTTCATAATGGATAAGGATGAATCCCTTATAGGCACACCTATGAAGGTATAATTTGGAAAATTCTAGTTTGTCCAAATAGGAAAAATTAGAAGAAAATGGTCAAATAAAAGAGGTAGTGGAAGAAGCAAGAACTGACTGATTAAGTCCCCCATAGATGAAATTTGTCTGGTGGTTATGAAATTTTAAAGGAATTATGGTTCTAATATTGGGATCATAATCAAGATCATGACCAAGGTTTTTATACTCTTGTGGAGTAGGGAAGGCATCCAAGGCCAAATGATGATACTCTCCTAATGAGAGATGTTAGAATGTGGGTTCTAAGGGGTCCTTTATGGGGATCTAATAAGAAGGGATAAATGAGGTATTTAAAGCTTCATCACTGGTAGGGGTGTAATTACTATTGGTTGGAGGTGAGGTGGATGAGTAATGAATGAGAACATAACTAGATCGATATGTCATGTTGTAAGATGCAAAAGGACTAGGGTTAACTTGTATAGTAATGACCTGACCCTCATGTTCAAACTTGGCACATCAATGCAAGGTGGATGGGACATGACTCACGACATATATCCAAGGGCATCCCAATAAGATATTTTATTAGAACTTTCCTTATAAAATATATAATATATTTAAAGGCATGCAAGGCCCCAAGAAAATATGGAAGATGATTGTCCCTAAGGTTGTGGCCATAGTATCGTTAAATTAACAGATGATCATTGAAGTTTTTGACATGATATTCTTGGGTAGCTAGAGTTGGTCATAAGCATGAGAGGAGATAATATTAATAATATCTCCTCCATCAATCATCACCATTTTGATGTGGGTTTTATTTATTTATGTAGTGATGAAGAGAGGTAGATCTAGATCTTTAGGATGAATAGAAGGTATTTTTGAATTTTGAATGTAATAAGGGAAGAAAGTTGAAGAGATATGACAAAGGTTGTAAGTGGTTGAGGATATTTAGGTTAAACCTCTATAGATTATAGAGCCTCTATTAATGATTGGTGTTGATGGGGAAATGCTTTAATTAGTTCATATAGCCTCATCTTCACTAGTGTCTGGTAAATCTATTTTATAACTACTCACTAGATAGATTTAGAAGGTTTGTAGGTAGGGGCACCCAAAATGGATATTTTAGGTTTTGGTTAAGGTGAAGGTGAAGGTGTTTGAGTTAAGTTGAAATTATAAGGGGTGAGATAATATGTCCATGAAATGGACACTTTGGCCTTTCCATTATCCTTTTTTGGGTCCGAAGATTAGGTGACCATATGTATAGTGTGGATGAGGGGAAGTGTTGGGATAGAAGGCTACTTCAGTTCCTCCTCAGTATTGAATGAGAGTGTGAGAGTGGGTAAATTTTGTGTAGGTTTTTTTGGTGGTTGGGTTGGTAATGGGATCAAGATAGGTGAATATAATAATAGATCATCCTCATCCCATAAGTTAGAGATAAGTGCATGGATAGCTTTGCAGTACTCTATGTCATGTTTAATTGTGTTATGGTATGAACACATTAAACTATCATCAAACCAAGATAGTTTAGGTTTTTAAGGGTCAAAGGGTTTGATACTTTGTAGGCTTCAAGAAGATGTTTGTAATAAAATTTGTAAAATGGTTGAATAAGATTTGAGAAAAGGTGTTATGGGTGATGGGATTTTATTTTTTGGTGGGGGAGCTTTCTTAAAATTAGGCTTTACCATGGGAGTTTTAAGTGATAGAATGGTTTCGGTAGGTAGGTTTGATAGGGATAGTTTGGTGTTAGTGGGGATTGAGGTGGAGGCTTTATTGGTGAAATATTTAGAAGTGGATGATTGAGATGATGAGAGTTTGGAGATAGGTGGGAAGGTAGGGGTAGATAGTTGGGTTAAAAATGATCAAGAGTTTAATGTTTTAGAGGGGGCAGGTAAAGGTAGGATCAAAGGAGGAGCTTTAGTTTGGGTAGTTTTAGGAGGGTTCACCTTCTTGGTATAGGGATGAACTACTAGGATGGAAGAAGGATGAGATCCTAAGATAGAAGGTAAGAGAGAAGGAGGTGGTATGGTTGTAATTTTAGGTAGGAGTTTGGGTGGCTCTACTTTCTTGGTTGGTTTGGTTAATGGTTTTTTTGGTAGACTAGATAGTGTAAAGTCCAACTTCAAGGTTCATTGGATAAGGCTAGGAGTAGGGAGTATCCCTAAGTTCTTGATTAATATAGTTAAGGAGGTGTAAGGTGATTTGATAATTTGGGATGGAGATGGTTTGGATAGTTCTTCCATGGTTTTGGAAGCAGAGGTGTTTGATAAAGGGATTGAGTTGATGATAGGTTTAGTGGTATACAAAAGTGAGGTTGAAGGCTCATGTTTATTTTGATAGGGGAGCCCAAAATGGTTCTAAAAGGTGGTTCGATCTATATTGGGTTGAGAATAGAATTTGAGGCTTTAGACTATTCTAGAGAAGGGTTTGTAAATTGGTTTGGTTCCTTCGGCATTAGATTCAAAGATTAGGCCCATAGGTTGAGGTGAGGGCATTATTTATTCACCCTTGTCCTTGATGAAAGACTTCAAGATTTGGAAAGATGTTTCCTCTAGGAAAGGAGTAGATAAGGTGATCTCTCCTTGTGGAATGGTTTTCAAAGAGAGAGAGGGTGATTTGATGATGGGGGAGGAAGGTGTCATGGCAATGGTTGTCTTCTTTGGTATTTTTATCAAAGGAGGGGTGGATAAGTCTGTTATCTCATCAAGTGAAGGAAATAAGGTGGTTACTTCTTTTGTTTAGGTATTTAAATGAATGGAGTGTGATTCCACAACTTTAATAAGTGGAGTGGAGGAAGAGGTAGTTGAGGTAATGCTTTCCTCAATGATAGGTTCACTGATAATTACATTGACCATATGGACCTCACGAGCATGAGATGATTCTAGTTTGTTATCATCATGGTTTGTAGAAGGGTAATGATTGGGAAAAGGTTATAAAAATATGTCAAGTGACTGATTTGGGGGTGCATTGGGATTGTCTAATGTGAGTTCTCCTTTATCAATCAAGCTTTGGACAATGGTCTTGAAGGTGTTACACCTAGTAATGTCATATCCAATGACATGGTAGAAGGCACAAAGATCATTCTCATTGTACCAAGAGAGCTTAGGGTAAGATACATTGAATTATCAAGGAGGTTTTATAGGGGGAAGCTATATGATGTTAGCTTTGAGTAACTTGTCCAAAACTAAAGCATATGACTCCCTTAGTAGAGTATATTGTTTTGGGGTAGCCTTGTTTTGATTGTGGGTTTATTTATTAAAAGAGTTAGAGGAGTTGGTTTGGTTGACAATTGGAGGTGGAGTTAATATAAAGATAACCAAGTTTGGGGCTATCTTTGTTTTGGTGTTGGGGTAGTTGGATTGGTTGGTGGTTTTGGATGGGGAAGGGTTGTTGGGTTTGAATCTAGATTTTTTATTTCTTAGTTTCGACTTCCCCTCATCAATGGATCTAATTTCTAGTTTGTGCGTTCTAAGGTTTTGAACTTGTAGAGTGGGGGTGATGTGTTTGGCACAATGCTGAGACAAATTTTCAATCAAATTATTTTGGGGTAAAGAGAAAGAGAGTTGGTTGATAATACCTCTCCATCGAGCTATGAAACTGGCAATTGATTCATCATCAAACTATCTAATGGAGTAAAGGTTGGTGATTGAGACCTTCTTAGATATATTTATCAAAAAGTTGTCTAAAGAGGTTTGGGAAAGTTGGGAAAAGGAAAATATGGAGTGATTGTTGACAACACTATACCAATCCAATGTTGGTCTTGATAAAGACATAAGGAAGGTGTAAAGGAGAAGAGCATAATCATTGGCAATCAAGTGGCAAAAATGTTGAAACACTCTTAAGTGTTGTTGGAGGTCCTCCTTGCTTTGGAACTTATAAAATTTGTGTAGTTCTTATTTAGGAGGGTAAGGTTGAATAGGTATGGATGTGTGAATAGATTCATTATATATTTGATCATAAGATATGAGGTTGTGAGCCCTAGAGATAGATGACTCTATGTTGGTAATTTTTTCCATCAACATTTTGATCAAATATATTTGGGGTGGGGGAGATCCATAATTATATAGTAATTTTTGTTAAGGTTAGGTGGATGCAATATATGGATAGATGGTGGAAGGTTGAGAGGATGACACATGTTGGTATGTGGTCATTTAGGGTTGGGATGATGCCACATAATGGTTAATGGGCACAAACAATTGGGTAGAAGGTGGAGTTATATATCCTTGTGGATTAGGAATATAGCATGGGTAGGGTGTCATAGGTATTTGTTGAGGGGTTGATGTGGGTTGGTTTGAGGGTATGATTGAATTGGTAGATTAGGTAAGTTATATGGAATGGGTTAGAGGTATGGATGGGTTAGTTGGTTGGGGGTGAGTGGTAACTTTGGTACTGATAGGTGGAAGGGTAGAAGGTATAGAAAGTACCACATTTTGAAGTTAGGTGGAGGTAGGTCAATTGGTAGTGATGAGAAGAATAGTGGTAATATAGTTATAAGGTATCCCCATGGTGTATGGAGTTTAGGTAATTAAAGGTGAAGTTTCCCCTATGTTAGAGGAGTTCTTGGTTAGTGTAGGGGGTATTTCATTATTAGTTGGGTTGTTTGATTAAGTTTGGGTGGAGGTAGTAGGTTTATTATTCATAGAAGAAGATTATTGAGTGGTCATATATTGGGTAGAGGTAGTGGAAATTTTAATATGGTGAGGAATCCCATAAAGTGGATCACTAGGAGGAACCAAAGTAGGAGGGGTGTGGTGAGGTAAGGTGTTAACGTAGTATTGGAGGGCCACAAGATTATTATCAAGGAAGGTAGAAAAATCCACATCACCTTGTAAAACTATTTGAGGCATGGTATGGGGATATAAGGATGGGGAGAACCCTCAAATTTTGAGTTATACTTCATGGAGGAAGAAGAAAAGGAAGGTGGCTCTTGGTTGGTTTGATTTCTTAGATGTTGTCTAGTAAAAACCACATGAGAAATGGAAAGGAATAAAAGAAAGATCGCAAATAAAACACAAAGAAAATAGAAGAATGGATATCAAGGAAATCAAAACATACACTATAGTTCATTTAAAATCATAGGATATCTTTTATCTCACTTTTGGCTTATGCCTTAGTTTAAAAGTGTAAATAGCTTTGGTTTCTAGAATAGGTACTAGAAAATAATTTTATGGTGGGTTACAAGTGTTTAAGGATCTCAAAAGGATATATATTATAAATCAATATGTGGCTTGGTATTGGGGTCTACCCCCTCACATCACACACCACAACAATAAGGGTGTTGAGTGCTTAGCTAGTATATACCAATTTCCAAAGTTTATACTCAACCAATGAGTTGAGTTGGCTCTCCCCTTGGTAATGACCTCTAATTAGGATTTCTAGGAAAGGGTAAGGTTACCATTAGGTGATGAAATCCTAGTTAGGCATTGTATCAATTTTGTTTGATTTTTAATTGATTTGAGTGGTTTTTTATAGTGTGTGATAAAGAAGTGAAACTATGATTGATTGATTTCCTTTTAATTTAACTAAATGAGATAACATGCAAACAATAAATGTAATGTAAGATTTATTTTATTCCCAAAATAATTTTTGATTTATTTATATGAGCATAGAATAAGGAATAAAAATGGCACCTATATTCCACTAGAGCCCACCAAGTGTGCCAAAATATTTATCTTAATTTATGTCTATTTCTATTTAAATAATAAATAAGAAACTAGTAATAAGGGTGTGGTAGAAGAACCTATTTTTTATGCACACATGGTCCAAATGATCATGAAGAGCTCCTATTTGTCTTGGGAATAATGACCTATAGATAATAAATCACTCATGTAAAGGTATTCTTATATGGGTAGTAAGGTAGATTTCCTAGCATGAGCTAGATCCAAGAAATGTGAGCTTATTAGGAGGCTATCAATCCACACTCTTAAAATAGCTAAGTTGTAAGAAATAAAGGTGAAATAATTCCATCAAATGATAAAAATTACTAAAAGAGAATACAAGAAGAAATAAATGATTGATAAATGAAAATAGACTAATTAAGTGAATAACAACTCAATACTAATTCCAAAAAGGTTAGGTCAAGTCCAAAAAATAGGTGAGGTCTCTATAAATAAGCAAGGACATCAAAATTGGGATTTGGGTGAGGGTAAGTGGTAGAAATAACTTGAAATTATTTCTTACCATAATAACCATTGGTAGTCAGGATAACCATCAATGGTTAAGTTGATCATTGGTAGTTGGGTAGCTATCGATGATTAAAGGTGACCATAAGTGGTTGTAGTGATCATTTATAGTTGTTGTGGGTTTTGGATGTGTTTAGAAAAGAGCCTAGTTCAAGTTGTATAAGGGTGTTAGTAAGTGTTCTATGTATTTTATTAAGGTTAGGGCTAAAAGGATATAATGTAGAAAGGTTTGCTTCAGGTAGGGAAATCAGTAACTAAACAAACAAAACTTGAAATACAAAATGTACCTAGTTTATTGCTTGATGGTTCATGGTTGATACTGGAGTAATTTTGGTAGAGTAATATTACTTTTACTCAAGATAAATTTTGGTAGAGGTTTGGGTCCCTTTTATAGTTTATAAATTTATATAAAGAAGACCTGTTGGTTAATATATTGATCACCTATGTGCTAGAATGCTTGGTTATGGATCCTCATTCACCTCTAACTCCCCTCCTTTTATGGGCAAAGAGAGATGGAGGTAGAAGGTTCCATAGGAGGATAGGCTAATAATTTTAATGAATCATAATGTGTTAGTAATGGGTAAGGCAAAAGTATTAAATTTTGTCATGTTAGCTTGTACACAACTGGTAGTGTGTTTATTTAGGTGGGGAAGGGACTTGACCATTGGTGGTCAAGGTGACCATCGATAGTCATTCTAACCATTGATAGTTGAGTGTAGAAGGTTAAGTAGGTTAAAAGTGTGGGTTTGGTTAGGAGATAAAATTGAGAAAGGATAGGCTCAGTTAGGTATCAAATGGTTAAATTAGTCTTAAGGGGGTCTTAAGGTAGTTTAGGTTTATTTTGACATTCAAAATTGTAGTGTGTGGAATTCTACTATCTACATCTTGAGCCTAACTTTTATTGCCTATAAAAACTTCCTATTACTCCATGCCAACACTATATTCAAGAAAAATATAATGGAACACATCAATAAATATCTAAGAGGGAATCCCCTAATAACTGTAAGAAATTTCACCTTCTAAGCATCTTCAAATCTCCACACACCTAGTATATCCACCACACATGCTTACTAGAATTCTATCTCAAGATACCATAAGAAACATTAATATAAATTCATGTCACTCACCAAATAGGAAACATGATCTCAACCAACTTTAGAAATATGCTTGAAACAAACATACTTTTCTCTTTTGGAGAAACCAAGCAAAAATCACTCTTCTTCAAACTAGGCCTATCTAGCCTCCTTGTAGCCCTACCTCTAACTTGAAAAGCTCAAAATTTTTATTAGACACATATTAAATACCATAAAATTCATATATGGATCAATCTCATTTCTCCCTTAATCACACCAATTCTCATCACCAAGCTCATCCTCTACAATATACTTCCTTCACAAACTAACTAGCCAATTAGGCCTCCATCTTGACAACAATATGACTAAAACCACAAAACTTTAGATAATTATTAAGCTTGATTTTACAACCCATTTATCCTATTAAACTTATTAGGAAACATCATATCTCAAATCACAAGGCAAATCACTTTTATATTAGAGACTAAAACCCTAGAATCTGAAAACAAACAAAGTTAACACATCACCTTCTAGTCAACATCCATCTATAAAAATTATTACACAAGTGGATATAGTCATAACACACTTATAGACCAAAAATTAAGCCACCATAACTTTGGTAAAATAGAATTCATATAGCTCATTTTAGGCCTACTTGCCCTTAAGCCACAAATTGAGAAATTTGAGAGCACTCAAAAGTCTTTAATTGGTACAAACATACATTCAAACCACAAAAGCACTTGGATAACATCAAAAATAATTTTATAGACCTTTATAAGCATCAAACTCTTCTTTACATTTCAGAAATCTTGTTGTTCCATCTAGATATACCCATTTTGACCCTAAATAATAGCTCCTTCACAAGTCTCTAGTGAAAGCTCATGAACTTGTTCCTCCTCCTTAGTCAAAGACCATATTTTATTGTCATTATCATATTTGAGCACAAAAAATTACTCATCCACAAAATAAGATGTCTCCTAAGAAGCATAGGCAAAGACACCCTACTTAATAATGTCTTAGGATAATGTAAAACTAGGAGTTTCCTACAACTCCTCATATTCCTTCTCCTCCTTGGTCATATGATACATGTAGTTATTATTCTTCTTCTTAGGATTAATAGAAGAAACATGCTTAACCACTACAACATTATCCTTTTCTTATATAATTTTATTGACAATACATGGAGACAACAAAGATTCATGACATACCTTTTTATATATATAATCTTCTTTATAGCTTGAAACCACATCATTAGGCATAAATAATTTATGTTATTTACATGATACATGATAAAAAATAATAGGATGCTCACTTTTATCCATACATACCTCAGGACTAGCTTCAACCAACACCTTGGTCTTCTCTTTAAGCTTGGTATCTTCACTCAAAACATGAGAAATTTATGAGATCCCTCAACACTCTTCAAATTTTGAAGAATTATACAACATCTTAAATAGCTTACTTAGAATTATAGTTTCATCATGACTTACACTTGTCACCTTTAGCTTCCATGTGTTAACATACCTTCTTTTTTGCACTCTAGGAGCTTAATTAAACATATTCTAAATTATAGACCTTTAATTTTAGAACCTATAAATGTGACCTCTCTATCCATAATTACATCACACCAAACTCCTTGATGGAAATACTTGAAATATGTCCTTTGTCATGACAAATAAAATAGCCTCCCCTTTTTTAAGAGGACTCACCTTATCTAATATTATGTGGACAATGATTTGTAAAGTGTCCCATTTCAAGATAGTTTAAGCACTTTAATTACACCTTTTTACTAATGACCCCCATCATAATCCCATGAAAAATCATTTATAATAGGTCTCTTGTATTCTCTAGCTTTATCCCCAAATTTATTACATGTGAAATAGTAAAAAATGTTACTTTTATACCTCATGGCATTTGGTTGTCTGGTCTGATTTGTCTTCATTATGATAGCACCATCATTATTTATCTAGTGATTTGTCTTCAAAGTATGATGTACTAGTTCACATTAGTCTTCATCTTGTCTTGAGTTACATTTTTTTCTTCATATCCAAGACCGTTTCTATCACTAGCATGCTTTTGACCACTTGGAATATTTTCTAGATCACATGAGATCTTTTCAAATCTTACAGATGTATTCACCTTACTAGAATATTTATCTAACTCATCTTTCAAAGACATAATCTTAAAATCATATCTTGAGCATTCTTCTTATTTATCTCTTAGACTTTCAGACATAGATTCCAACTTAGAATTAAGAAACATGACAACACCTTCATGCTCCCTATAGTCTTCAACTAATCTTGCCTCAAACACACTAAATTTATCCTCATATTCCTTAAGTTTATATTTCATTTTCTTATTGATCTACTTCTCAATATTCAGTTCTTCAAGAGCATTCATCAATGTATTCTCACAATCCACTATATCTTCATCATCATTTGAATCACAATAAGTAGACACCTTCTAATGTGAGAAACTACCTTCCTCATCCATGAATAAGGATTCATCTTTATTAGGAACATCATCTTCATGATCAAATTTTGAGTTACTATCTTCACTCTCCTTTGATGAGCTATAATCTTATTTGGTGTAGAGACTCTTCTTGTTTTTAAAAGATTTCTTCTTGTTGTTATACTTTCTAAATCCTTTATTCTTGTATGTCTTCTTATTTTCATCTTGATCTTCACCATTCTCTTCATCATCATTATTTTCATGCTTAAAATGGAACTTATTAGAAAAATGTCTTATCTTTCTAGAGTCAAAACATTTGAAGGGTAGTTTACCCTTATACTTCCTTGAGCCTATGTTCAATTTCCTAGTAATCAAAGCAATTAGTTCATTTTCATCAATGTTAGATATTTAATCCTCTTTTGGTTTCTTAAATTAGAACTTATTATTAGGTTTTATATCTATCTTTAATATATCTTCCATCTTTACTAGTATATCATCATTTACTCTCATCTCATATGTAGTAAGGGTGCCACACAATTTACCCATCTTGAACTGAGTAATATCATGACTCTCTTTTATATCAAATACTTTTGGATAAAACTTAAGAGATATAGAACTTAATACCTTTTGTACTATATTATCCTCTTCAAGTTTCTCTCAAGGTTGTCTGATGATGTTCATAGTCTCATCAACTCTCTACAGAAAGGATGTCGTAGATTATTATTCCTTTATCTTGAGACTTTTGCATTACCTTCTATGAGTCTATAACTTAGTAAGATTAACCTTTGAATCTCCTTCACAAATGATCTAATTTTTTCCCCATATCTCTTTAATATATTTAAAATGTATTACCTTGGTGTATTTAATCTCTAAAATACCATAAGTTATAGCATTCATTGCCTTGGAATTGTTCTCAAACAACTTCTTATCTGCAACTCTAGATGGAGGAGTAATAAGAGTACCATAACCATCCACAATACATTTCCATACATAAAACCCTAGGGACATAATATATTTATTCATCCTTGTACTCCAAAAATAATAATTAGATCCATTGAACATTAGTGCTTGCTTAGTAGAGAAACCTCCTTGATGACTACCCATATTGTACCTTGGATCACCTTCAAGATGTCAATCCTTTACCAAAGGAGCTGATCTAATACCAATTATTAGAGTTACATTCACTAAAATGGGGTGGTGAATTATTGAGCCCAAAAAATACAACCTCAATTTCAATTATTTCAAGTTCATAATCAATTACCATAATCATTCATGAAGCATACACAACATTCATATTAATGAGAAAGAAAGATAATGCAAGATCAATCACATAACACATGACATATTTAGAAAACCATCTTAGTGAATAAACCCCAATGGAAATTGAAATTTAAATACATAGATATAATAACAATAACTAATTTATACTAGCTATAATTGATCAAATAAATACAATCCCTATTTAGTGAGACTACAATCCCATAGGGTGATACAACACCTATCTAGCTGAGCTACAACAATAACCAGACATTTAAAAAGTTTCATCTTTCAAGGAGGTTGTAACCCCCTTAGATGTTGAGATTACATAATATCACCTATTAATATATCCACCTATGAATTTATGTCTTTATCACCTGATGATGGACCTCTAATTATCACTCTTCACCTTCTCTCATACTCAAACAATAAGAACACTATTCTACTAATAGAATTATGACCTATAAGATATACAAATATCCATAAATATATTATACTCTTAAATTCATCCATAGGGAACTCCACCCATCATTTTATCTAAAATTCACATACACAAGCCTCTCTCAAATCTCTCTTAAGTCTCTTACTTAAGTTTGTCTCCAAAGTCTAAAAAACAACACATTTGGTCTCATTATTTATAGAGAAATTGTGACCATCACCATCTTAGTTGGAAATTAGGATTGAATTAAACCTTAATACATATATAATATAAATACATATCTTAATATAATTTTCATAGGTCATTTATATCATCTATGGGTCACCCTTATGGAACTGCACCTTTCAATTAGGCCCTTGTAGTGCTTTTAGGTCTCATGTGAACCCATTCACTCCTTTAGAACTTCATAAAATTAAAAAAGAACATATAAACACTAAAAAATAATTAAACCATTCCATATGATATATAGGTCCCTATTAATTTCCAATAACAAACATATAACCCTTATGCTTTAGGATAATTTGCTCAAAAAACATTTTGTACACATAGTCATTATAAACGAACACACAATCTCCTTATAAACCTTTGTTCATACTACATATGATTTTTTAATCATTAATAATTCACATAGACAATATTTATGGAGTATAAAACACTCCCTAATATCTAATTCATCAAGATATATTGAAAAAATATCAAAACAAGCTTGAATAATCTTCTCGAGTCACTTATAGTCCATGTATGAACATAAAGTCAACTTTGAACCTTAATATAATTGAATGTACACATTTAAATTTTTTTAAATTAGATTCATTAGATGTAACATGGATCTTATTCATCTTATATTTTTACATCATGGGTAAATTCATCCTTGATCAAAAGATATGGTCCACAAACCATAGGCTAGTTTTTCCCTTGTTAAATTTGAATATTTAAATGTAAATGGTCACAATTAAACCTTGAACACTTTGCTCATATATCGAGTCCTCAATACTCAGATTAAATAAAAATCATAAAAATTATTTTATGAGTCTCAACCTTTAACACATTTTATACCAATTCCAAATGTTAAACCTTGAACATGTTGACCTCATCTCGTGCAATCTTACAATGTATACTCATCATGCACTGTCAATCTTTGTGGATTAGTCAATTCCTTACCATGAAATTCTCACCACAATGATCATGAAACTTGTAACCATAAAATTACTTCATAAATTTATTGAATAACATGCTCTATTGATGTTACTCAAACTTTTACTTGTGAAAAAATGACTATGCGAACCTTGCATATCTACGTAGAAGGCCAAATTTGTATAGTCATATCATTTACGTAACTCACTTGCATATTCTCAAATTTAGACCATATGATATCCTCACATAGGATAATCCAATAATGTGGTAAATTTATCCTATAACCCTCATGCATATAAGATATAATGACATTAAAATTCTCACTCAAATGTTTCTGCCATAAAGCCAACTATGTCAAAAACTTGTTTGGAAGTCCAACTTTGAACATGCATGGCTTTTAATGTGTTTCGATGCTTGGCACAAAATTTATTAAAAATAAACTAGGTATAAATCTAAATAAATACATATGATCACCTTCTCTTGAAATGTCCACATGTGTGATATATCCCTCCATCAAAATGTTTACTTAGCTCTTCTTGACACATTACAAATTTGGCTAAGTATTGGAAAATATTGCTAAAATGCCTGGGATCCCAAATTTGTGCTTGCATATACTTTGAAATGATTAAGTCCATGATCTTAAATTTAGTGAAAATAAACTTGAAACTAATTTTATCACACCATATTACCAACTCCCCCTGACTCATCCACACGTGGTAATGGTGACATGATCAAATTGCCTACTCAAATTTTCTACCACTAGACCCAAAATGTCTAGATGACAAAAATGATCAACTAAATGAAATACACTCATGCACACAAGTAATAAAATCTTATAAAATATATTATGTACCTTCTACATATTCTCAATACTCCATAATCATACTTGAACATCTTTAACCATGACAAAATAGAAGATTAACCAAGCATACTAGGACAAACGCATTGCACACTTTGTCATTATCACTTAGACTATCAAGTAAATTCATCCAATCAATAGGACACCTCCATTACATCATCATGAAATCATTTCTAACTCTATAATAGGTTTAAGAATTCATTTCCTAATTTTATCTATGCAAAAAGGCTTGTGAACTTCTACATTATTCACGTAAGACAAAAAATAAGGAGGATGGAAGGTACTCCTTATGTGACATTTAGAAACTATAAATATATTAGAGACACCAATGATAATATAACTGATGTTATGTGTCTAATAATATGTATTTATGACACCATCATTAGTAACATGTCTATTTTTATACTTCATAAGGACACAAGTTCCAAACATAGGTTGGGAAGACTTTAATTATATTTTGGGGAAGTTTTGGTGTTTATATTGATCATGGGCTTCTTCCAATGATTTTAAATAGAAATTTATAAATTTATATTATATTTTATGATGGGTAACATTGGAAAACAAGTGAGAAAAGATATCTTTAGACATGTTGTGTTCAACATTGTAAGATAGTGTTTTCCAATGCATGATAAAGGTTTAGGTATATTCAAATTATACTTATTTTCAATTAATGAAATGGGATAATACATTTTTATGGATATATTTTATCTAAAATACTTTAACCAATGTGTTTACTAAGTCTTCTAATATAGAGATATGTTAGACTTGAGTCAATTCTACCAATCTAGGGTATTGCCTGAGAAGGTTTTGGCTATAAGTTTGGTATCCGTAAAGGCTTTAACTTAATATAATATTTATAGATGTTAAAAAATATTTAAAATTAAAATACATAATTAGTGGATCCATTATATGTGATATTAAGATGGATACCACCTATGTTTATGTTTTCAATTTGAAGAATTAGTGGTTCATTTTGAAGATGCTTAATTACTTTGTTAAGAAATGGAGGTTGTATAATTAAAGTTACATGATCAAGAGGAAGGGGTGGAATTTTTATTTTTCACATACCATTAATGATTTTGAGGTATTTTTTTTAATTTTTATATTTTATTTTTCTTTTGCATAATTTTATTGGTATTAGTGGTTTGGAATATAGACACTTAATTCATGTCTATAATAATATTTGATGGGTATTATCAATTTTTTTTGCCAAAAAAGAAACTTGATATGCACTAATTATATAATTAATGTGAGAATTGATATGGATAATTTGAGTATTCCCACTAAAATAAAGATCTACCATTTTAGAATAAATACTAGGCATGGTGGAGGAATAAAGGAAAGAATAAATCATGTGATGACTTTCCCCAAGTCCAGTTGAAAATATATGCATAGGGGATGGAGGAAACTCCACATGAAGTTCTATCATGAGATGAGAGATCACCATAGGGTCCTTTCCTATATGTTCATGATGCTTGTTAATGTATATGATCATCTCATGATTATACTCAATATCACACTAATCCTCTACAATAGGCATGTGTGGAGGATAATTAAGTAGATCAAGGGGTTTGTATTTACTAAGTGGTTTATAGGTTTTATTCAGAATTTTCACATGAAAATTATTTGTCTCTTGATCTTCTAAATTAGTTTAAGGAAAATTATATTTAAAAGTTTTACAATAATTGGTTAACTCTGGCATATCTTGATGTGTTCTATTTATAATCAATCAAGATGTATTCCATGATGGAAAGAAATAGGTTTTAAGCATGTCATATAGTCTAAGTTGATGTAGCCCAGAGCTAAAATAGTGGAAATTAGATAGTATCAAGTTAGATGATGTATTCAAAAAAGAAGACACTGAGTCTAACATACTATATTGGGTTGGTTGTTATAGTTTGGAGAGTGAAATTCTATGTAAAATGGATAGATGGATACTAGAAACAATATTTTGTATCAAGTTGGCTATTGTAATCGAGCAAGAAAATAATGAGCATAGTAGACTATATTAGACTGATTGATGTATTATACAGAGGAATAATCATAGTAAAACATATGTTATCAATATTTTTAATGTCATAAAGCAAGTAGAGGTTTCATAAAATAGACTATATTTATCTGATTGGTTTATTCAGGATGAATGATAGAAAATTTATAATTGTGTTGATGGATACAGTTATTTGAAGGCTAGTAAATAGTGAGACTGGATCAAATTGATCAATATAATTATGGAGATAAACAAATGGAATTATATTAAGATTAGCTAATGTAGTTCACACATAAATAATTATTTCAATATTGTTGATGTAATTATAATATACAACATAGAACAATATCGAGATGACCAATGTAGTCTACAATACAACAAGTAATTTAGGAAAAATAATAAATCTAACTGCATTTTCAAAAACAAGATTAAGTATATGTATTAAAAGGACTTGATTGATAGAGTGAGATATCAAATATAATTAAACATTAATTTATTAGTGTCAGACCAATGTTACATATCTCTAACTATTGAGGCTAAACCATGACTGCATTTCCACTAACCCTAGTTTTGAGGGTATGGCTCAATAAAACACTATGGATGTTTGGTTTCCTAAGGTTCAATAAAAAGTGAATACTATGATTTTTTGATATACCATGAGGTATGTATAAACTAAATTTCATGTTTAGTATTTTATTATGTCTATGAGTATTAGGGAAAAACCCACACACCACGAACCCTATAAATAAAACACTATGTAGCCATGCACTATAGTCACTAAGTAGTTTAAAAACTATCAAAACATAGTTCTTGGGGAAAAAGAAAAAAAAAAATAAATTCTGAAAATAAATGTCAAAAACTAATTTATAACATTCAATGAATTGAAATAAATAGGTAGTCAATGGTATCAAGTAAGCTGATTGATTTATAAACTAAATTGTGTTAAAATGAAACACATATACCTATATTCAACTTGGTTGATATAGTTACAAACATTTAATATAATTTTATTAGGCTAATCAGTAATTATATACAAACACAAAGTGGGTAAGCACTAGCTGATGCTACTCACAGACAAGGAAAAAAATTTATCAAGATGGTCAATGTAGTTTTCTATAAAATTAAAAGTAAAACATAACCATATCAAACTAGCTAATATAGTTAGTTGAAGGATAAGACTGATATATAACTATATCAAGATGGATGATGCAATTAGATGAAAGGGTGAAGGCAAAGGTAAGCTTCACATCAAGTTGACCAAATTCTATCCAATGGGATAGGACTAACTTGTAACTATCCTATCTCAATATATCTAAACTTAGATAAGGTAAATCAAAAAGAGCCTAGGATACCTAATGACTAGGTAATGACCAATGGATGCATAGGCCCAACAAAAGGGGTACCTATATCACTAGTGCCAAAGGAAAGAGTTTCAAAGCATTTATGCCTATGGAATAATGACATAGATCTAACTATAACTTTATTTAAGTAATATATATTGCACATAATCAATGTCAGTGGTTAAACAAGTAAACTAAAGGGGAAGGGTTAGAATGATCAGAATGGGTAAGGTGTCATGGTTGACAAATGAGGATCTAAGTAACATAAAATAAATAAATGATAATTCTAATAAATCCTATACCCACTCTAAATATAAGTGTAGATATAACTTATAAAAGGATACACACATTCATTCACTAACCAATAATAAACTTCTACTTAATGAATGAAATAAAGTAAGAGTCATTAGGTTAGAAGTACTTACCTTGGAGTGGTCCTATTCAGCCTCAATGTCCCCCTAGCCAATGGTTTCTTGAGAGAGATTATTAAGGTTATGAAGACCTAAAATGTTTGGTATGAGACCTAAAAATATTCTCAATGAATTATCCTATTAGATCTCTAATAATTTTGAAATAAAATATTCTTTCAAGATAATATTATACCTACAACTACTCTAAATGTGACATAGGGAAGAATTGTGAGAGAAATTAGAGAAAATATAGTGTATATGGTTTTCTAGAATGAAATGTGAATTGTATATAGAGTTATTATATACCTAAACACAACCTAAATTCTAAATAAAGACATCATCCCATTTTGATGTAATTGAAAGGAGTCAATTGACATTAAACTTTGTCAACTAGGTTGAAACAACAAAAATTATAGAAGAAGAGCCTAAAATAACATTGAATATTTTATATAGTATGGTAAAGGAAAAGGTGTAAAAAATTTTGTATTATCTTGGGCAAATGTCATAAGAAATGGGAAAATTAACATAATTTATTGAGGTAGGTAGGAATGAATTTATGAGGAATTTGAATTAGAAATAAGAATGATATGATCAGGTCATAGATAGAAACATCCATATAAAATCACCAAAGCCTTGCCCTCCCCTTTCTAGGTGCATACTTTAAGACATGCAATCAAGGAAATTGAAGTTCAATATGTTTTAAAATAAAGCATCAGTAAATGATAAAGTGAAAAATATTATGTGTATACACTTATGCCCCATGATAGCTTTAAAATGTCATCAAGGAAGGGAATAGGAAAAGGATTATTTACATGGGCATCAGTTATTGCATGATAGTTTCCACACACATGATTTTCTCATGTATTTTTAAAATACATGACCATAAGATTTACACAATCTAACTTATTAAATAAACAAAAAATTATACTTTCCAAAATATGTTTATTTTGTTCATTCACCTTCATTTTCATGGATTTATCTTATATGGTTGATTCATAATTGGGCATGTGAATTATTTGAGTTTAATATGTATCTCGAATAGGTAAGTATCTAATCCTTTGAATTCACTAATTTTTTTCCATAAATCATCTTCATAATATGAAAATAATTGAACATTTTTTTTACGTACAATAATCTCCAATGGTAGCCATATTTGGTGTTTCCTTTATACCAACATTATCTATCTTGTTTTTTCACTAGTTCATTATATATTTGACTTTTTTTAACCTTCATAGATTCCATTAATTCCCTTATTCCTAGTTTTGTAATGATATTAATGTTTTAAAATTGATCTTGTTTAGTCTAATTTGTAAGATTACTATTTAGAAACTTTACACTCATTTTTAGTTTAAACAATCCTTTTAGATCCATGCCTCCTTCACTTTAATTTTATTTATATTTATTTTCACCATTATAAAAATTATTATATAACTTAAAAATGAACCAATTTAGTTCCCAATCATATCATAAATTTTCCATAGGCTGTTAGATGATTATATCAGCATTGGCTTGGGACTTATATTTATTCACATGAGGTATATCCTTTATTTTATCATGACATAAGAAAATCATCAATATATGAAGGGATTTGTGTACCATTAGGTTTTTATCCTTAAAAAATAGTCTAAATGAAATATTTTTAAATTTTAGACCATGTCTTAGTCTCCCATATGCACTCATAATGTATCTATTGAGCCTTTAGTAGAGGGGATAAATTTTCTATAAAAATGTACATCTAATACTTAGTTTATATACTATTTTATTTACAGATTGAAATAATAATGAGCATGCATATCAAGGCATTTTTCCCCATGAAACACATCCCACTTTTTTGAAAGACAAGGCATAATATGGAATTTCCCACAAAAAATGTCACTTACCTCTTCCCACCTAGATCCTTACTTCTATGCATATCCCACCAAAAAAATATGAATATCATTAATGCATAGTTAAACACATTCACCCATGTTTTAATAAGAGGAAAATGTTCTTATATTATTTGAAGGAACTCTATTAAATTTTATGTACCAAAATATTAAGGAATATTATTTTCAACTATGAAGACCATCCACATGGGTCTAACTTCTTGATCACCTCAAAACTAATCCAATATATCCACATCCAAATTCCCACTAATAGATGAAGTTTATCCCCACAATAATTTATTTTACCTTGTAGGATCAATGTAATATTTATTTTTCACACTCAACTGATATATTTTATCAATATATTACTATGTGGGTGATCACACAAAAGGTGATTTAAATCCTATATTATAGAACGAAAGGAGTGTTTAATAAATTTGAAATGGATAGATCTATGGAAAATATTTTTTTAAATATTGGTTCTTATTTCATAACATGAGATACATAAGGAAAGCTTATATCTTACATATATGATTTATTATAATAATTATTAGCTTTGGACTAACTATTTACCTTACATGCATATGGAGTAGAAGGTTATTTTGGTATCATATATGGTTTACTCTTGGACTTTTTTAAAATAATGACAATAATAATATTATCCTAATGCTCTTCTAGCTATTTTTTAACTATATTGATTCACATGTGACCATCATATGCCCATTTATTCCTAATTTTAGATGGATAATGAGTTTCATTAGTATTCATGTTAATCACATTAAAATAACCCTACAAAATTACATTGGCTAAATTTATTTATACATCTCCAAGCCTTCCAATCAGTTTGAATCAAGCATAGTTTACCAAAGTCAAAATGACAAGGCTATAGCTTAGATGAGGTCTTCTTGTGTCTTCCCAAGTGAATCATGGAGTATATTTATAGTGATCCCAAATTAAAAAAAATACATTAGGGACTTCATATTCTATGAGCTTTATATCTATAATTGTGTCCACATCCCATAGTATTTTAGTCTTTACATACTAGACCATATGTTCTACCATTTTATAACCTTTTCTCACACACTCTACTAGATTACATAATAAATTGGTTATACTTTTATAAATATATACATTACATGGGCTACTTAAAAAAATTTAAAGGTCTATGAGAGCCATGACTACTATTTGTTGTAGCTTGATTCATATTATTATACCATATATCTGGGCCTCACTAGTTGAAACATCTAATATATTGGTGTCATTATTTTTGATAAATTACATAAATTAGGAAAAATTATTAATAAATAAATTATATATCATAATATTTAGATATGTGTCCCCATGCACCTTACATATGAGAATTTATTTAGGCATGTAAAAAGGTGGAAGCCATTTTTCCCTATGCTAGTTTTAGGTGACAACCTAGATGAAAGCTTGTTATTTTATGTGATTTTTCACCATATTCATGTTATAAAACATATCTACCTTCTTATAATTTTCCATCTCTCATAAATCCTATATATTTATTTATCCTATGAATTTATAATAGCTGTAATAAGTATCATCTTGAGGATTTTTTAGAAAATTCCATGTGATATCACTTGTCTCCCTACATAGATATCAATTAATAGGTTAAATATATTATTTTTTTCCTTATATATGAACTTGATAGCCATAATTATATCCTCCTTATCTTTGGTGTGATCCCCATCCTTGATTTTGGTTAGAATAGCCTTCATACTACTTATAAGATTTGAGTTCTTATTTGGCTTGATATTAATGTAATAAGGGTACCCAATTAGGTTTTTATTGTGGTAATACCAAAAACCATCCATATTTATATTAATGTGAAAATTACATAAATATAAGGTGATATTGGGGAGTGGGAGGGGCCCATACTAATGAATAGTGTGCTAGTAGGAGACCTATCCTCCCTACTATGCCATCTCAATTTCCTAAACTAGTACACTTGGCCATGGAATAAGAATATCTACATAATTATTATAGATAACTTTATAGTAATATAATCCTTCACCTCTTGTATATCTCTATAAAAAAAGTCAACATGATTATTATATTTTTAGAAACTATATTATACACTTTGTTATTTCCACACATAATGATGTACTAAGTGACAATTTGAAGTTACATGGTATTTTGCATGACATAACTTGTATAACTCTTTTTTATTCTAAAAAAATTAGTTTGATGATTTTATTATTTTCCAAAATCAATGCACCATATAGTAAAATTTGGTTTCTTTCCTTACTAAATTTCATCCATTATGCACAATACCACTTTCATTTTTGCATTAGACTTCATACTACTAGTAAAATTTTCTCCACCTTGACTCGATGTAATCTATGTGTGCAATTATCTAGGATTGTATTTAAATTTATCATATCTAATATATTTGGTAAATTAAATATATCCCATTGATATTTCATGTATCGAGATATGACCAAGTGGATTTGATAAACTTAGAAAGAGGAGAACTTATAACACAACATCAATAGAGAGTGTTCCAAAGTCTTTGGGAAATAAATATGATTAAATAACCCTAAATAAGTATTTAATATTGGAATTACTATAATATAGTATTTCCAAGATATAAAAAAAATGGGGATGGTTAGAAACATACTAAAAATGGTAACCATGGTAGACAAATGAGGGTCTAGGTCACCTAAGATGGGAAATGGAAAGTTTGAAAAACCCCATAGTCACACTAAGTATAAGTGTAGATTAGATTAAAACAAGGATTTATAAATTAATGATTAAAATAAGGATTTATACATTCATTCAAGCTATTAATTATGTAAATTCTATATATCAAATGAAATAGATAGGGTTATAATATACATACCTTGGAAAAAACCTATCAAGCCTCAATCTCCCCCTTAGCCAATGGTGTTATTTAAGATATTATTGTGTTTTTAAGGATAAAAAAGGTTGAATCAATATATAGGATAAAATGACTCCGCATTTTCATTTAAGAATCTATAAAATAATATTTTTCCCTCCATGATAATATCTAATAAATGTCTTCTCCAAATGTAGAATTATGAGCAATGACAACACGGAAATCAATGTTCCTCTCTATTGGATTGAAATGGTGGTTTATATTTATAGTGGTGGATGACCTTAATCCACTCTTAAATTTTTATTTTATGTAATCATATAACCTTGATGTATCTAAAAATATGATGGTTTAACCTTGAATTAGGTCTAACAAGGCTGATTTAGTTATAAGGTGTCTATTATAACTTTCAAAAAAAATCAACCTGGGTTGAGTTAGTTTATAAATTAGAGGGAACTAATAAATATTTCATCAATATAAGATGATATAGAAAAAATATATGAGTCTTGGTATAGTAAGGGGTTATAAGGATGAGTATTTATTAGGGGATTAAGTATGAGGTAACTATAGAGGTTATAAGGATGATAAATTATATAATAATGTCTCTCTTAAAGCACTAATGGTCTTCCCTCCCCTTTCCTAGTGTACCCTTTAAGGCATCACTCAAAAAGATTCAAACTTGATAGGTTAATATAAGAGAGGAAGTGGCATTAAATTATGAAGTTTAAAATTATTACATGTATACATATGCCCCACTCAAACCTTATCACATGTCACTAGAGTGTAACATTGGATGGTGTTTCAAGAAGAGAACAGAGTTATACAATAATTTAACTATCTCAAAATGAAGTAATAAAAGGAATGTTATAATTTAAATTATTTAAATCAACACATGCATATAATTAATTACCTTTATCATTAAATGATCACATGTTTTATTTATAGTCTTGATCATGGAGGGTGTAGTAATTACATTGGAAAAACTCTAGGGATACAAGGCTAGAGATCAAAATAAGAAATCACAAGAAAATCAAATTAAATGAAAAATTTCATGATAAATTTAAGGACTTATAAAATTTGTAATATAGGATTACAAATGATAATTTAGAACTAAAATACCAAGGCAAATGACAAAAAAGGAAGCAAAGTCGAGTAACATAAAATCCAAGGATATTAATTACCAAAAGAATTATAAATTCATATAAATTAACAATGGTAACAATCCAAATCAAGCTTGTATTTATGAAAAATAATAATGTAATTAACATAAATGTAATATAAGTAACAATACATAGTCAACTAGTTATCTAAAAATAAGAAATGATTAAATGTAGACAACATCGATGAAAGAGAAGTAACAATCCATAATAAAAAAATTGAAAAAAATGATGAAAATGGGAGAAACAAACATGACTAAATGGCTTGTAAATGTAAATATAAACTCAAAGTCCAAAAAATAATTGAGATCTGAGAAAGATAAAAACCAATAGATCATCACACAAAAACTGAAATATGGAGCATCTAATCTAATGATGGATGAATTAAAGCTAATGTATACATAACATGGCTAAAATAAATGGATAATAGAAAGTGTAAAACTAAGGAAAATATTTATAAATAAACTTACCTATCAAGGGGGAAATGGAATTGGTGGTGGGGGAGAAGAGCATGGAACCAAGGTGTAAACATAATATTTACCAGATATAAGACACTCAAATTAATATGGCAGGACTAAAAAAATTATTACATCAATAACCTTTAGATAATTTGATTGGACTACACAAGTTTAGGATAACTAGTTAAGTATAAGTATCATCCCATGAAGGATAGTATGCATGAAAATTAAAAGGGACCTAACTTCCCACATCATGTTCCCCATTATTTATGACCCCTTACAGAGCCATCAATCTAATTAAAATATTGGGTGATTTCATGAGAAAGTAGGTGTGACTAGGTAGTGTATGATATAGTGATACCTCATGTAAAAACCTAAATTACATTTAGTGTCAAAGTACAAATAAAATATATTAATAATTATTCTTAAAATAATTCATTACATCTCCATCCAAATTTAAATAATTGAATAATTAATATTAGTCAATTATGCACACTTTAATTCCTTGTTTTAAATATAAAATCTATATCTTACACCTCATCCAACATATTCCATCTTATTCTCCCTCAAATGTTTACTCATCCCAACTAAACCCCCAAATTTCTCAACTTCCTCTAAGTTATCCCTTTAGTTGTCAATAAGATTTACTTATTCTTACTAACTTAGCTAACCAATCCCATACATATATTAACCATTTTAAATGATATTCATCATCATGGATGAGGACTCTTTAGCCACTGTTGATTATTTGGATCTTTCAATAAATCCAAATAATCCTCCACTATTGGATATTCCTAAAAAACTATAAATAATCTTGAAAGTCTTCAATTTCAAAAATTTTGACTTTTGCTAACAAAGTTATATTCAATTCTAAATAAAACCCAATAAAATAAAATAAAATCAAAATCATACAAAAACTCCTTTTGCACCAAAATGCATCCCATTCACCTTTGCATTAAAAGAGTGAGAAACTACATTTTATAAGAACAAATCAATTCTACATCACTATGGAGAAAGCTTACACATTTGAAGTATTATTTTGTGTTTTATATTTTATTTATTTCTTGATCTATCTTAGGTTTAATTTATCTTAGATTAATATTTCATTAATTCTGAACATTTCTAAATTTAGTTCACACATTTCTATCATGCCCGATGGGATCCTCCCTCATCTTTTTCATCCTATGTTCATTGTATTTGCATTTAAAAATTATTTTCCATTTGATTTAATTATTTGTATTTACATATGTGTTTAATATTGTATTTTTGAGTGATTTTATAATTTATAGGTCATTATAAGATGTTTTCTGCTCAGTTGTGTATACCCATTATGTAATAGCTAATTCAGAAACATTAGTAGTAAAATTGTACCCAGTAACAACAAAATAATTTTTTGACCCATTTTTAGTATCTTTTCCCTTATTTTAATTACATCATTCAATTTATGATCATATTATAATTATGTCTATATTTTCATTTTTTTAATTCTTTGTTACAAGGAAAATGCAAAATCAGTATACTTTTTAGCAAAATCATTGTGTCTAATAGTGAAATGATCATTCTTCATAGCAAAAACATTCAAATGAGTAGTTAAATTGTCTTATTGGTCCCTCTATTTTATGTTCTATATTTTTAGGTTGAAATAGTAAAATCATCATCCATACCAGTTAATTTGTCTTTTTGGGTACCGAAATTATCTTTTCAAGTAGCAAAATCATCTCTACAAGTAACAAATTCATCAATTTGACCATCAAATACATCTTTTTGGACTAAAAAATAATCATACAAGGAAGATAAATCATTTTTAAGTGTTAATTTATTTGTTTTGTGTGTCCTATATTTTTCTTTTTTTTGACATTTGATTTATTAAAATTTCTCATTTTGTCTTTCTACATAACTATGAATTTGTCACATAGAAGTGTTTTTTAATTTGTTTTTATGGGTTTTACATGTTTTGTTATAGTTTTAATTGATTAAATCCTAATAGAACATTCTAACCATTTTTTTAGAATGTTTGTCAAAGATAATCATCAAAAAGGGATAAACAAAAACCAACTTCTTTTACTAGTAGTTTCAATCTTATTTTCAAAGTTTTTAGTAATTCATCACATTTCATTTTCAACATCTTATTTATATTTATGGAAAATGTGTATGCTCTTCCCTCGACATCACATTGGTGATGAGACTCAGGAATCATAAATACTTCCATAATTTGTTGTGTTACCCAAGTAGTTCACATGTATGCTCTTTCCTTGGTATCACATTGGTGACGATATTCAAAAAATAAAAAATAGATACTTTTTATTTTATTTTATTTCTTTGCTCTATTGGATGTAATTTTCACCACCACTTAATAGTAAAAAACCTATATATGATAAGTTATATAAATTGAAATCTAGCTATTTCAATTACCGAAGTGGCTATGTTATTTAAACAGGGATTTCATCCTCCAATACCCAAGGTTTCAAAAACTATCTTAAAATATGATATCATTGATTATAAACACACTAATACCCCTATGGATATGTTGGGCACTTTGGTAGAAGACCCAAAAGTGTCCATCCACTTTATCTATTTCTTCTATGGTTTATCCCCCTGGATAATCTTATTTAAACCTTAAGCCTAGGATAACCTCTTTTACCATTCAACTTTAGTGAATCAATTATTAGTTAGAGCTGAGAAGATACCTTACACATACCCTTGAAATTAGGCTTAGTAGGCCATGAGAATGGTAATATCCTCCATGGTTAATTATTTAAAATATTAGGTTATAACTATGAGTATAGATGAGTTAGTGACATGGAAAGTCCCAATGTTTATTCATGACCCTCATCCTACTTTTTCACATTTTATGTGTAATTTATTGATCATTTAGAATAAATTGTTTGTTGTTATTTCATTGTGTCTACCATGTGTTGATAACAATCCTTGTTTGAAAACTAGTTCTTTTTAGTTCAAAACATATCCTAAAATCAAGTCTTTTTATCAAAAACATAAAATAGTTAGTTCAAGAGTTCAAATTTCTATGTCACCTTTCTGGTTAGTATTTTTAATTTAAAACATAATTTCCCTTTAAGTCATTCTTCCTTTTTTAACCATACTTATTACCACATAAATGGACATGTTAAATCTTCCTAATTCAAGGGAAGAGCTTTTTATCAATAACCCCTTTTAATTCATTGGTCTAGAGCATCATGTATAGATACATAAAATAATTGAGCAAGAAGAAGATGAAAGAGGGGATTACCAAGATGAGGTTAACTCCAAAGTTGTCCAAACTCCACCCTTCTTTGATGAGTATATCATTTCTAACAAAAATGAATTATTGCTTTGATATTTGGGCTTTGGATCAAAGTTCCCATCTGACTTTGATGTACATAATCTACAATATCTAATTACAATCAAAGAACCATCATATTTTAATCTCAATCAAAAAATCTCATAATTTTATTTAGAGGGTTTCAATGTTCTCATTCCATCCTAATAACCTCATCCCCAAGTCTCTCAATATAAAGGGAAAACTATCTCACATGAGTAGTCATTTCAAACTACCCATGGTTTTTCCACATAAATCCATGAAACTCAAGGAAATCAAAAGATTATGAACTCTCAATATCATCAATCATTCAATCCCTTTGGTAATCCTAATATTAATGTAAATAAAAATTTACTTTCACAACACCATCCAAATAATCTGAGTTTGAATATACATTCAAACTCATCAATCATGGACCCCACCAATTAAAACATGAATCCTACTTCAAGTTTACCCATCATGAAAAAAGACAATTCAAACTTGAACATGGGTCTTCCATCTAATAAAATTGTAAACAATCAACATTTGGTTACACTAAATTTTAGTACACATCCAAATTCACAAGGTTATAATATAATTAATCTAAGTTTGAATCTTAAATCAAACTCATTAATAAATCCCAATCAAAGCTTCCAAAGTTCACCAATCATACCCAATAAAAATCAAATATTGAATACATTTCTATATTGGCCAATCAATAATCCAATCTTAGTTTGAATGATTATTCATACACATTTAAAAATATACTTTTAAATAATATTGCACCAAATCAATTTTTACTTAGATCGGTTCAACCTAATCAAAATTTTAGTCAAAATCTCAATTCAATTCAAAATCATTTTAACTCTAATATAAATATTTAGTTTAATTCACTCTAAATCTTAACACAAAATCAAACTAGAACCAAACAAAATTAACTTCAATAATCCAAGCACAAATTATAATTCAAAATTTATTCACAATAAAAATAACCCAATAAAAAATCATGATCAAACTAATTCAAACCTAGGTTTTAATATGTTTAATTCAAACTGAAACATGTTTCCAAAATAGAATAATTCAAATTTATTTAACCAAATAGGTTTTGGTCAAAAATCTAATTCTAATTCCATGAAATTCAACACCAATACACCAAATAATTCAATTTTCAACCCAAACACAAATTAAACAAACTCAAACTTTACACAAAACCCCAACCTTGGTTTTAATCCAAACATAAATCAAAACAATTTTGGTTACAATACAAATCCAAACCTTGGTTATAACTCCAACACTTTTTAACACCCTCAAAACATTAATTTCAACAATTGAACTGTAGTCATATAAAATGTCCAAATTGGTAGTTTAAGTGTGGCTTGTGACACCCTATCCACAAATCCTTTTTTCATGCTCCTATGACCCTTCTAAACATCTTTTTACTCATTATCGATCATTCAAAACCTTCTAAATAGTCATTTCACCTCAACCAAGATTCTTCTCTCAGGCCAATCCTATTCCCCTAGGTCTCAAGAATATAATACATGAACACCATACATAGACTATAATGTCAGACCCTAGGGTGTCCCATTTTTGGTGCTCATGTCCATTTGTATTTTGAGCCCAAATGGTAGTTTTCATCCAATTAATATCCTACATTATGCCATCCTAACACAAATACATCTAACCCATGACAAATTATTCCTTATAAAAGCTATCCAAATCTCATTTACAAAGGAGGGGGAAAATATTACAAAATAATCAAGAATACAAACAAAGCCCTATGCCAAACTCCCCTATTCTCTGCATATAGTCACCCAACACAGTTTCAAACATACTCAAACCCTCATACCAGTCCTTAGCCACCTCAAGCACTCTTAATTTTTAATTTTTATCTACATCACACTATTTCATAAAGCACATTATGTGGGATAACTACATATGGCTTGATCCCTCTTAAGAGTATTGGCACGTAGGCAATGTGCCCACACAAGGGGTATGGATTACATATTTAGTGAATTTTACACATTAACCCCCCTTTATTTAACTAGTTCAAACATTTTTTTATCAATAATGATGGAGGGTTATGATTTGAAGATTAAATCAACTCTACAAAAAGTTTCATCATGAATTAGCACTCAAGATTTCACAAGCAAGCTCAGACAGGAACATACAAAAACCTAGAAAGTTTCAGGTCTCTATGACCAGTTTGGATAACAACAATAGGAGTGAACAATAACATTAGACCCCAAAGTGTCCTATTTTTAATTCTCTTATCCTTTCACTAAAAAAACTCTAGATTTAAATTCATGACATTGTCCTAGTATTGCACAACCATTTCTAGCCTTTGTATCATCTGTCTCAGCCCTGTTTTTAAGCTAATTTATATTTCTCCTTATTTATTTCTATTTTAAGAAAGGTTTGAAAGACAAATAAATTATACAAATCAAGATTGTATTTATTTAAATATTCTTTATTGATTTACTAATATATACCCTTAACTAAAATAGGAATAAAAATCTATTATTCCCAAAAATGTTAAATTATTTGAACCTGACTTACTTTATTTATGCATAAAACCCCTAGGGAAAATTCCCTGCTAATTTTTCTTGTAATTTTTTCTAATTTTTCCTACATATTTAAATCATAATTTTACATTTAATTTTTAAAATTCATCATAGTAATTTTATAAATAATTTATTTCAAACCCTAAGTTAAATTTACTAGGCCCCATTGCTTCTTGAGATATCACCTTACATATAAATTAGATTTCACATAAAATGAAAAATGGATCTCACTTATTTCAAAACATTTATTGCAAACAATAAAGAGTCCATACTTAGACCTATCATGTATATGAATGATGAAGTTTACTATATGCTAATGCAAAGCTTCATTGTTGTCCTTTAATGCTTACTTTTTATAATATGTGATGATATTAAGAAATTCATTGCTAAACATGTTAAGATCCCTTTTCTTCAAAGAAATGTTTACTTTTATTTAATATGAGGTTTCATTACATACTTTCTCTCTCTCATGCAAAATAATTTTCAACTCTATCTTGCTAAACATGTTAGAAATGTCATGTTACAAGTCAAAGTTTTTTATGCATTAATGGAAAGTTTCATGCTCTCTATCCCTTGTTTTCTATCTCTCATGTGGAATGTTCTTTATAATCATATTTCTATACAAATTATATCTCTAATAACATGCATTGCATCCCAATACATGGTTTCTATCTAGATGCATATAATTCTTTGGCTACTTTTGAGTATTTCCCTATCACTACTTGACATAATAAAACACTAGCAGTTATATCTATTCCTACTTCCTTCAAACTTGGTACATCTAGATCTTATCACATACCTATTACCAGATCTATGCCTATAGTAAATCATGTAGTACATGCTATCACCCAAGTTTGTGAAGTTAGGAAGGTTGATTACACCCATGGATATAACTTCATCACTCAGGTTAGCACCCCTTTCGATACAGTTTCAATTCTTGATCTCCTTCAATGATTGGATGTTTACAAATATGTTTCATATGCAACCCTTCATAATACTAGAATTCCTATTTCTATTGAACTAGATTATGTCACCTCTACCCTCAACAAAATGTAATTTATTAAAGAACATATTTATTTTGATAGAGTATTTACCCCCATACGACATCATAGAACAACATCTACCTTTGTATATTAAATTAAGGATTAATGATGTAGGGGTAAAAAGAGTATTAGTTGATAATGGTTTAAAAATCAACATTTTCAATATTTATTTTATTAAATGTCTTAATATATAACCTATAGATCTATACCATTTTGATATAAACATTAGAGGTTTTGATAACATTCCACATAAATTCATGGGTCAAATAACACTCAATCTTATTTTGAGACCTAAGACATTGCTAAATACTTTCTAAGTCATGCCAAATGACCTCAATTATTATTTATTACTTGGTCATCCTTGGATTGATGATATGCATGTAGTCTCTTTGACACTCTATGCTTGTCTAAAATT
The DNA here is from genome assembly GCA_037957365.1 of Torreya grandis. Lineage (NCBI taxonomy): Eukaryota > Viridiplantae > Streptophyta > Pinopsida > Cupressales > Taxaceae > Torreya > Torreya grandis. The sequence continues at coordinate 824,816 of JARHVA010003304.1, forward strand.
TAGTCACAAAGGATACATCTACACATGCCTAATAGATAATGAAACTTTTAAATTTTACCAAGTTGTCAAATCACTATAGAATTACATTCCACACTTTAATCTCTATGATATACCTACACAACCCAATACTCATAGTGTACCTTCAGACCATGAAACACATCAAAAGATTCCAAGTTATATATTATAAATGATACCAAATCACTAATTTACTTTCCATTTTACACTTAAATGTCTTAATAATATGGGATATCATGGCAAAGGTCTTGGAAATCATGAGTAAGGAATCATCAATCCTGTCAAGGCATCTACATAACATGGAAAACAAGGACTAGGATATCAGCTTACCCTTATTCATGAAATACCTTCTTCTGCTACTTCAAATAATATAATGTTTTGTCCACCCATTGCACCTATAGACCATACAGTTAATCATACTTTTACATTATCATTGGTCTATCTTGATTTCAATAATGATATAGTTTCACTAGATATGTTCACATTAGATGAATTCTCTAACGATGAATCCCTCTTCTAGTTTCTTGTAGCATATGAGGACTTCCCATCTTGATATCATTAACATAGGTTTCCTCATTACACAAATGCCCATGCTTACTTTAGAGAAAATCTAGATTCTCTCGAGGACATAATCATTGATTTAGATGATACTATTCCTAAAACCCCATACATATTAGATCATTCCACATTACTTAATAAGGAAATAATCTATTTCAATTTTAGAATCCATTAGGATCCCAACATTTTCTTGTTAACGGCTACCCTACAAAAGGAAGAGGATACAAATATTCATCAAACTTTGACATATTTTAAAGAACTCTTTGATTGGTCTTACCTAGATATGCTAGGAATTAATACATCTATAGCAGCCCATTAGATTCCATTATATCCTAATTCTAAATTAGTTAAGCAAAAAAAATGAAAAATGCATCCTAAGGTGGCTCTCTTATTCAAAGATGAGATCTAGTGCCTCTTATATGCTAGTTTTATTTGTCCAGTAGCATGACCTAAATGGATTTATAATATATTACTTGTGGTTAAACCCAATGAATAAATTTAATGTTTTTTCAATTCTCAAGATTCAAATAAGGCATGCCCAAAAGATGATTTTCCCTTACCTAATATTGACATGATCATAGATTCCACAGTTAGGTATGAAATGTTATCATTCATGGATGGATTTGTAGGATACAAACAAATCAAAATTGCTAAAGAAGATCAAGAGAAAACACATTTTAAAAAACTTTAGGATACATTTTGTTACATTATCATGCCTTTTGGATTAAAAAATACCAAATCCACATATCATTGTACTATGATGCATATATTTCATGACTTGATTCACCACACTTTTAAGGATTATGTCGATGATATATTATCTAAATCCAAATAATGATAACATCATGCCATGAATTTATGATAGATTTTTCAATGACTTAGGTAATATAATGTTCTATTAAACCCAAAAAATGTGTGTTTGAGTTATACGAGGAAAATGCTTTAGTTTCATTATCTCTTGATATGGCATAAAGGTTAACCCTATGAAATTCAAATCCATTGTTGACATGCCACCTTTAACAAACTTAAAACAACTTCAATCCTTACAAGGCAAGATCTAAGAAATACCATATTTTATAGATCAACTTGCTGATAAAACTCAATCATTTTCTTAATTATTAAAGAAAGATACAAAGTTTGTTTGAGACCAATAATATCAAGAAAGCTTCAACATAATAAAGCAATATCTTCTTAAGCCACATGTTGTAATACCACCTATACCTGATAAACCTCTCCTACTATATATTTCAGCAATAAATCATGTATTAGGAGCACTCTTATCAAAACACAATGATCAACATACCAAATGAGCAATTTATTACATCAATCTCACATTAGTTGATCATGAAAAAAATTATTTTGTGATGGAAAAACTATCTAGCATTAGTTTTTACCTACCACACAAAAACTTTGACATTACATGATCAATAATGAGACTCAAGTTATCATAAAAGTAGACCCCATGAACTTTCTAATGGAAAAAAAACATCCCTCTAGTTAAATCACAACATAGGTCATGTTATAAATAGAGTTTGACTTAAATATAATTTAAAAAAATCAATAAAGCACCAAATCATTGTAGACCATTTGGTAGCTGCACCACTCTTGGACACAAATCCTATTAGTGACACATTTAGAGATGATTTTACTACCTATTCTACTCATTTCAATGTTTGGACCATGTTCTTTGATGGTTCTCGATGTGTATCTAATGCAACGGCAGGCATTATCTTTGTTGAACCTTCTAGTCATATAGTTCATATTCCATATCGATTAAGCTTCTCCTGTACCAACAACACCATAGAATATGAAGCACATGTATTAGTACTCTTTACCACCTAGTCCCTCTATATTAGATCTATTCAATTCATTAATGATTCACAACTTATTGTCAACCAAGTCAATGATGTCTATTAGACAAAAGAAGAACATCTTATCCCATACCAAAACATAGTAAAATGTTTATCTTCATAGTTCCACTACTTTTCTATATAAAGTATACCAAGAAGAGATAATTGACATGTAAACGCAATGGTAAGCTACACATCTTTGATTCTTATCAACATCAATTATGATCAATCTATTTTCACCATTAAATAATTATAAATACCATCAATTTCCAACACAAATTTGATTTACCTTTTCCTCTTAGCCACTATGTACAATTCCACAAATCTAGAATGGTTCTCTGATATCTAGAACTTTCTAAACAAATCTATTACACCAGACACTTTCTCACAAAATGATAAACATAAGTTACACAAATAAGCACTTTTTTATGTAATCATTGATAGAGACCTTTTTAAGAAATCCTTTGATGAACAATTGCTTTGATTCTTGACTTCAAGAGAAGCCAAAATTGCTCTTACATAGATACACAATAGTGAGTGTGGTAATCACTTCAATGAAAAGGCCATGTCACACAAATTTCTTTGACAAGGGTATTACTAGCCCACCATATAATATGAATGTTCATAATACGTAAAGCTATGTGATAACTGTTAATGACACATTAACCTACAACATTCACTATCATAAAAATTACAACCTATCATCTCTCTATGTCTATTTATGTTGTGGGGATTTGATATTATTGGAAAGATTAACCCTAAGTCCACTAATAGACAAAAGTTCATCATCATATTTATAAAATACTCTACCAAGTGGGTAAAAGCCATTCCACTTCAATATATCATAGGTGATGACATTTTTAACTTCCTCATGATTCATATTATTTCATGTTTTGGCTTACTTGTAACAATCATTTCTAATAATGGAATATCATTCAAAAATAAAATTGTCAAGAAATTTTGTACAAAATATAAGATTAAACATATTTTCTCCACTTCATACTACCCATAAGGAAATGTTCAAGTAGAAGCTACTAATAAAACCATCAACAACATTTTAATAAAAATAGTAACCAAATTTGGAAATGATTGGCACAATCAACTAGCATTTGCATTATGGGATTATCACACAAGTATTTGTATGCCCATATGAGCCACTCTTTATTCACTCATTTATGTCATGGATGTAGTTTTACCATTAGAACTAGAAATCCCATCTCTATGTGTCTCCCTTGAAGCTATCCTCATTGATGACCAATATCATGAAAAGGATCTACACCAGCTCGAGTAGTTAGACAATATGTACATTCAAGTAGCTGAACATCTCAAAATATACTAGTAACATATACAATGATCATATAAAAAATAGGTTCACACTTGAGAGTTAGAAATTAATGATCTCATTCTCAAATAAAATCTTCATAATGTTAATGCCAAAGAAGAAATCAAAGGAAAATTTAAACCGAATTGTTTAGGTCAATACTCATTACCAAAGAACTCATCCCTAAAGTGTATCGTCTAGCCTCACTTGAAGGAAATAAACTCAAAAATTCAATGAATATTATGAATCTATGTAGATTCCATGTATAATATTTCATTACACATATTGTATTATAAATAGTTTCTTTTTACTTGTATATAATTTCTTAGCTTGTACATAATTTCTCAGCTTACTTGTACATAGATTATTTTTAATATCATGTAAATAGTTTCCTTATGATTGATTATACATATATTATTTCAAAAATACCAAAAATAATATAACATGTCAAAATATAAAAACATTCAAATATCTCAAAAACACCAAAAACATTTCAATTGTATGCATTATCCATGTTTTACATTTCTACTACCATGCTAGACTTACATTTTCATATTCTATGGCATTGTTTATTGATTTATCTACATTACCATGCTTTACTCAATCTTCTTTGAGTGTGTGTAGTGATACCCAAATCCTTGATTGTTTCACTCTACCCATTAAGGGGGCATCCTATGTCTATATTTGAGACATATATCAGCATATATACTCAGTAGGGGCATCTTCTACATGACTACACCATCCAAGTTATGTCATTCCTATACCAAACACTCTAGCTATCATGTTGATGTATAATAGTTAATAGCTTACATAGATTATTCTATCAATACTCACTAGTATAAACACTTATGTATTTCTTATCATCTACCTAGTCTTGTACTCATTTATTTTCATACTTTTGCTTCTTGGTTTGATTAATTAGATGCAATAATATTTCTAACATTTACATGCCTTTCTTTCTTGCTTTGAGTAGTTAGATGTGATTGCATTTCTCAGTTCCTATTTTGTCTCTTGTATATACCTTGGGACATTTTCCAATGTCTTTTGCTTGCACTCTTCTATGTGTTTGTGGCCTTCATGCCAACTTTGATTATTTTTAATTATATGTGTATGTGGTATTTGAACATGCCTAGTATGCTTGCTTTCCTACTTTGAGTGACATGTGCCCATGTCCCTTGTTTGCTTGGCCTCTTGTCTCTTTTGTATACTTCTTTATTCTTGCCTTGTATACTTATTTGTTTCTTGATTATTTTCAATGCCATGATCAACATCATGCATTCTCTTGCTTTAATGGATGCCATGATGGATATCATGCTCCATCCATCCTTGACAACTAATAACTAACTAGATTTCTAGTTTCAATTTAGTATATTGCACATGTTATTACCTTATTACATATATCTAGCCATACTCATGTTTATCTAACAATCTCCGATACAAGGTAGGTTATATCTTGAGACATCTTTTTGATTGTCATTGTTGTATCATGTATTTCATAACATAACACACTTGTAGGGTTGTTTCTTCTCAGGGAATCAATGCAGGGTCTTAATTTCTACCCTCTGAAGAGGGGACAATAAATAAGGGTTTTATCACAAAGATTAGAGTCTTCTATCAGTCAAAAATTAGTTTTTAAAACACTCATAACAACATTCAGAATTCAAACCAAGTAGAGTAGACTAGAAAGAGAATAACAAATACAAAATAGTGATCATAAATAGTAAAGGACAAGAGAACCATAATTGGACTATAGCATTAGATAAAAATGTGTTCTATTTTTGGCACCCCTATCCAAATAGCAAAAAACTTAGATTTTGTAGAAATACACAAAAAGTTAAGATCAATTACAATTTTATTAGCTACAGTATAGTTTAGATTAAGTACTTTCAATATAGTTTTACTCAAAGTATCTAGATATAAGGGGCATCATATGTGGCATGATGGCTCTTACTTTTAGTTTGAGATTAGGCAATTGGTATAACTTCTAGATCATAATCCATGTTGTAGATGCTAGTGATTGGGGGTAATGTGTGAAACACATTTAGCTTCTTTTCTTTCTATTTCATTATATTACCTAGGTATTCTCAATAGTTATGTGCCTTATTCCATCTAAAGGTGGTTAGCATCATTTTGGATTGGCTTTCATACAATCCTAGTTCTTATTTTTAGAGTGGATTTCATATAAGCCTAATCTCCACCTTTTAAAATGGCCAAGATTGGCCTAGTTCTCAACACACATTTGGCTATCCATACCACATTATCATATTATAGATCATTCATGAGATTCCAGATCCATCTCATATGACACACATTCATATCAGTATTAGTTCATAGCTTCACTTAGTGGGTAATGATGGAGATAAAGGACTAGCTAGCCTTTGTATTCTTGGGCCACCTACTTAGAGGAATTGGACACATGGTCCAAACATCAATTGACATACGCATGATCACATATCTTCTCTTAGTAACTGATGATGGAACTAAAGGGTCAACCTTTACATTCTTGAACCACTCTTAAGGAATTGATCACTCAGATCTATTCATGATATTGATTTTCATATAACACATACCCGACATCACTTACCATCACTCAACATCATACATCCTCATAGGCTTCACCCTTATAGGTAATTTTAGGTACACTTTCTACTTTTCCTTTATCCTAGTATTTCACTTTGCTGCATCACTAGAATAAAGGGGGGCAAATGTAGTCATATAAAATGTCCAAATTGGTAGTTTGAGTGTGTCTTGTGATATCCTATCCACAAGTCCTTTTTGATTGCTCCTTTAACCCTTATAAACATCTTTTTTCTCATTATAGGTTATTTGAAACCTTTTAAATGGTCATTCCACCTTATCCAAGCTACTTTTCCTAGGTTAATCCTATTCCACCAAGTCTTGATCTTATAAGACAGGAGCACCATACTTGGAATATAGCACTGAACCTTAGGGTGTCTTATTTTTGGTGCTCTTATCCATATTCATTTTGATTCCAAATGGTCATTTTCATCTGGTTACTATCCTTCATTATTTTAGCCTTTCATGAATACATCTAACCCATTACCAATTGTTACCTATAAAATCCTATCCAAATCTCATTTACAAAAGAGGGGACAAATCTTACAAAAAAAACAAGAATACAAAAAAATCACTAAGGCAAACTTCCCTATTCTATACATATAATCACCTAACATAGTTGAAAACATATTATAACCTTCATACCAATCCCTAACCACCTCAAGCACTCTAAATTTATCATTTTTGCATCCACATCACACTTTTACATAAAGCACAATAGGTGGGAGAACTAAATATAGCTTGATCTCTCTTCAGAGTATTGGCATATAGTTAGTGTTCCCATGAAAGGGGTGTGGATTACACATTTAGTGTATTTTATACACTAACCCCCCTTTACTCAAATGTTTCAAATATTAATTTATAAATCATGATGGAGGTTTAGGGTTTGAAGATTAAATTAGATCTACAATGAGTTCCATAACAAATCAACACTCAAGATTTCTTAAGCAAGATCATATAGGAACATCATAAAAATCTAAAAAAATTTAGGTCTCTATGACTAGTTTGGAAAATAGTGGTAGGAGTGGATAGCTATGCTTGACCCAAAAGTGTCCTATTTTTGGTGTTCCTATCCTTTCATTGAATGAAGTCTAGATTTAAATTCATGACAATATCCTGATCTTACACAACAATTTCTAGCCTCTATATCATCCATCTTAGTATAGTTTCAAGATAAGTTATATTTTTCCTTATTTATTTTTATTTTTAGAAAGATAAAAAAGACAAATAAATTATACAAATAAGGACTATATTTATTATAATATTCTTTATTGATTTATTAATTTAGACCCTTAACTAAAATAGGAATAAAAATCCATTATTCCCAAAAAAGTTAAATCATAAACTCCAAAAAAATTTAATCAACACATTTCCCAACATACAAATCAATTCATGGATCAACCACCTAATTCATTAAGGAAAATGGACCAACTATCCCCATATCTCATGCATAAATTTCAAAGTATATAGGATAGAGTTCAAGGCTTACAATATGACATTTATAATTGGTAAAAACAATTTAAGTTTGAGTAAATTTACTCATATCCTTATGATTTGAGTAAAATGACTACAAATTTTCAAAAAAACTTTGAACTCCTAGAATTTGATAAGTATAAAGGTAAAGTATATCCTAGAGAACATCTAACTTGGTTCTATAATGCATGTGCAGATATTGCTTATAGTAATAAATACATGTGGCATTTATTTCCATGAAGTCTCAAAGGTGAATCCCTTGAATGGTTCTCATGACTTCCAAAAGGATCCATCTTCACCTTTGAAGATTTATCTAAAAATTATGTTCAACACTTCTCTTATAATGTTGAAAAATATTTGACCACTTTAGGTTTGCACAACACCAAGAAACATAATGATGAAACTTTTGATTCCTTTCTCCAAAGATGGAAAGAAATGGTAAGTCTTTTTACATGGTCATTTTATAAAATAGAGCTTGTGGACATTTTTATGAAAAACTTAAACTCAGATTCGGGACATCATTTGTTACTTATTTTCTAAAGATATTTTGATCAGATTATTGAAAATGTATAAAGTATAAATAACTTTGATTGATAAAGGTGTAATCAAAATCTTTAAACTAGATAATAATAATTCCAAAAAATAAATAGATAAACCAAAATTAATTTCCAAAAATAAAAATATTGTTGGAGATGGTGTAACCAATGTAAAATAGATTCAAAACACTTTAACACAAACATACAATCAACGAATCCACAACATTACAATTCTTGATGAAAAACTAAAATAAGGGAGACCCAAATGTAAGTTGACTCAATTAGGTGACACTTATGAGAATGTTTTTTAAAATTTGGCTCATATAAACATGATTATATGTTCAAACACTTAAATCGATGAATATTTTGAATACCATCAGGTTAAAATACATTCAACTAATCAGTGTATGTGCATAAAATAGTATGTTTAAGACCTCATTGATAGAGGTGACATAATAATTTAATATACATAATCTAAAAATATATTAATAAGAAATAAGGATATACCAAGACCCATTCCCTAGTAATGAGTATGGAAAGGGAAAAAAAACAAGAACAGCTAGAATCTAGTAATGTTAACCGAGATAGTCATCCATTTGATTCTATAATTAACAACATCAATATGGTGTATAGACATGTTAATTTTTTTATTTTGAAAACATATGAATTCACCTTCACAATAATGCGTGTAAAGCTTACCCTGCTGAGTTCATTATCCTCTAATTTTGAATGTAAGTATAACATTATTGACCATCTTGAGAAAACACCAGCCAATATCTCAATTTTAGACCTTCTCAAGACATCCCCTATGTATAAAGATATTTTGTATAAATTTCTTCAAGATTTAAATGTCCCTCAAAACATTAATCTAAAAAATTTCAATCATTAATAGGTTCTTTGGTAATAAATAATCAAGTGGAATTTAATCATTTAGATGATTCTCCTTTAGGATCAGATCATAACCTCCCATTATATATAGAGGTTACTATTTCTAGGCACAAAGTAAAAAGGGTTTTTATAGATAATAGTTTGGCCCTTAATCTATGTACACTAATACTCATAAAACAACTAGGATATATAATAGTAGCAATAGAAAAAAACATCATTAAAATAAATGCATATGATAATAATGAGTATCAATCTATCTGTACAATTCATCTTCCTTTGATGGTAGCATCTATCATTAAGGAAACTCTTTTTCATGTTCTTGATCTTGATTTTCCATACAATATACTCCTTAGACATCCATGGATTGATTCTATGAATTTCATTCCATGCACTCTTCACCAATGTTTGAAATTCTCCCATGTAGGAGTGGAAGTAACTATACAAGGTGATCCTCATCCCCTCCAATATTTCAAGTTATTTGAAGGTAAATATAAAAAATTAAACTATCTACCAATCACAAATGATAAATTTACCACTATTGAGGGTTATCCTTTTTTTGAAAAATATGTCCATCCTAAAAGCTTATTTTAAGCACCTCCCCTTAGTGTTTGGATTAATAAACCAACTCCTTCCATCACAATTGAAAAAAACATTAACCAATGAAAAATCTAACCAACCATTCGAAGAAGCTTCAAATAAATTATCTGAGGAAACTTCAAATCAACCATCTTTTGGATAAGCTTCTAATAATCCTTATAATAATCAAACTTCTAATCTACCACCTACTAGCAAATCATCCTTAACATCTTCTTCCTATTTTAAAATAATTGATTGAGGTATGAACAAGTACATCATCTAATATTTTTACATAAGTAAAATACATGCCAATACAAATGACTATGGAGGAACAAACCATCTAAAGGATAAAATAATGGTTTATAAACTTAGTCAAATGAAATTTCTTGAGGGAGGTTTTATTTCTACTGAACATATCAAAGATTAAATTTTTCCTTGGATTTGTGAAGATGAATTAGCTTCTTTATTTTCCACCAATAAATATCCTATTGCAAAATCCATCATGTGAAAAATAATGAACTATAAAGGCAAAGGTATTGGCCTCCATGAATAATGTTTTAATGAACCTATAATACTAAAATAAAATAAGGAAAATCATGATATAGTGATTAACCCCTATAATGTGGATCTCACACTCTCCCAAAGTGACTCTTCTAGTGAGTTAGAAGATGATTATTCAAATAGTGAGATGGGTTCCATAAATAGCCATTTTGAATATCTTGCCCTTACAAACCTATTCCATGATAACGTCATCCTTACACTTGACCTTGCATATCCATATATCATAAAATTGGAGCAACTATCCACACCTCAACTTGATCATATTTTTAATGATGAAGTTGTATCTAAAATTTTAAGAACAAGAGGTAAAATTGTAGTAGTTGACCACAAGAAATGATTTTTAATACAACTAGCAGATTCAACATATTTTATGGAATATAAATTACATCACTATATCAAATTCCACCTACACATCCAAACAAGAATATTTTGAGGAAGATTTCCATCTTCTTACACCACCGCTAGATTATAAAAATGAATCAAATCTACTTCCTGAAGAAACCATTCCTGTAAACATTGCTACCGAAGAATATCCTAAAATTATGAAACTTTCCATATCACTCACTCAACAATAAAATGACATATTTACACTTCTAGTTTTTGATTTATTTGATGTGTTTGTATGTTCTTATGCAGATATGTCAGGACTTGATCTTAAGTTAGTAGTTCATCATCTTGTGGTGCATCTAGATGCAAAACCAATAAAACATAAACTCCATAAAATACATCTCAAGATTGAATTATTGGTAAAGGAAGAGCTAAAGAAGTAGTTGGTTATCGGTTTCATACATCCTATTGACTACTTAAACTAGATATCAAACATTGTACTGGTGTCAACAAACTTCTAAGGGATTAGAGTTTACATAGACTTTCATGATATAAACTAATCATTCCTAAAGGATGATTTTCCATTACCTAACATGGATATGATTATAGATTCAAGTATAGGTCATGAGATGTTATCTTTAATGGATGGTTTTCTAGGATATAATCAAATAAAAATTATTGTCTAATATCAACACAAAATGGCATTTACAAATCCATAGTGAACATTACATTATTAGGTGATACATTTTGTTTTGAAAAATGTAGGAGTTACATATCAGTGGGCAATGACCATCATTTTTCATGACATGCTTAATGATACTATGGAAGACTATGTATATGATATTTTTTTTATGTATAAATCAAGGAATGATCACCCTTAGGGGCTTCATGATATTTTTGAATGTATGAGAGAGTAAAACATGAGATTAAATCTAAATAAATAATTATTTGGTATATTAGGAAAGTTGTTAGGGTTCATTATCTCACAATGTGGCATTGAAGTTAATCCTTTAAAGGTTTCAGCTATCATAGATAATCCTCCACCTAAAAATCTTAAATAACTTATAAGTATATAAGGAAAAATTCAAGAAATTATAAGATTCATATCTCATATTGTAGACATTTGTCACCCATTCACCTTTATGTAAAAAAAGGATACTCCTCTTGCATGCAATGAAAATTGTGAAAAAAACATTTGATAATCTCGAATAATATCTTTCCAACCCTCCAGTGCTAATGCCACCTATTGTAGGTAAACCTTTCTTATTGTACATATCAACTTATAATTTAGACTTGGGGTATTACTAGCACAACATGATGATAAAGGGAAATAATGAATAGTCTACTACTTGAGAAAAATATTGATATCCTATTAGCTTAATTAATATCAAATATAAAAATCTTGTCTTACAGTTGTTTTTGATTCTCAAAAATTGTGGAATTACATGATTAATAATCAAACTAATATTATTGATAAGATTGACCCTTTTAAATATCTTTTATCTATAAATACTCTAACAGGTAGGATGGATAAGTGGGTTATATTTCTTAGTGAGCTTAATTTTGAATATTTTAACCAAAAAAAAATCAAATGACAAGTTCTAATAGGTGTATTCCTATAATCACCACTCCACACAAAACACCTCTCATTTTAGAATTCCTAGATGATGTAATCATGTTTATAGATACATATATAGTTTGATAGCTTTCATTTTATGGTTCCTTTACAAACCATGGCTTGAGGGTAGGTATCTTATTTATCATATATGGTGGGGATTACATTCCTAAATCATTCCAAATTAAATTCCCTTGTATAAAAAAACATAGTAATATATGAAGGTCTCATAGTAGACTTGATCATGGCAATCTAGTGGGGCATCCAACATCTCCTTTTTTTGTGATTCTAAGATTATCATCAATCAAGTCACTCATGAATTCCAAGATCATGGTGATAAACTAATCCCTTACAAATAAATGGTGGATACCTTAAAATCATCTTTTGAGTACATCTAATTTGAAAAAATGCCAAGAATAATAATCGAGCAATAGATGCTATGGAAATAATTAGTTTCCTACTATATTTAAGCACAAAACATAATAAATTTTTGATTGAGTACTTATGCATACCAACTTATGATACCCCTAATTCAAAAATGGTTTGTGAGGTGGTTGGTTCCACTTCTCTATCTTACTCTGATATAGATACATACCTTCATAATAATACTCTCTGATCTAAATAATGTAAAGCCGTTATTCAATGCACATATTGCTATAACATCTTTAGAAATACCTTATATCATTGAGGATATTATGGAACCCATCTATGTTATTTAAATTTTAAATAATATACTTCAATATTTAGATAATTTCATGAGGGAGTTTATGGAGCACATTAAAGTGGTATGGTCCTTGTGAAAAATCCCCTTTGATTATGTTATTATTGGCCTACAATGGAATTTGATTCATGCACCTATGTCAAAAAGTGTAGTCCGTGTTAGAAACATTGTTATCTTATCATTATTCCCCCCCAAGATTTTGAACCTATAATAATACCTTGGACATTTTAAAAGTGGGTGTTATACCTCATTGGATAGATAAATCCCATTTCTTATGATGGACATAAGCATATTATAAAAACAAAAAAGTATTTTATTAAATGGGTTGAGGTAATGCCTCTTACCTATGTCACTCAAAAGCACATTTCTATGTTTATCCTCAAACACATTGTCTATTGTTTTGGTATCCCTTCCACTCTCATTTTTTATAATGGTAAATCATTAAAAAATAAAGATGTTAAGACTTTTTGAAAAACCTATCATATTAAACATAGATGGTCCACTCCTTACCACCCACAAAGTAATGACCAAGCTAAGGCAACAAACAAAAATATTTTACACATCCTTAAGATATTTTTTAAAAACATTGGTCATGACTGGCATACCCAGTTATATCCTATACTTAAACATACCACATTAGTATTTGCACAGCCATGGGGTAACCCCTTATTCCCTTGTTTATGGTAATGAGTTTATTCTTCCCATAGAACTCAAGATTCAATCTTTGTGAATACCATTACAACAAATCATAGACTAATAATCATATCAAACTTCATGCTTAAGTGAACTTGATCTCTTAGATGAAAAATAATTAAATTCTTTAAACCATTTCTAAGTTTACATTAAATACCTTCATTGTAAATATAATAAGTGGATTAAAACCAATAAATTTGTAATTGGATATTTTGTTCTTAAGAAATAGTGAAACACTAATGTTAAGAGAGAGAATAATGGAAAATTTGAACCAAACTGGTTAGGTCCATATATTATTATTTCAAAGTATGGATCAAGAGCTTACAAACTAGCCACAAAATATGGAGAGGAGTTTAATGAACCTATGAACATCATGCACCTTAAAAGAATAATGTAATCAACATAAAATTAAGATAAGTAGCAATCCATACTCAATCATTTAAAAATTTATGAAATGATTAAATGTAAATAACATCAATGAAATAGAAGTAATAATCCATAATTAAAAATGGTAAAAATGATGAAAATGGTATAAACTAAAACCACTAAATGTCCTATAAATGTAAATATAAACTCAAAGTCTAGAACATAATTGAGAGAGATATGGAAAAGATAAGAACTAATATATCATCACATAAAAACTCAAACATGTTGCATTTAATATAATTATAGATGAATTAAAGTGATTTTATTCATAACATGGCTAAAAATAAATGGATAATAAAAAGTGTAGAAGTTGGGAAAATATTTATAAAAAACTTATCTATCAAGAGGGGAATGGAATGGGTGGTGGGGGAGAAGAGTGACGAACCAAGGTGAAAACATAATATTTGCCAAATATAATAAACTCAAATTAATGTGGAAAAACTAATATACTTTTTGCATCGATGACCTTTAGATAATTTGACTGAACTATGCAAGTTTGGGATAACTAGTTAAGATTAAGTATCATGCCATGAAGAATAATATGCATGAAAATTAAAAATGACCTAATTTCCCATAACATAGTACCCATTATTTAGGACCCCTTATAGATCCATCAGTATACTATAAATATTAGGTACTTGCATGAGAAAGTAGGTGTGACTAGATAGTGTATGATATAATAATACCTCATGTAGACACTTCAATTACATTTAGTGTCAAAATACACCTAAAATATATTAATAATTCTTCTTAAAATAATTCATTACATCCTGCTTTAAATTCAAATAATTTAATAAGTCAAGTTAGTCAATTATGCACACTTTAAATCCTTATTTTAAATATAAATTTTAGATTTTACAACTCATCTAACATCTTCCACCTTATTCTCCCTCAAATGTTGACTCATCCCAACCAAACCCCCAGCTTTTTTAACCTCCTATAAGTCATCCTTTATTTTTTCAAGAAGTTTGACTTATTCCTATTGACTCAACTAACTAATCACATACTTATCTTAACTAATTGAAATGATCTTCATCCTCATGGGTGAGGACTTATTAACCATTGTTGACTATTTGGATCATTTAATTAAATCCAAATAATACTCCATTATTGGATCTTCTTCCAAAAACCATAAATAAGCTTGAAAGTCTTCATTTTCAATAATATTGAATTTTGATAACAAAGTTATATTTAATTCTCAAATGAATCTAAGAAAAAAAATCAAAAGCATACAAAAATCCTTTTTCACCAAAATGCTTCCCATTCTCCTTTGCATTAGAAGAGTGGATAACTACATTTTTGAAGAGTAAATCAAGTCTACATCACAATGGAGAAAGCTTGCACATTTTAGGTATAAGTCTATGTTTTCTATTTTTTTACTCTATCTTAAGTTGAATTTATCTTAGATTAAGATTTTAGCAATTCTTAGCATTTCTAAATTTAGTTCACACATTTCTATCACATCTAGTGGGACCATCCCTCATATTTTTCAGCCTAAATTCATTATATTTGCATTTAAAATTAAATTTTCATTTTATTTTTATTTTCATATGCATTTAATCTTGTATTTTTGAGTGTTGGTATAATGTATAGGTCATTATCAACATTTTCTACTCAAATATGTATACACACTGCATAATAGTGAATTTTGAAAAATCAATAGTGAAATTGTACCCAGTAACAATGAAATCATTTTTTGACCCATTTTTTATCTACTTTTTCTTATTTTAATTACACTATTGGATTTATGTTCATATTTTGGTTTTGTCTATGTTCTTAGTTTTTTTTAATTCTTTGCTTCAGGAAAAATGCAAAATTGGTATAAACAAAATTGATGTGTCTAATAGTGTAATCATCATTCTTAGTAGAAAAATTATTCAACTAATTAGTGGAATAATTCCACTAGTCCCTCTTTTTTTGTGTTTACAGGTTATAATAGTGAAATAATCATCCTTAGTAGTGATTTTGTATTTTTGGGTGGCAAAATTATCTTTCCAAACAGTGAAATCATCTCTATAAGTTGCAAATTTGTCATTTTGACCAGCAAATTCATCTCTATGGGCTACAAAATCATCATAAAAGGAAGAAAAATCATTTTTCAAGCATGAAATTGTTTGTTCTATGTTTCATATATATTATCTTTTTCCTATGTTTGATTTATTACATTTTCTCTTTTTTATCTTTCTACTTAACTATAAATTTGTCATAGAAAAGTGGTTTTTTTCTTTATTTTTATGGTTTTTACTCTTTTTATTGTAGGTTGACTTGATATAATGATAAGAAAACATTATAACCATTTATTTATAGAATTCTTGGCAAAGATAATTATCAAGAAGGATAAATAAAAACCATTTTCTTTTACTAGTGGTTTCAATCTTGTTTTCAAAGTTTTTAGTGATTACATCACATTTCATTTTCAACATTTTGTTTGTAATTATGGAATTGTGTAGTTTCTTCCCTTGGCATCATATTTTTGAGAATACTCATGAATTAGAAACACTTCCATAATTTTTTATGTTACCTAAGTAGTGTCTATTTATGATATTTATTTGACATCACATTAGTTATGATACTCAAAAATAAAAAATGAATTCTTTTTATTTTGGTTTTCTAAGGGATCTATTGACCATGGATTTCACCACCATGTAGTACACCAAACCCCATTTACCAATGGGGAATATAAATTGATATCCAATTTTTTTAAATACATAAGTAGTTGTGTGTTTTAAGCACACTATGGCATGAGAGAATTTCATGTTCTAATACCTAGGCTTTCAACAACTACCTCAAAATATGATATCATCGATTATCAACACATTAAGACCCCTTGGCCATGTTGAGTAATTTGAGACAAGACTCAATAGTTTGTGTCTACTTTATCTATTTCTTCCATAGTTTCTCTATCTAGATAATCTTGTTTAAACCATAAGTATTGGATAACCTCTTTTTCCAATCAAATTTGATGCATTGGTTAGTGGTCAGTAGCGAGAATTTACCTTACACACACCTTCAAAACTAGACTTAGAGATCCATGAGAATCATAGGATCCTCCATGGTTAGTGCCTTGAAATATTAATCTATAACTAAAAGTACAGATGAGCTAGTGACATTGAAAGTACTAATAGTTTTTCATGACTCCCATCTTAATTTTTCACCTTTTATGTGAAATTTCTTGACTGTTTAGAATATAATTTTTTTCCTTACATCTACCATGTCCTAAAAAAATCCTTGTTTGAAAACTAGTTCCTTTGATATCAAACCATATCCTAAAACCAAATCTTTTTATCAAAAACTTAAAATAATTGGTTCAAGATTTTGAATTTTTTGATCAACATTTTAGTTAGTATTGTTAATTTAAAACATAATTTCCCTTTAAGTAATTTTTCCTTTTTTAAGCATACCTATTACTAGGCAAAATTCCTTGTTAAATCCTCCCAATGCAAAGGAAGAGCCTTTTGGCAATGACCCCTATCAATTCCTTGGTGAAGAGTATCATGTACAAATACATGAAATAACTAAGCATGAAGAAGATGGAGGGGATTAACAAGATGGGAATATCCCCCAAAATATCCAACCTCCTTTGATGAGTATATCATGTCTATCAAAAATGAAGTATTACTTCATGATTTGGACTTTGGATCAAAGTTCCCATTTGACTTTGATATATGTAATTTACAATATCTAATTACAAACAAAAAACCTTCATCTTCTAATCCCAATCAACAAATCTGACAAGTTTATTTAGAGGGTAGCAATGCTCATGTTCCTTCCTCACAACCTCATACCTAGGTCTCTCAAGATAAAGGGAAAACTATTTCATGTGAGGAGTCATCTCAAACTATCCATTATTTTTCCACATAAATCCATGCAACCTAAGGAAATCAATAAATAATGAAATTTTAATATTATATAAATAAATCAATCCCTTTGGTAATCCTAATATGAATCTAAATACAAATTTACCTTCACAACACCATCTAAATAATCTAAGTTTTTATATACCTTCAAACTCATCAATCATGTACCCCACTAATCAAAACATGAATCCTAATTCAAGTTTACCCATCATACAATAAGACAAATAAAACTCGAACATGGGTCTCCCATCTAATTCAAGTTTAAAAAATCAATTTTTAATTATACCAGTACACATCTAAATTTAAAAGGTTATAATCAAAATAATTTGTGTTTGAATCTTCATTCAAACTCATTAATCAATACCAATTAGAGCTTCTAAAAATCACCAATTATACCCAATCAAAATCAAAGCTTGATTACCTATTCTAGTTTTCCCAATCAATCATCCAATCTTAATTTTAATTATGCTTCGTGCACATTCAACAGTCTATATTTACATAGTAGTGTACTAAATCAATTTTTACTCACATCAGTTCTATCTAATCCAAATTTCAATCCAAATCCTAATTCAACTCTAAATCAATTTAACTCTAATGTAAATATTTCATTTAATTCACTCTAAATCCTAACACAAACTCAAACCAAAACCAAACATAATTAACATCAATAATCCAAAAACAAATTCAAATTCAAACATTAACCAAAATCAAAATAACCCAATCCAAAATTCTAATTAAAATAATTCAAACCTAGCTTATAATCAATTTAATTCAAACTCCAACATGCTTCCACAATTAAAAAAATTTAATTTTTTTAACCAAATAGGTTTTGGTCAAAATACCAATGCTATTTTCATTAACTTCAACACCAATACACCAAACAATTCAAGTTTCAACCCAAACACAAGTCAAGCAAACTCAAATTTTACATAATAACCCAAACTTAGTTTTAATCTAAACCCAAATCAAACCAATTTAGTTTTAACCCAAATTCAAATCAAACAAATTTTTGTTCCAATACAAATCCAAACCTTGGTTATAGCTCCAACACCTTTTCACACCCTCAAAATGTTAATTTCAACAATCAAACTCCAAATAATTTTAATCAACACATTTCCTAACATACATATCAATTTATTGGGAAACCACCTTACTCTTTTAGTCAAATGGATTGACTATCCCAATATTTCATGTATGAATTTTAAATCATAAAGGATATAGTTCAAGGCTTGTAAGATGGAGCTTATAATTAGTAAAAACAATTTAAGTTTGAGGAAATTTACTCATATCCTTATGATTTAAGTAAAATGACTACACCTTTTCCAAATACTTTGAATTCCCAAAAATTTATAACTATAAAGGTAAAGGAGATCCCAAATAACATATATCTAGTTTTTATCATGCATGTGAAGATGTTGCTTATAGTAATGAATACATGTTGCATTTATTTCCACAAAGTCTCAAGGTCTAAGCCCTTGAATGGTTCTCATGACTTATGAAAGGATATATCTTAACCTTTGAAGATTTATTTTAAAAATTTGTTTGACACTTCTCTTATAATATTGAAAAAGACCTGACCACTTTAGATTTGCATAACACCAAGCAATGCAATTATGAAACTTCTACTTCCTTCCTCAAAAGATAATGAGCAATGGCAAGTCATTTTACTTCATCATTTCCTAAAATAGGGCTTGTGGACATTTTTATGAACAACTTAAACTCAGATTTGGGACATCATTTATTACTTCATTGCCCAAGATATTTTGTTGAGATTATTGAAAAGGGAATTCAAGTAAAAATAAATTTGATTAATAAAGGTGTAATCAAATTATTTAAACTAGATAATAATAATTTTTCAAATCTAATAGACAAACCAAAATTCATTTCCAAAATAAAAATCTTTTTGGATATGGTGTAACCAATTTTAAATATATTTAAAAACCTAAAACACAAACATACAACTAACCAATCCACAACATTACAATTCTTTATGGACAACTAAAATAAAGGAGACCCAAATGTAAGTTCACTCAATTAGGTGACACTTACAAGAATGTTTTTTATAAGTTGGCTAATGAAAAAATTATTATATTTCCAAACACTAAACCCTTTGAATAAAATGTTCCCAAACCTAATTGGTGTAAATACGATGAATATTATGAATACCATTAGATTAAAGGACATTCAACTAATCAGTGTATGCACCTAAAATAGTATGTTCAAGACCTCATTGATAGAGGTGACATAAAAATTGAAAACCCATCATCTAAATAATATAACAATTAAAAATTATGTATATACCAAGACCCATCCCCCAATAATAAGCGAGGAAAGGGAAAATAGAAACAAGAACAACTAAAATCTAGTATTGTTAACCGAACTAGTCATCCATTTGATTATATAATCAATAACATCAATATGGTGCATATACATGTTAATGTTGTTACTTTTCAAACATATGAATGTACCTTCACCATAATACATGCAAATCTTACCCTCCCAAGTGCATCATCTTCTAATCTTAAACTTAAGTACAACATTATTGACTATCTTGAGAAAACACTAGCCAATATCTCAATTTTAGACCTTCTCAAGACATCTCATGTATATAAAGATATTTTTTATAAAGTTATTCAAGAGTAAAATGTCCCTCAAATCATTAATCCTAAAAAATACCAAACCTTAATAGGTTATTTATCAATAAATAATCAAGTAATGTTTGATCATTCAGATGATTCTCCTTTAGGCTCAGATCATTACTTCCTATTATATATAGAGGTTATTATTTATAGGCACAAAGTAAAAAGTGTATTTATAGATAATGTTTCATCCCTTAATCTATTTACACTAAGACTTATAAAACATCTAGGATATCTAATAATAATATTAGAAACAAACACCATTCCCATAAAGGCATACAATAATAATGAGCATCAATCTATTGGCACAATTCATCTTCCTTTGATGGTAGTGTATATCATTAATGAAACTCTTATTCATGTTATTGATCTTGATTTACCATATACTATACTCCTTGGACATCCATGGATTCATTCTATGAATGCCATTCCATCTACTCTTCACCAATGTTTTAAGATCTCCCATGTAAGAATGAAAGTAACTATACAAGTTGATCCTCATAACTTCTAATATTATAACTTATTGGAATTTAATATTAACAATCAAACTATCTACCAATCATAGATGATAATTTTACCCTTGTTGAAGATTATCCTTTTCTTGAAAACTATGTCCATCTTGAATGCTTATTTCAAACATATCTCCTTGGTGGTTGGATTAATACACAAACTCCTTCTATCTCAATTGAAAAATCATTAACCAATGAAACATATAACCAACCATATAAAAAAGATTCAAATAAAGTATCTGAGGAAACTTCAAATCAACTATCTATTAGACAAGCTTCTAATAATCCTTCTATTTAACAAGATTACAATCCACCACCCACTATCAAATCATCTTCACCCACTTCTTCCAAATTTAAAATAATTTATCAAGGCATGAATGAGTACATCATCTAGGATTTTTACATAAGTACAGTACAAGCCAATCCAAATGACTATGGTAGACCACACCATCCAAAGGATAAAATAATTGTCAAGAAATTTGGTCAGATGAAATTTTATGAGGGAGGTTTTGTATATGATGAACATATCAAATATTTAAAATATTCCTAGATTTATTATGATGGACTAGCTACTTATTAATCCACCAATAAATATCTTGTTGCAAAATCCATCATGTGCAAAATAATAAACTATAAAGGAAAAGGTCTTGGCCTCCATGAGCAAAGTTCCATTAAACCTAAAATACTAAAATAAAATGAGGCAAAGCATGGTATTGGATTTAAACCTCTTAATGTGCATATGACACTCTCCCAAAGAGAATTTTCTAGTGAGTCAAAATATGATTATTGGGATAGTGAGATGGGTTCCATAATTAGCCATTTTGAAGATGTTTCCCTTACTAACCTATTCCATGAGAACATCATCCTTAAACTTTAACTTGAATATCCATATCTCATACAATTGGACCAACTATGCACACCTCAACTTGATCATTTTTAGAATGATTAAGCTATGTCCAAATTATTGAGAATAAGAGATCAAATTCCAATAAGTGACCACAAGAAAGGATTTCTAATAAAACTAGAAAATTAAACATATTTTGGGGAATAGAAATTACATCACTATATCAATTATTTCTACACATCCAAAAAATAAAAATTTGAGGAATATTTCCACCTTCCTATAACACCCCTAGATTTTAAAGATGAATTAACTCTACTTGTTGAAGAAACCATTCTTGTAAACATTAGCACGAAAGAAGATCCTAAAATTATGAAACTTGCCATATCACTCACTCAAGAAGAAAAAGACATATCTACACTTATGATTCATGATTTCTTTGATGTATTTTCATGGTCTTATGTAGATATGATAGTAATTGATCTATAGTTAATATTTCATCATCTTTTGGTGCATCTAGACTCAAAACCAATAAAATAGAAACTCTATAAGATGCATCCCAAGATTGTACTACTGATAAAGGAAGAACTAACTAAGAAATTGGTTGTAAATTTCATCTATCATATTAAATACTCAAATTGGATATAAAACATTATATGAGTGTAAAAAAAACTATAAGGAATTAGAGTCTTCACCAACTTTTATGATATAAATAAATCATGCATTAATGATGATTTTCCATTGCCTAACATAGATATGATTATAGATTCAAATACAATTCATGAGATGTTATCTTTAATGTATGGTTTATTAGGATATAATCAAATAAAAATTGCTATTTAAGATCAACACAAAACAATATTTAAAACTCCATGGGGAACATTCTATTATCAAATGATGCTTTGGTTTTAATAATGTACGGGGTACATATCGTTGGGTAATTACCATAATTTTTCATGACATGATTAATTATATTATGGAATACTATGTAGATGATATTCTAGCTAAGTCTAAATCTAGGAAAGATCGTCCT
This sequence comes from Torreya grandis, assembly GCA_037957365.1. NCBI lineage: Eukaryota > Viridiplantae > Streptophyta > Pinopsida > Cupressales > Taxaceae > Torreya > Torreya grandis. The sequence continues at coordinate 847,832 of JARHVA010003304.1, forward strand.
TAGGTGCTTTCCCATATTTTTGAATGCATGAGAGAGCACAACATGAGATTGAATCCAAATAAATGCATGTTTTGTGTAACATCAATAAAATTTTTAGGGTTCATTACCTCACAACATGGCATTGAATTTGATTCTTGAAAGGCTTTATCTATCATGTATATTCCTCCACTTAAAAATATTAAACAACTTAGAAGTATACAAGGAAAAATTCAAGCAATCAGAAGATTCATATCTCATCTTGCAAACATTTGTCACCCGTTCACATTTAAAAAAAAAAAAAGGATACTCCTTTTATATGTAATGAAAATTGTGAAACATTATTTAACAATCTCAAACAATATCTTTCTAACCCACCAGTGTTAATACCACCTATTGTGGGTAAACCTTTCTTATTGTACGTTTTAGCTACTAAATTTCCTCTTAGGACATTATTAACACATCATGATGATAGTGGGATAGAATGACCAATTTGTTAATTAGGAAGAGCATTGATATCCTATGAGCTAAATTACTCTCAAATAGAAAAATCTTGTCTTACAGTTATTTTTGCTTCCCAAAAATGGTGGCATTACATGCGTAGTAATCAAACTATGATTATTGATAAGATTGACCCTCTTAAATATATTTTATATTTAATTAATCTAATAGGTAGGATGGATAAATGGGTTATTATTCTTAGTGAGTTTTATTTAGAGTATGTTAACCAAAAATTAATCAAAGGACAAGTTCTAGTAGATGTATTGGTAGAATCATCGCTCAATATCAAAACACCTCTCATTTCAAAATTCTTAGATGATACAATCATGTCTATAGATGAATCTATAGTTTGGTAGATTTTATTTGATGGTTCCTTTACAAACCATGGATTGTGGGAATGTATCTTGTTTGTCACAATTGATATGGATTGCATTCCTAAAACATTTTTGAATTGAATTCCCTTGTACAAAAAACATATAATAATATGAAGGTCTCATAACAGGACTCAAGATGGTAATCTAGTAGGGCATCCAAAATATCCTTATTTTTGGTAATTCTAATCTTATCATCAATAAATTTACTAATTAACTCTAATCTAATGACTATAAACTAATACCTTACAAGTGGATGGTAGATAGTTTGAAATCATCTTTTGAGTACATCCAATTTAAACAACTTCCAAGAATAAATAATCGATCAATAGAAGGTATGGAAATAATTGGTTCCCTACTATATTTAAGCAAGAAACATAACAAATTTTTGGTTGATTACTTGAGTATACCAACTTACGATACCCCTAATTTATAAATGGTTTATGAGGTGGTTGGTCCCACATCTCCATGGTAGTCTGATATCCATGTACACCTTCATAATCATACCCTCCCATCTAACTTATTATCTAAGCAATTAAAATCCTTTATTTAATGGACATATTATTATAACATCTTTGATAATACCCTATATCATCGAGTCTATTATTGAACCCTTTTGCATTGTTTAAATTTTAAAGAATCTACTTTGATAATTAGAGAAGTTCATCATGGAGTTTGTGGATCACATTCAAGTTATATGATCCTTGATAAAAGGCTTCTCTGAGTAGGTTATTATTGGCCTATAATGTAAAATGATTAATGCACCTATGTTAAAAAGTGTATACCCTATCAAAAACCTGGAGATCTTATCCATAGTCCCTCACAAGATTTTCAACCTATCACAACACCTTGGCCACTTTCCACATAGGGGTTATACCTCATTGGAAGGATAAATTCTAATTCTTTTGATGAACATAAACATATTATAAAAACAAGAGATATTTTATTAAATGGGTTGAGGTAATTCCTCTTACTTATGTTACTATAGATTAGATTTCCAAGTTTATCATAAACCACATTATCTTTGTTTGGGAATTACTTCCACTCTAATTTCTAACATTGGTAAATCATTCAAAAATAGATATGATAAGACTCTTTGATGAACCTATCATATAAAACACAAATGATCCACTCTATAATACCCACAAGGCAATGACCAAACTAAGGCAACACAAAATAATCTTTTTTGCATGATTAAGAGAGTTATCAATAAAGTTGGTCATGATTGGCATACTCAATTATATCCTTCCCTTTGGGCATACCAAACTAATATCTTGACACCCATATAGAAACCCATTATTCCACTCTTTATGTAAATGATTTTATTCTTCTCATAGAATTTGAGATTCCATCTTTGATAATATCATTAGAATAAATCATAAATGAATAATAATATCAAACTCAATTATTAAATGAACTTGATCCCTTGTATGTGAAATGGCTCAATTATTTAAACCATCTACAATTTTACCATAATCACCTTTGTCATAGCTATAATAAATTAATTAAATATAGGAAATTTGTAATCAGATATCTTGTTCTTAAGGAGAACTAGTGAAACACTAATGTTGAGAGAGAGAGAAGAAGGGAAAATTTGAACCTAACTAGTTAGGTCCACCTATTGTTATTGCAAAGTATGGATCAAGAGGATACAAAATAGCCATATAATATAGAGAGGAGATTGATGAACCTCTGAACATCATGCATCTTAAAAGATTATATGCCTAAAATTGTTCTATATTTTTCTATTGGTAAAAATAAAGTTAAAAACAAAAAAAATAATAAAACAATATTGTGTACATCTATTGTGCAGATGTGAAATGTAGTTTACTAGCACTTTAGATAATTACCATGGTGAAAAATAGGTTTTTATAACCATGTGTAAACCATTGTCTATACTTATCCTAGTTAATTTGAAGAATCACCTTTTTAGTACTCTAATTTATATTCCCAAGATTATCATTTTGTCTATTATTAGTCATTTATCCTATACTATGCTACGTTTAGGTTTGTTATTCCTATATGTGAACATGCATTCTTGCTCATGATAGCAGAAAAATGTCTTTTATATTCCTTATTTCAAAAATCCTAAAATAAAAAAACTTCAAAAAATAATACAAAAATATTCCAAAAAACATCAATCTCAACACATATATGATTCTAGCTAACTTCCAGATTGTTCACTCATTCTAGGGTGGGTTAGTCATGCATCATTTTCATCAAACACTCAAAATTATTTCATCAATCATCCACTTTTTCATCACTTCTCATATTGGGATAACTACATTTGGCTTGATATCCCCACATAAACTTTGTCTAAAGGTGTATTATGTAGGCAGTGCTTAGATACATGGTGTCTCTAGGGTCAACACAACCACCATCTTCCCCATCATCCATTTACCCAAACATGGATTATCTTATCCTTATTATTATTACTTGATTGTTTGGTAACTATCCTTGCTCTTGGATACAATTATCTAGCCCTTGCTTAAATTGTCTTAATTTACAACTTTTCTATTTACATATTCTATCTATTCTTTTGGTTGTATTGTTCATTTTATATATTTAACCATTAAATTGGTTATTTTGTCCATTTTTTATATCTCTAACCATTAAGTTGGTTATTTTAATTCATTTTATCTCTATCCATTCACATGGTTATTTCCTTTACTTTGTCAATTGTGATCATTTTTTGTTTTTAGAATTACTTCTTTTTGTTTGTTTGTGTATCATTATTTCTTAATATTGTGGTGATTATTATTGTGTGTATTAAAATCATTTTAGATTAATTTAATTTTTCACATTTTCATTTTTTTATTTTCTATGTGTTTAAAAAGATCATTTTTCTAATGCATAATAGTATGGTTATGGTTTTACTATATAATTATGTAATTTTCTTTTACATAATTTATTATTTATTTTGTTCATATGTTTAAAACATAAACATTCATCATGATTATTTAATATATTTTTTGTAATTTGTTTTATGTTATATTAAATAATAGGTTGCTCAAAGCTCAAATATTATTGGAAATCCAATGAAAAGAATTTAAAAAAATGTAAAATAAACTATGTCATTTAATAATACATTCATAAAAACAATCATACATCATATAAGTCATAAATCCATAATCAATATGTTGAAAAAATTAAAAAATTCTAGCATAAACCAAAATATAGGAAATATAACTAGTGCTAGAATATATCCATACATTTGTCCCTCATGTATAAATTCCATATAAATTAATAAATAATCCATCAATGTCCAATCCACATAGTACAAAGTCTCATAATCATCATGAATATATATATATATATATGTATGTATATATATGTATATATGTATATATATGTATATATGTATGTATATGCATATATATATATATATATATATATATATATATATATATATATATAATGTGTCTATACAAATAATACATATCAAAATATGTATACATCGATGATACAATTTATCATATATCCCCTATCTATGTGTCATCATGTCCCTCTAAAAAAGTTTTTGATCTCAATTATATCTCTTTACATCATGGTGTGCCTCATACAGGACCCATAACATGTTATACCTTTCCCATTTACCTTTCTAACTCAATAAGTTAAACTGATCTAGCTTGTGTTGAATGTCTCACAGAGTATTCCCTAAATGATGGTTCCTTTTGAGAACATGGTACATCCTCCTTGAATAAAATACTATAATATATGGCTGACTCCATGGACCTCATCACTCTATCTAAAGTATCAATATTTCCCTCTATAGATAATAACACCCTCACCCCTACTATCTCAGTCCTCATTGTATCTCTCTCATATCTATAGCATTATGTCAATGTTGTATAATTTGGGGTCTAGGCCAAGCCTTGACATGATGTGTAAATAATGATTTATCCATGCCATATCCATTTATCCCATCTATAATTACCTATAATCTATCAACCTCAAATTTTAATCATCTAATCTCAATTATTTGGTCCCCTCTACCATCTACTATACCCTATAATATGGACACCTCCTAGTATAAGCCATAAATCTTTCTATCATGATCTCTAAACTCCTCTCAGAGTCGATAAACAAGAACATGCTTTTCTATAGCTCTCAGAGTGTGTGAAGAACCAACCACATTCCCTCTATCTATCTAGGTATCCCATATTGCTCTCATAATCACATCCTCCCCCTTTCTATCCTCATCACTATTTACCTATATCAGTGGAGTGTCCCTTCCAACCCTCTACTGTGTATCTATATCTATACATGTATCCATAACAACATCAAACCCTAATTCATGCAATATATCTACATATTCCACCTTAGTAATCTCCACATCATGTAGTTGACTAATCTTAATAACACATCCTTTGCCTTATGCTCATGCTCAACCTCTATACCCTACCACAAACCTCACAATTTTATATCTTAAACCTTTGCCTCATAGATACCTACTAAATATATATCCACTAGTCTCTACCTATATGTTTATGGTGGTGCATATGGAATAGTCAGTCTAAGTGGTATCTATTGAGTCCACAAATTTGCATACCCATCAAAAAATCTATAATCAATAACATATTTCCCTTCACTCTACCAAATAGTCTATAACTATGACAAGTTATATTTATCTATGGTTGGATCAATGGTCATGCCCCATTTTTCTGTCTCCCTCATTGATCATGAAAATATATGTAGACTAGGTATTATATGTTATCTCACCCTAAAATATTTTGTAACCCTATCTAGGTGATATCTATTTATGTTGTAATCATGTGTATGATAATTTTATTCACTCCAATTAATTCACTTCTCCATTTAATTAATTTTATTCTCTATCCATCAATTTTTCTCCCATGTTGAATGATTTCACCACTAATAAACTACGAAATCACACTTTTACCTATTCTAACTTGACATGATTTTACTACATTATTCAATTAAATCACCTCTCTATTTTATGAGTTCATAATTACCTATAGTGAATTTTCTATTTTCAATGTCGAATTCCCCATCTTGGTAATTGTAAATTTGGTTTCTCTCCCTTTACACCCTAATTAATGACCATATATGCAAAAAAAATCAAATTTAAACTTACCAAAGACCCACTCCTCTCAGGTCTCTAGAACCTCCTCAATTGATCACCATAGGTTTCATGGTGTGGAATGCAATCTATATTTCCTCCAAATTCTTAGAGCAAATATCTCAACTAACTTTTCTTAGCCAATAACTTTGAAAATGAATTTTTTACAAATGAATTTCTACAACCCATTTGTTATACTTACATTTTTTGTCCCCTATTGAATATTTCCCCCCATCCCTCCATAATACTCATTCTTCATCCATTTATCAATATTCTAGAGACATTAAATTAGTTTATTCTAATTTTTTTCAATATCTTGCAACAATATATCTATCTAAAAATATCATTATCATTTGTGATTCAATATCTTTTTCCCATTTTTAGATCTATAGCTTATTATATTTTGGATATATCATTCCCATAACCACTCAATTAACCCCTAAATCAATAAATAAACAATAATCATGAAATCTAAGAATGGTATAAATATTATTTTCCAAACCCATACTCTAGTTTTTAACTAGGGGAAACCTTTTTACACAACCAACATCTTGTACGTTTGACACCAATTCTATAATAAGTTGATTTATTTTTCATCAACATCACTTTTTCCATTTAATCTTTTCATAAATTTTGAGTGTTTATCTATTTTATCCCATAAAACCTTGAGGGGGAATCATCACACTCATTTTCATTCATTTGGGTCCAATTTCTCTTTCTTAGTTATCAACACTCTAATTTTTCTACTATTATTCAAAAAAATATTGCTTCACAACATTATTTTAAAGAGGAAAAAATGTAGAAACCTAAATTAAATTTAATGTCAAAATACACCTAAAATTTATTAATAATTATTATCAAAATAATTCATTACATCTCCTTACGAATTCGAATAACTAATTAAGTGAAATTAGTCAATTATGCACACTTTAAATCCTTATTTTAAATATAAAATTTGGATTTTATACCTCATCCAACATCTTCCACCTTATTCTCCCTCAAATTTTGACTCATCCCAGCTAAACCCCTAACTTTCTCAACCTCCTATGAATCATCCCATGAGTTGTTAAGAAGTTTGACTTATTTTTGCTAACTCAGCTAACCAATGCCATACTTCTCTCAACCTATTGAAATGGTATTTATCCTCATGTGTGAGGACTCATTAGCCACCATTTATTATTTGAATTATTTAATAAATAAAAATAATCCTCCATCTTTTGATCTTCCTCCAAAAAACTATAAATAATCTTGAAAGTCTTCATTTTCAAGAATTATGACTTATGTCAATGACATTCTATTCAATTCTCAAGAGAATCCAATCAAATTAAAGTGAATCAAGATCATACAAAATATCATTTTAAACTAAAAATTCTACCCATTATCTTTTACATTATAATATTCAGAAACTACATTTTGAAATATAAAATCAAGTGTACAATGCAATGGAGAAAGCTTGCACATTTGAAGTATAATTATGTGTTTTTTATCTTCTTTATTTGTTTCTCTATCTTAGGTTGATTTTATATTAGATTAATATTGCATTAATTCTTAGAATTTCTAAATTTAGTTCACACACCTCATATCCCAATCTACTAGCCTAACACACCCGAATGAACCTTGGTTCTATAATAAGTCCAACTATGGAGTTTGAGATTCAAATACAAGAGGAGAAATGTAAAATGAATATCATGTCGTTTTATGTGATTTGAATTTTAAGAGTTTATTTTTTTCATTTTGATCATTATATGTTTCTTGTATGCTATGGATTTTAAATGTTGTGGCCTTTTCTATTCCTCCTCCATACATATTCAAACAAATCAACCATGTTTGCTAAAAATGACTATCATAAGAGACCTTAAAATTAGTAGATAGAGAAGATAACCTAAATACCATGTTATCTAAGACTTTTAGTCTTGCACATGAGAAAATGCACAATATCAAAACCAACCTTAGTGTGCCCAAAGTGATGTGAATGAGGGGAGATGATGGAAATGAGTATAGAGTAATTGGGTTACCCTAAATTATAAAATGTGTTTTAATGAAGATCGTAAAATGATAGGTAGGCATGAATCATCATCATGATAAATGGTATTTTTCAATTAATACATGAGAATATACTGTTAAAATTCTACTACAAATTAATATGAATGAATTTAAGTGTATGAAAACATGACTATAGACCATTGCCTTATCTTTTAGGGATGTAAGATATCTAAGGTATGGAGTAAAATAAGTCTCTAAAGATAATTAAATGACAAGTGTTTATAATAACGGCCCTTACTAAGTTCTTACTATGAAAGAAAGTGAAGATTCAAGAGGCATAACTAACAAAAATGAACCAAATGGTAGATAAAGTGATAAAAGTAAATAGAGACTTTAAAAGACTCTATGGTTGATTAAAATATAAAATGGATTATTATGAGGAACATATGGGTCATATCTGTAGTCTTACAATACAAACTCATAAACTAAAAACCAATTGGTGTTAAAAAGACAAAAATATCAAAGGATTAAGGCTAATATGTAAAAAGAGAAACTTGAAGGTGTGTAAAGAATTGAAACTAAGTAAGACATGAAATAAATGGTATCTCTATATTATACATAAGACTAATTAAAAACATGAAAGTTAATCATACTAAGAAAGAAATATAGAAATAACATGTAATTAAGAAAATCAAAGAATGAAAAGGAAATCTCTGTCCAGGAAGATATTCAAAACATGGAGATGGAAATTGAAGATGGAATCAATGAGCGGGAACAAAAGAGCCAATAAGACTTCTTTGAAGAAGCTAGGAATAGCCCAAATAAAAAGTTTGAGGATTGGAGAGGGAAGAATCAGAATGATGAAATACACACTCCTATGACTTGGGTTAACAGTAAAGCTGAGTCTTCTTCCCAATTAGATTATTGGTTGTGTAGGGAGATCATTGATCTCAAGAAAAAAGTGGAAACTTTGGAAGATTCTCTGAAAGTTGCTTGGAACAAAGTAAACAACATGGAAAATTAGTTAAGCGAGATCCCTGTGAAGCTCAAAGCTTATGAAAACAACCTCCGGGAGCTAATAAAGGATAGCAGAAAGAAAATGGAGGAAGTAACGTCCAACATTTGTGTAGCTGCTATCAATATAGGTAAACGAGCTAATGAGGAGACCAAAGCACTAGAGGGTCCCAGCAAAAGGACAAGGCAAAGTTCCAGAAAGAAAGATACACAAAAAGGAGCTTTGCTGGAGGTTACCACCCAGGAAACTGCTTTGAAAGAAAAAGAAGCCATGAACTTGATACTGGAACTGGATGAATAATCTGGTCCTTCTTGTTGGTTAAGAAACTGGTATTGATCTTTGTTTTTCTTTTGTTATCTTTTGTTTGTTGTACCACTAAACTTCTGTTTCTGGGTTTTGACCGGATGTATCTCTTATGGTTTCAGGACCATTCAAACCCTATTTTTGCTACCTCACTGTAGTGTTTTTTAGCCGTTGCCTATGGGCTTAGTTGTTCTTATTTTTCTCTCTGTTAAAGGGTTTTGGGGCAACTTCAAAACTTGCTTTTACCTCTAATCTAAAACATGTAATTAAGCAAAGTAGTTATTCAATAAATTAACATTGGTCACTTCTTTGAATATGTTTCCTTCATTAGTTTGTAATTTGTAAGTACTAGGTCCAAAAATGTCTTTGAATATGTGAGGATACCACCACATTTGGGCATACTTGCCTTATTTATCATGGGTGTAAACTAACTTAAGTACTAATTCTCAAACATTCAAAGTATGGACATTGATTTTTTTTTATGTTGTTTAACAATACAAGCTTTATATTAGCAATTATGTTGTAATCCACCTATATATTTCTCATCAAGGAAGTATAAGAAATGAATATGGACTTTAATAAATTATTAATTGGGAATGATTCCATGAAGATAAATTTGTAAGGAAGGTAACTCAACTTCTAGTGGTAAGACAACTTTAAAACCATATACTAAAGATAAGGTATTTATCCTGATGACAATATGAATTCTAGTATAATAATCCCAAAGTGATAGATAAAGATTGAAACATTAGTCAGAGTGAGAATATTTAATAGTATTTTACAATATCTTATTAAGGATTTTTATAGGGGATTCAACTTGAATATTACACCAAGGATGATATGGTATAGAAAATTTGTGCATGATTTGGAATTCCACAGTTGTTTTATGTATTTGTTTTCAAAATTCAAACCATTCTTAGAAATTATGGTGTGAGGAATTAAAAAATTACATATCATGTGATTAAGAATGAATTTTCAAATAGTAAATCCATTAATGTTTACAAGAGGCATAACTCCAACCCACATGAAGACATGCCCATCGTGTGATCTAGTTAATTTATCAATGGGATCTAATCCCCACATAAAAGGGTCCAAGGAGACTCCACGGTTTAAATTTAATATAGAGGGGATGAATGATTTAATAATTAATTTGGAAAGCATTAAAATTTTTATCAAATTTAATGGAACGTTTTTAAAGAGTATGCCAAAAATATCCCATTCAAAGGCATTTGTTGGCTATATCATGTCAACTACATTAACCATTAAAAATTCCACCATATGTTTTCTCAAGAACATTCGGAACTTCATCTTGATTAACATAATGAATCAAGGTACCTTTGACATTATGATAATAAAGGATATCATATTAAAAGATGTATTTACATGTTTGCTTGTGAATTTAGCTCTTTTTAGAAGAATCAACCTTTAGAGTATAAGTATGATAATGAATAGATTTTATGATTTGCTTTTACCATGATATTTTTTGATTAGTTGAATCCTTGATGTGGTAGATAAGACAATAATTATTGCATTGTAAAATAGAGAGTGAATTTATGATGTGAATGATAAATTATGAATCATAAAGTATTTTATGAGGTTTAAAGAGAGAAGTTTATGAAGAGAATTATTTATAGCATTTTTTCTCATGGGATTTATTCAATAGTAAATGATGCAAGTTATTTTCCAAGGTTAGAAAAAAAATTGATGATATGTAATGAGATTTTTAGTTTTGTATTGATAATTTCCAGTGAATTGATGACATATGAGTTATGATTCTCCTAAGGCATTTAAATATGGGGTGTTTAAATTGATGGCCATTTTCATCCCTAATATGAGAGATTCATATTTAATAATATTATTGGTGACTTCAAAGTTTAATAAAAAATATAGAGGTATGATTTTACCATGGGGGTCAACTAACACACAAGCTCCTACAACTCCTTGAAGACATTTGGCACCATCAAAATGTTTCCACGTTTTATCATGAAATTAAATTGGAAATTTATGTAATTCATCAATGATGAATTTGAATTTAGGTTTATAAATATAAGTTTTAGGTTATCATAGGTTTTTTTCCTTGAGATCTGAGGTAAAATTATGAAAATAGTATTTAAGTGAAATAGTTTGATTAAGAGCTTCAATATAAAGGATATCTTATTTAGTAAGGGTATCTTGAAGATGATTAGTATATGATATAGGGGTGACAATAATTTTATTATAAATTAGTTGGCCCTTAACTAATTTTTATGTGACAATTATTAAGTCAATTTACATTAAGGTAACCATCCATTTTCCAATTATATCTCTAAGTAAGAAAGATTTAGAGAAGAAATGACAAAGTTGATTATAATGTAAAATAACATAAGTTTTATATAGCATATAATGTCTAATATTTTTTATGGAAAAATAGATAGCGAGACAATCATGTTTGAGCTTTTTATGACATGTTTCATAACCTATTACATCATGGCTAATGTAATATATGGCATATTCTCAGCATATTTCATCTTGTTGAGTGATTATTACCCCATTTTATATAGGGGTACATGAAGTGTATAATATGAGTGGGTGATTATCATAAGGTGGTAGAAGATTAGGAGGATAATTTAATGATTCCTTCATTTTTTCAAAATATTTTTTACATGATTTGATGCATTCAAGAGTAATATCCTTATTAAAGAGTGTATTTATCGAATAGATATGGTAAGCCATATTGGTAATAAATCATTGGATTACCCCATTTTAACCAAAATATGTTCATATATTTAGAATGGAATAAGTAATAGGTATGTTTACTATATCTTTGATTTTAGTGGGATCGACATCAATCCCTGTGAGGGAGACTTTAAATCTAAAGATTTTGTTGTAACACCGAAAACACATTTGTAAGGATTAAGGCTAAATTTATATTTAATGAGACAATCAAAGATGATATCAAGGTCATGAGGTTTATTTTAATAATGCTTGAATTTTTAAATAATATCATCCACATAAATTTTAACCATTTTATGAATGAGGTCATGAAAATATTTATCACTATATGTTGAGAAGTATCTCCCATATTTTTTAGGCTTAAGGTAATTTTAAATTAACAATAATTTTGTTATTGAGTGGTGAAATTAATTTTATGTTGATCTTTTGGAGTGGTATGAATCTCATTATACCCTAAAAAACTATCCTTTAGAGATAAAAATCCATATTTTGCCATAGAATGAATAATGGCATCAATTGATGGTAAAGGAAAGTTGTCTTTGGTACATTATAAATTAAGATTATGAAATTATATAAATATATGAATGACCATTGTTAATTTATTGAGAATAGGACACATTTTAGAATACAATTCTTAGTACTTTATAGGTTTGATAAACTTAAGATCTAGAATCTTTATGATTTCTTTGTGACATAGGATGGAATTTGATTTTTTTGATGCATGAGTTTTGCATTATGATAGGTGATGATATTATAGACCCTAATACTAGTATAAATGCTATGTGTTCCTTCATATGTATAAGAAAAGGTTTCATGATATTTTAATAAAATACTATAGTTTTCATGTTCTTTAGGACAAAGCTATTTGGAGATAAGAATGGGTCAATGAGTGGGCATGGTACCATAATTTATTACAATAATTTATTCAAAAATAATGGCATTTACATATTGTAAATTATATAGAGTTGGAGGAATATTTGATACAATATGCATTTTATGATCAATAACAAAAATATTGAAACAAGGAACATTTTTCTAAAATTAGCCAAGCTTGTGATGTTGGCATTGAAGTTGAGGCTCTCTATCATGGAGTAATTCTAATATAGATTCATCATTTGGAAGTGTAGGAATGGGTCCATATTATTTAACATCTAATTCAAGATCCAAAATTTTGTTAACATTGTTTTTAAATTCATAATGATCTATTTGATGACAATAACCTTAACATCTATGGTAATGTCAAAAGTTTAAGTAGAAGGTAGATATTAAAATTTGAATGTATCACGTTAATTGATATAGTTTGGTATATTAATGTTAGTAAAAAATACCTCAAGCTATTTTTTCTATTTATAAATAATGAGAACATGATTGACTACATCAAATTTTTTAATATAGGTTACTAGAGGTGATGAGTTGAAAAAAAATGTATTGACCAAATATTAGGTGTGGCTGATATAGTTGGAGATTGATGATTGAACTAAAATAGTTTAGTCAACATAATGAAAAAGATGATAAAAAAATATGAACACTATCAGTCTACTTGATAATGTTTATATTCAAAAAATTTGGCTAAATGATATTGATTTGATTAATACCATCAAATGTAATAGTCTAACAATTTTCTTGGACAACCCATGAAGTATCTATTAATGGTGGATTGATAGGGGGTAAATAATATTCTAGTTCATATTTAATATTAGATGATATATGAATGACATGAACATCATGGGTGAATGCATGCATTTTAGCTAAGGTATTTTGATAATGCATTACATTTAAGACTTATAATTGGGTTTAGACCATGATGTAGGCATCATCATAAGATGGAGAAATAACACATGTATCATTTTTAGTATATATATTAGTAGGGGATACACCTATGTTACTAAAACTATGAAGAGACATGGCTAAAAGATCTTTAAATATTTAGGCTACCCCATATTCATTACAAGTGAAATCACATTCTATATAAGAGGCTTGATATGCATTTCATGGGGGAATATTGTTAGTAATATCATAAATTAAATTAATTTTGTGATCTCATGGAAGTAAATAATAGAGACATTCCACTATATAGGGGGAAATTGACTGGTACTGAGAATATTTACAATTTATTGGGTTCATCATCATTATGATCTACAATAGTGTCATGTAAATTAGAATGCTTGTTAATTAATTCAAGAAGAGGGATTCTATTAATATGATCAATCATAGGAATTCAATATTGAGATTTAAGTTTTGGAAGTTAGATACTCCACGGGTTTCTACTTCATGCTTATAATCTTTATCATTATGGATAAATTTAATGCATTAGATACTAGAACATGTTATAAATATCATATGTTGAGACCATGGACAACCTAAAATCATGTTATAAGATAAAGGAAGATCAATGACCATAAGTTTTATTTGAATTAATTTTAGTCCAATCATGAGGGGGAGATGAACACAACCAAGTAGTTTTTTTGGTTTTATCAAATCTATGACAAGTAAGGAAAGTTTCTTTGAGTTTTCCCTTAGAATATCTATTTTTTTGGATTATCCAAAGAGAGGTAACACTAATGCATGGACCTTCATCTACCAATATGTTTCTAATTAAAGTACTCTTTTTTCCAATTTTAATAAAGATGGGTGGTTCATTAGATCAAAATGTAATTTAATCATTAATCATATCATCTTTAAGGAATTATACGTGGGTTTTAGGGAAAAATAAATTGTTTCAATAGCATGAAACTTTGTTAATGGAGGACCATGAAAATTTAAATTCAGTATCTAAGAATAATTATGGGGGATCTTCGATGTCTTACATTTATTACATAAGGAACTTATGATGATAAGGAACTTATGATGATAAGGAGAAGTTAAGACTAATTCCATAAGAGGATTTTTTCAAGCCATTGAAATAAGTTCCTCTAAGAAGTTTCAATGAGGTTTAGAAGAGGAAGGACCATCATGAGGCTTGGGATTATAAGATAATATACTCTTTGTAGCGATGGAAAAATAAATTTGAGGTTTTGGTTGTGGAAGTGACTCATCACTAGTGTTTGGTTTTAAAGATGATGGAGGAGTAGTTCTAGTATATTTAATAAGTTGTTCCTTATGCAAGGATTCTAAAGTTTGGTGATGGGATAATTGTGAGTGGGATTATAAAGATAATTAACTTTAGTGACATTCACATATAGATAATTAGTATAATATAAATTATAATTAACATCAATAGCAAAACCATTTTCATTTAAATATTTTTATTAAAAGGTAAAAGTTGGTTTTAAAGGAGGCCTACTTGTAAAACATAAATTCAAGCAAGGACTAAAACATAAAAGGCATGCATTCCTAAATAATAAGGATCAAAAAATAAAAAGGAATAAAGAACAACCCCTACACAACTAAAAAATAGTAGCTAAACAATGACTAAACAAAGGAAAAGAAATAAAATAAAATTAATGAGAAATTTTATACTCTTCATAAACCTTGGTCTATCCTTTAGTGATGTCCTTGAACTTAGTTTCCAAAAATCCTCTCAAGTTCTGATCAACATTCTGGATGCATATTCCTTTAAGCTTCTTGTTGTGTTTGTTCTCCTCATTTGAAAGGGCATTGCCTATTCCTTTTAGCTTCAGTAAATTTTATGTTCTTGAAATTATTAGAAATCAAGGATATAATCTTGTTGGAAACACTAATGAAAGGGAATTTCCTATTCCTAAATATTTTATTGTTATACTTTTTCCATGTTACCCATTGGATATTGGGAAAGTCTAAGTGCTAAAGTGTATTAATTTCCTAGTTGACAAAGGGTGGATTTCAAGTCATCCATGACTCAATCATGGAGCTTGGATTTACCCATTGAATATGTGATTTTTTAAGTATAAAACCCCATTTATTAAAGGCAAAATTGCCTTCAAAGAAAATATCCAAATAAGATTCATTTTAATTTTCATATAAAACACATATTTTAACCACTTGAAGGCCTCTTTTATTGAGTTTTTCCATAGTAATTATTTTCTTCTGAAAATAGATCCATAAAAATTCTTTATTTTTGGTATGATATTTTTGTCTTAGGTTTTTGATAAAAGGATAATTGTTTCACCCTAAGGAAATATATTCAAGTACCCAAAATTGACATGGTAATTACCATCCTCTGATTCATTCCAAATAAGTTCATCTTCCCTTTTAAGGTTAGTGATATGAAAGCCTATGAGAAGAAGACTAAAGTTTTAAAATAAGGTATCTATGTGATCATTTTCATTTTCAATAGTAATATTTTTCCATCTCCTTCTACAATCTAATATTTGGATGTAATCAGCCACCCTTTCTCCATATTTAAGTCTTATTTGAGGGTCTATTTGGAACCAGGGTTCCAGATTGTCCAAAGGGTAGTCCCTAAGCCAAGGGTCTTCCCAAAATATGATTTTAAGTCCATTTCCCATCTTCTATTTACATCCTATAAATAATTTAGTTTTATTTTTAGAAAATAAATTATATATGTAAGAACCATTGATGAGGAGTTGATCAAAAAATAAGGAGATGGACCTTTTATTTTCCATGTATTTAACACATAATATGTTGGACAATTGGCTAGGTTATTTAAGAAATATACAACACTATTTAGTCACTAGAGCCTTATTCATGATGGAGATATTTATAATTCCCAATCCTCTAAACTATTTAGGAAGACACACCTGATCCCAAGCCACCAATGGAAATTTAAACTTTTACTCTGCTTTCATCCATTAAGAAGAATTTATGTATACTATTGATTTTTTCTTAGATTCTCTTGGGAATTTTGAATATGGAAATGAGATATAGTAGGAGACTTTTCATGACACTCTTTAGAATCATCATTTTCCCATCCTAAGAGATAATATCTCCTTTCCATCTACATATCTTACTGTGAAAGTGATCAATTAGCAGACTCCATAAGTCTACAGTCATTCTTCCCTTGAATAAAGGCATGCCTAAGTGATTTTTGGGGAAATTATTTTTGGGATCTTATGATATTATCAATATTGTTTTATTTTGGGACATGAGTGTTGATAAAATACAAATAACTTTGACTAAGTTGATAATTTCTTTAGAAACAAATGCATACGTGTTGAGAATTCTTTTCAGGTATCTTGCTTCCCTAATCGAGGCCATTTTTAGGATGATCATATCATCCATGAGTTGATGATGGAGGGTTGGCTCAACTTGATTATATATTTTAATTCTTTAGATAACCCTATCCTAGAGATCCCAAAAGATTTCTATTGAGATTTTATGTCATGGGAATGAAGAGGAAAGGGGATATGGGATCTCCTTGTCTTAATGCTTGAGTAATCCCAAAATAACCATCTAGAAAACCATTGATAATAATGGAGAACATGGTAGTTGATATACAATTATGTATAATCATTCTAACAATTTTATTAAACCCAAACATTTCTCATGTCATATCTAAGAAACTCTAGTTTACCAGTCATAGGCCTTTGCCATATCAATCTTGAAAATCATGCCTAATTTTTTTTGGTGATCCATGACATGAAATTTTTTATGAACTACCATTATTCTATCTTGTATTTGTCTCCTTAATACATATCCCCCTTTATTAAATGAAATAACTTTATTATTTAAAGGATGTAATCTAAGAGAAATAATTTTGGTAAATATCTTGTAAACTAAGTTGTACATGCTTATGGGGAAAAAGTCTTTAAGGTTTGAAGCTCTATTTTTTCAGGGGATAAGGGTTATGAAGGTGTTTTTAAATTTTATTAGAATCTTTCACGAAGAGAAGAATTCATTAGTAGTTAACCTTCATGTTTGATAATTTCTCAAAAGTTTTGAAAGAATGCCATGGGGAAACCATCACATCTTGGTGTTGTGTCCTTATTCAATAAGAATTGCAGCCTCTATTTTAGTTTTTGTGACCTATTTCATCATGGCATTATTGACATCTTGAGTGATGCTGAGGGAATGTGCTACAATAATTATTTATCCAATTCCCTATCTAAAAATGAATTTGTAGTAAAGAGGTCTTTGAAAAAACTCATTGCTTCTTATTTGATGATGAGAGGGTCAGTGTAGTGCACCCAATCCTCTTTTGTAATTTTATAGATTCTATTGTGGATTTTGTGTTTGAGGGTAGACATGTGGAAAAACCTAGTATTTTTATCACCTTCCTTTAGCTGAATGGCATGATATTTTTGTCTCCAAAAAGACTCCTCAAAGGTTAGAATGGTGTGATAGTCTACCAAAGGAATATTTTCCTTGTGGAGATCCTTCTCAATGAGTCCTATTGTGCTGAAAGTCTCCTCAAGGAGATGTAGTTCAGATCTTATTCCCTCTTTTTAGTAGAAATTATTTCTAAAAGTTTCTCTATTATGAATTTGAATATTTATTTTAACATTATTTAATTTTTGGATGAGTCTGAACATAGTTGAACTAGTAGAACTAACCTTCAACAATTTTGCAATTTTATCAACTAAATATAGATGTGAGAACCACATATTCTCAAATCTAAAATGAGATCTATAAGTTTTTAATATTTCTATAATATTACACATTAAAAGATTATGATCATATCCAATCCTCATAAGGGATGATAAATATAAATCTTGATGTAGCACCCAATCTGAGGAAATGAGAGCTCTGTCTAGATGAGTCTAAATAATACCTTATCTAATACTTATATTTATCCATGTGTAAGGGGGACCTCTAAGTTCAACATAAAATAAGCCATTCATCATGATGAAATTTGATATATCCCCCATGTTATTTATGTAGGATTAAACCCCTTATTTTTTTCCAACATACAACTTGGGGTATTGAAGTCCCCTAGAATCATCCAATTCAATTTAATATAGGTTATTTTGAAAAGGACTAAGTTGTTCCAAGTATTTTCCATGTACTAGAAATATTTAGAGCATAAATATTAGAGAGAATCCATGAGATATATTGACTCTTAGTGGTGAATAAAATTTCCAAATAGTCATTATTTAGTGTTAAAATATCCCCTTAGACTTTATTTTCTTTCTATAATGTAGTTATGCCTCTTGAATCTCCCATTGAGCTAACACTTTCTACCTTAGCTTCTTTCCATATTTTATTTTTGGTTTCTTCCAACACATTTCTAGTCATTTTGGTTTCTTTAATAAAAATAATAGAGGGTGAATTATTTTTATTAGATCCATAAAAACACTATGTTTGATGGCATGATTCATCCCTCTAATTTTCCTTGTCATAATTTTCATGACTCTATTCGTTTCTAATACCTAGTGGATTCCTTTGTGGGTTCTTTAAATGGTTTCATATCAAGCAATGGATGAGTACCATCTGTTATGTCATTTTCTATATGAAATTTCCTTGATTGCACATTGTTTTCTTTCCATTTTTTATTTTTGTTACCCATAATTGGGTGTTTATTTGGCCCTGTGGAGGGAGTTTCCTTTTCTATTACTTTCTCTTTCAACTAGCTAGATTTTGTAAAACATCCTTCTCTTCTAACTGAATATTTGATACCACAAGATCTTGGATGGGGAGAGGATGAGAAGGGAATAAATTTCCTTGAAATTCCTCTTCCAATCATTCTAAATTTTGAAACACATTATCCTTTATAACTTCTATTTTGGGTTTTTGAGGAGAGTAGACGTTCTGAAGAGTATTAATCTCATGATCCAAATTTTTTGAAAATACTTTCAATTGGTTTATGTCATCCATTTCTTATAGTATGTTTTGGTTTGATGTATCCAAATCTAACATAAAAATTATTGATCTTTCATTAACCTCTACTGTCATATTGGTTGTATCCACTTTGTGATGCCCATCTTCCTCTACTAAGATGTGAGAGACCTATGGGTTTGATGTCTTCCCCTACAATGAATCATTATCTATTCTTATGATAATGTTTAGTTCCTCTATTAAAACTTCCTTTGAAATTTCTTTGAGATTTTAGTTTTTTGAGTTGTTTCCTTTATTGCATGAAGTTTGTTGTTCTACATTGTCCTTTCTCAACCAAAATTTTTGATCTTTATTGAAGACAAAGGAGTTGAATTTTTGATGAAGGTGGGATAGTTTCTTGTCTTGTGTCCTAATTTATTTCATCCTTCACATTTCAAAATAGTATATTCATATTCTATTCTTTGGATCCTTTTTCTAATTGAAGAGTTTCAAAATGACAAAGGAAGGCATTTATTGATCCACACATGCATTTACGTAGAATCCAACATATAGCAAACTAGTTTTTGATTTAGTTTTTAAGTAAAAAGTAATGAGATATTCAATGGTTTTGGATATGATAGTAAAAAAGTCCTCCTAGTATTCTAGTGGAAGCCCTGATAGGTGGACCTAGATTGGAATCATGTTTATATTTTCTCATTTTGGGTCAAATCCTAGTTTCTATTTTTTAGGAAGAGTCCAAATATCCCTTAAAACCATGGTCCTCACACTAGGATGTTGACACAATATTCTTCATTAGTACATCAAATTAAAAATAAATCATTACTCATTATAGAAATTTTTGAAGACCCTTTTACATTCCAACAGCTTCTTGACCATATTATAAACCTACCAATGTTAGGGTAGGCTCCAAGGAACTTGCCTACCAATTTTTGAGATAAGATTGATGATGCTTTGATTTTTAGATCATCTGGAACATAAATATTGAATCCTCTTGAATCCTTGGTGATTGTGAATTCCTATACAGGGTAGATTATTGTATTCTCCTATTTTTCCTTTTAAATTATCTACCCATGAAAATTTTCCTTTAAAACTAGGGTTATTAGTATAAAGGAAAGATTAAAAATCTCTGCATTCCTTACCATTTGATTCTAGCTATCATTGTGTTTTGTGTTGTGTACCTCTGTTCGACTCTACCTATCTTTGTTTATTGTGTTGCATTCCTTTTGACACATGAAAGTTCATATAGGGGCTTGGACTAATGTTGTTCATTCCTCCAATAGTAATTTCCCACTCAAGATATTTTATATTAACCTTTCCCACTTCATCTTGCTCTCCTTTACCATCTTTCTCCTTCACCATTTCCCTCATTTGGATGTTATGCATTGGGATAAAAATAATATTTTTGAGATTTTGGAGTTGTAGATTTGGAAAATTTTATCTTTTGATAATCTTTAAGATAATCATTATGACAAGTTTGCATCATAGCATCATGATCAAAATCATATTGTAACATGAAGGAAACTAATTTTTTTATAATTGCATGAAATTTTTTAAGAGAGTGACCAATATCATCATGTAAAATTTTTTTTGTTAGGACAATACCATGATGGAGGAGCAATGGTAGTGTGAATAAAGGATTTATATGGTTATAACAAATTCTTCATTTTTGACATGTTCAAGGGTGAGTGGGATAGAGTTTCAATATCATATTTTTTTCTATTATTTGGGTTTGAGGAGGCATAAATTTAGAGATAGTAATGATTATTTTGTTAGTTAAAGTTTGGAAAGAATCCTTTGTGATATTATGAGAAGGTTAAAATTGAGTAATGAGAAAATATTACTTTTTGTCCTAATCAAAAGCATATTCTAAAGTTTGGGGAATAGAAAATACAAACCTTATATTGAATATAGGGTTTAAGGTCATTGATAAAGAGTTTTAAAATATTATCATCACTCATGTTTGTTATATTATGGGTTTTCATTTTTCCCAACTTTATTTATTATGAGAATTTTTCCCTCACTTGGAGTTTTCTTGATTTCATGGAGAAGCTTTTTTTATGTGTGAAAGTTGAATGGGTGACTAAGAAGTAACTCCCTTGGCTTCCTATTTTAGGTATGGGAGTTACTCATGTATTATCTACCCTATCAACCACCTTTTGTGGAAGAGTTACCTATCTATTTTTTATGTCTATCAACCATATTTTATGGAGAAGTTACTTGATTACTTTCTTATATATACTCATCTCATTTTAGATATTTTCAACTTAATGAAATATTGCATTTTACTCCACTTTCTTTTTATCTATGTGTAATATTTTCTTTGAGTGATTTAATTTTGCTTCAACAACATTATGGTGTGTGAAAACTTCATTTATTATGATCTAAACCTTTACATTTGCATTATCTAAAATTGGTGACATCTCTGATATGGTATTAGAGCCACTCATGGTAATCATATGTCTAGTGTTTTATAATTTTTAAACTATCTTTTGAAAACATGAGATTTTTATTTTCAAAATAATCTTGGTATAGAATCCATTTTTGGGAGTTTTTGTATTTCGTGGAGTCAATTTTTTTAGATCTATTTCATTGGTATCCATTACCATGGGTTTTTTGGTTTATTTATGACTACATTTTTGTGTCTCTTGGGGCATTTTCTTGAAAAAGATTTATATGCCTTTATACAACCACAGGTTTGATCTCATGTGTTTCATATCACCCTATGTATTTGGCCTTAGCTCATCCTTAGTTGGTTTTGTGTGTTTTGGATACTATTTTACCCTGGTTATGTGTTTCTTTCATGTATCCATTATCTATGACATTTTCACCTATTGTTTTTACTCTTATTGTTTCCCAATTAGAACCACCACTCCATTTAGCCTTTACAACAAAATTGGCCAAATCAACCTAATAGATTCTCTAGAAACAACCTTCAACTATAGTAGAGGGATAAAAATTGCTTCCATGCAACCCCCTAGATAGGCCTTTACCTATACTAAATACATATGATTCACATATGAGTCATCTAAGCAACAACATAAAGTACTTCTACAGTTTCAAAATGGTTGAGATTTCATTCAAAAATATGTTAAGTCTTCAAATTTTTCCCTAAAGTTTTTTAAAATATAGCATATTAAATCACCTTTTTTTAATATCTTGATCTAAAATAGGGTCAAATAGTCTACTTTTCTTTGAATGCACAAGTAATGCATAAGAGGATCATTCAAGTTTAGCATTGTTAGTGGATTTTTTTTTTAAAATTTTTAAATAAAAACAATATATTATGGGAAATATTTAAAGATGAATTATTATTCATATTTTCACTTTCTCACTTTGTGTACTCATCTTTCATGCATTTTTAGCTAAGATCAATGTCATCACCTAGTATTGCAAATCACATATTTTTATATTTACAATTGTAGACACCTAAAACTAGCCACAATTGGCTTTTGATGGACTTTAGACTAATTACTACCAAGCATTGTAAATTAAAATTAAGAATCACTGAATGTCCAAATTTTTCTTGTGCATCATTCATCAAATATGAAAATCATGTTGAGACATCCTTAATTAGGGTATCCTATCCTAGACAACAATAACATCTCATGGATTCATACCTAATCATCATGTGACTTCAAAATAATCAATTTTGATTATGGATTTATTAAGTGGGACACATAAACAAATATCAAATCTTGAAATAGCTAAATGAATAATCATAATTAATTAATAACTAAACCAAATTAAGAGCCAAGTTGAATTATCTATGTGGGATTAATGAAGAGCTAAAAATAGTAAATTCAAAAATGCAAATATCCTAGCCTTTCATCATGACCTTTGTGAGTTGTCAAAATATTTGGAAATATCCTAAAACATCTCATTTTGGAGACCCATGCCCATTCATTAAATTTTTTTGACTATTTGACAACTATTAACTCTAATGGGGTTAGTATTGACTCACTTAGGTTAGGTTCTGCTCATTCCATGTTTAAAATCCACCTTAACTCAGCTTGCATTGTGGTTAAATCCATTTTCATAAATACAATGTCTTACCTATTAAATTTTTATCTATTTTGGTGAAAATTTATCATTCACAAATGACTTTAAAAGCTCTTTTGATATAATGTTATAATGCCCATTTTGTTACAAATAAGGTTATAATGCCAAAATCTTGAGCCATAACACAAGCCATGGTGTCAAGGAGAGAAGGAGCTACAACCTCCATTGCTAAAGACTCTTTGAATCAAAAGCCAAGAAAGGCACTCAACAATATATTTGGATCTTCTAAGGAAGGTAAAACATTGTGTGTCTTTTTCATTTTAGTTATGCTTTTCGTTTGGCCTTGTTACTAAGCTTACCCCTAAGATCTAAGTTTGTAACTGTTAGTGTAAGTATGTTTCTTTGATTTTTTGTTGCTTAAACTAACATAATACTAACATCCCTTATTATATTTTTATGATCACAAATGGCATGCCTAGTGGGACATGAACACCATGAAGTTTCTCTTAAGGCTTTTTAGAACACTACCCTAATGATTGTCATGTCAAAATTTGATCTTACTAAACAAAATAGGTGGAAAAATCAAGTTTAAGAATTTTTTTCTAGAAATTATGAGGTTACCTAATGTAATCATGAATTTTATCTTTGAAAAACAATATCAAAACTCATATAGTTGTGATTTTGCCTCTATTTTAGTAGTTTTGTACTTGACTATTATGGTTTATGCTAACATTTTTTTGTTTGTAGGGAATGTTGTGATATTACAATATTGTGACTCTAGAAGTCATGATATCATAATACCATGATTTCATGAATCATGATATTGCCTAAACTAATTGACATTTTGCCTATAAACTGCTAGTAGTTAAGTTATCCATGTGTGGTTAAGTTGTAATATCACAACTCTTAAAGTTGTGGTTTTACCCTATTAATTGTATTTTTACAACTAGAGTAGTAATTTTGCAATTTTTACTTTTTTTCCTCTCAATAGTTGTGGTTTTATAGAATTGCATTTTTTATTTATGTTTTAAAATTTTGCATAGTGTAAATCTGATAGCTAAATTTGAGAAGTGATTTATGCATTCATGAAAGTGCTTCTAAGCACAAACATTTTTTCAAGATCCAAAATCCACAAAAGAACATTTAAAATACCTTTCACTTGTAAATTTAACATTTAAAGTAGTTTTTTATTAACCTTTTTGTTTAAATTTCATTTCTTTGCTTTGTCAAAGTTTATAATAAACGTATGCCAAGTGGACCAAGTTTCATTCATATTTCATCTTTGTTCAATAAAATGTATTTGCACATTAGTTAGATAACTCATAAGAGTTTTTAATTTTATGCTTGTTTGATTTTAATTTATTTCTTTTAAAAATTTGAAATAGGCATATATTCTCTCCCCCCATCCCCTTTAGGGAAATTGGGTGACCAAAACATCCTTTATTTAGAATTATGCCTTTGTCTGAGTTATGAAAAGAATGTTTTTATGGCTCTCCCCAAACCCATATGGTTTAGGTGATCTAAACATAACCTCTAAGTTCTTTTCACTTAGTCATTTGTTTTTATGCAACTTGGCTTGTGAACAAGATTTCATAGCCTCCCCATGAGTTCTTTAGCAAAGAATTGACTCAGGGTTTCATCTCCCATAATTAGTTCAATCCTACTCCAAAATAAGGTATATAAATCATGGTATGTATACTTTGATTACTAGGTGGTTGAGTGGTTAGCCTCTCTAATCATAATGAAAACTTGAGTTAGGTCTAGTTAACCAAGGGATTCCACTAAGAAGCACATAGATGTAATCACTATACAAAGGAATAGACCCTCGAATAGTAAGTTAACTAGTATAAAATCAATTTATGTGAGGTATATATAGTGTTAATCACAATTGGGACCATCCAGATGGTAAAAATTTTATGTTTTAGAATGACCCCATTTATCATGGACATATTGTTGATGTAGGGTGAGTAGCCCAAAGTTCCATGTCATTGTAGAATCTCCTAAGAGAAGGGGGGTGTAAAAACTCTACTACTTCATGCACTTTAATTTTTGGATTAAGACTTAAACTCCTCCCAAGATCAAATATATAGATGAAATTTAGTGATAGGAGGCAACCTTATCAGTTTTAGGGCTTTGGACATTATACTTAGTTGTATTTGGTATTTTTCCTTTACTTTCTTAGTCTTTTATTCTAAAACCATTTGTTTATTTATGTCATGTCAAAATGAGTCTTGTGTTCACATCTATCCATTGTTTGATGAGGCATTACACTATCCATTTGAGACCATACCTTTGCCTTAAACTTTTTTCAAAAGCATTATGTGTGTCAGTTGATTGAAATCGGTAATGTTATACTACCAAAATCATTTCATGTTTTAAGCCTTAGAGTCTTGAAATAAACCATCAATCATACCTTTAGAAAATTATAATTCCATTATGTTCCTTTAATCATTTCATGGACTTATTTTTCCTTAAGTCCAAGTTTTGAAACAATCCATGTGTGCCTTTTGGGTCTTTGTCTAGTTGTAAAAATACTATTCATCTTTGTCTAACTTGTTGGTTGAGCAAAGAAATCCTAGTTTACTAAGTTGAGTTTTTAATTAACCTTGACAAGTTTAAATACAAACATTGATTTATTTCTATTTATGCCTTGTCTAATTTTGGCTTAGACATTGATCTTTCTCTTTTGGGTTGTGTAACTTATGTTATGTTTTTACCCATATTTGAAAACTATTATTTATGCCTTTATTTGGGAGAAAATAGTCTATCTCCAAATTCCTTGTGTTTTATTCATTATGCCAATTTGGTCAAATATATGTTTAAATTCAAATGCCTAATTTATGACAGTGTTTTAAATTTTATAGATTAAATATTTCACCTTGATTTTAATTCTAGATTTTGTGTTTGATTTGCTAATGTTCCTACCACATACCTTTGTTTGAGCCTAGATTTTTATGTTACATTTGGATAAAATATCTATAAACCTTTATTTTCCTAAATTAGACTTTTTTAGAACACTTTGAACCTATATTTTGGCATTCTAATTATAGTTCATCCACTTGAAATTTTTGTGTGAGACATTTAACATTAGGTTATTTTATACCAAGTTTTAGCATAAACTTTTTTTAGAGATACAGCTCCATCCCTTTGACCAAGTTAGATTGATTTTTAACTTTTTGTATTTTTAGAAATTATTTTTTAGATTTTGTATAAATCTAACCCCTATTGTCATTAAACATTCACCATTGATTTTAATGTCTCACTATACTTGTAATGGTGTCATATACAATCTAGGGCATAATAATGTGGTCACACAAAAAGACTTTATTTAAGATCCCTATAGATACAATTGTCATTTATGATATGGATCCTTATTCACATTACAATACTCAAATGGGGGAATAAATTTCAGATCCTTTACCCATAATTTAGTTAACATGCCTCCATACTTAGATCAGGACCAAGATTAAACAACACAATACCTAGCTAGCATACCTTTGATTGTAGAATAAGTCCAATAGTAATTTTTATAAATTATAATTCCATCAGCCTATGAACCTTATTTTGTTGGTCATCACTTGTTATTAAATAAGTAAAAAGTTTTAATTATATCCATGAAGGTAGTGGCTAAGTTTCCAACATAATTACCCCAAGAAAACTTGCCAAGTTTAGTAACAGGTCCTGATATTCAAAATATTCAACAAGCCTCTTCTATAAATCCTCAAGCTCTAGTGTCGATACCTTATCAGGAACCTTGTATACTTGTCGCAATAAAATTTCTTATGGATGATCATTTCATATAGACATAAAAAAACATACCAAACCTATTTGAACTTAGTGCATAACTTTTACAACATGACCATGTCAAATGTTCATCTTATTAAGTTAGTTCTTTCAAAGAGATTCTTAATCAAATTGACATGCCAAGACAATTAAGGTATATACCCATTCACATGAATCACTTTAGTTATAATCATGTTCAATTACTTAGCTATTGATGAAGTGTTTTCTACTTCTATATAGAATAGTGATCCAAACATAGTGGATAATGTACAAATGACATCCAATCCAAGCCAAAGTGGTATAAATACATAAACAACTAGTCCAAAATAAAATGTGCCCTTATTTAACACCATGAGTGTTTCATAAATTTAAGGGGTACGAAATTCTACCTCCCAACCAAAAATAGCTACCCCTAATCCTCAACCAACAACTTCTTCAAGCACACAACCTCAAGGATTAAGTAGTCAAATAATAACCAGTATCGTGCCTTAATAAAATGTGACAAATGTTACTCAATATAATAGGTGAGGACTAATATTTCAAAACCACATACACAATACAACATACCAACATAGCAAAGGAAAAACATTCTACCACTTCAAAATGGGGAAACTAATTTTCCACCTTGCTAGGTAGTGATAAACATACCTCTAAAATCATAGACCAACATACCATTATAATCACAAATGATGTCTAATAAAAATTGTATGAGTATTGCTTAGTGATAAATTCCAAAACTTCAACAAGCATATACTTACCAATAAGGATATATATAACTAAGAGGTTATAATGTTTGACAAGTATTAATTACACAATAATTACCTTTTGTTCCTAACATGCCACAAACTCAATGACATGGCCTTGGTTCATAAGTTCCTTTTAATTAATAAGTTTTGAATAGTCAACAACAAGTCCCTAATCAACCTCAATAGGAATAATACATCACACCAAGCCTTATCCTTCCATCTCAACCATAATTTCTCTAAAACTAGGCCCATATACAAAATCCTAACTAAAATATCACACTGCAAGGTTTGTAATTCCAAAAATCACATCCTAATTAATGCATGCATATTCCTAGTCAATTCCCTAGCCAAACCAGGATTTCACATAAAATTGTGCCCCCATTATACCTTGATTAAATTAATCTACTTTTGATCACCCAGCTTCCACCTTAGACCAATGTTCTCTCTAGTTTCCTAGACCAAGAATTATAATAAATGAATGAGAAAATTGATGCCATTCAAACTAGGAAATAGACTAAAAAGTTTAAGTTAGATGATGTGTGTTCATACCCTTTCAACATGGAGTATCTATAGATACCATTTCCTCCAAGGTATGAACCACCCAAATTTGAAAAATATAAGGGGAAGGAGACCCCAAGTCCCACTTAACTAAATTATTTATTTCTTGTCAACTGGTGGCCTAAAATGATATATAACTCCTATTATTCCTAAGGAGTATAGTAGGACAAGCATTGGAGTGGTTCCAAAAATTTCCCAAGAATTTAGTTTCTAATTTTGATGATCTTTTAGACAAATTTATGCAACACTTATCTTACAATCTTGAGCATGATATTTCATTAGTATATTTGACTCAATCCAAACAAAAGGATAGTGAATGTTTTATAAGTTATCTATAGTGATTGAGAGAACTTACAAGTAGATTCACCCATAGTTCAATAGATAAATAATTAGCCACTATGTTTACCAAAAATGTACACAATGAGATATATTACCATCTAGAATTATAGTTGTCACACACTTATGAGGAAATCATTGACAAAGTTTTTGTGATTTAAAGATACCTTATTAACAGATGGATAATCAATCTTACCTCTTCAAATTATAACTAGACTAAAAATCATGGAAATGGCCAAAACCAAAATCAGAACCAAGTCCAAGTGTAAGCATTGCAACTAACCTAGGTGAACAATTATGAAAATTCCAAGCCATTCAATCATTAAAAAAATGTTATTGGAAATGGAGTAATCAAGTGACAACATGTCTAAATGGTGAAAACACCATCTATTCAGCCTATGTTGTATATGCAAATTACTCCTAACCAACAACCTCTTCAGAAAACACAAGTGTCATAACCTAGATTAGTGAAACAAACATATCAACCATTGGCTTTGAAAACCCATCCAGCGAAGAGAACTATGCTTACTCATCAAATTTTTAGTGACCTTGGAGATCCCATTGAATCCATGTTTCAAAACCTTTCTACCACTAATCTATTTGTTTGCCTATTCCAAAAAACTTTCTTGAGGGTAATCCTTATGTAGATTGGTACCAATAAAATGAATTATGTGAGTATCATCAAATTAATGGATATAATTTACATCATTATGTGTAAATTAAATATTTTATTAATAATATGTTGGAAAATAAGGAGATAACATTGGATAATGGAGCTTCCTCATCCAATCATAACCTAAGAATTTATCAAAATCCCTTTCTATAACATAACAACCAATAATAACAAGAAAGTGGCTAGCACAATAACAACAATAGTATCAACAATCGAGACAACAACAAAAAATTAGTAGTAGAATGAACATCATCTAAATACATGAAACCAAGGCTAGAATAATGCCAATAAGTAACATACCTACCACATAGCTATACATGACTACAATAAGGTTATAGGTCATATTATAGGAGGTTATGTTTCCACCATTTCCATCAATTCAAGACTAAGTACCAATCAAATAAAACCATTACTAATAAATTAAAACCAACCAAACCATTTTGATGATCCTTCCTTGACCTAGGACTATGTATAGACATACCAACAAATAGGGATTACTACTTTTGGACCACATATTGATTACTTTTTATTGACCTGTGACCA
Organism: Torreya grandis; assembly: GCA_037957365.1. Lineage (NCBI taxonomy): Eukaryota > Viridiplantae > Streptophyta > Pinopsida > Cupressales > Taxaceae > Torreya > Torreya grandis. The sequence goes on from JARHVA010003304.1 coordinate 878,067, forward strand.
TGCATAAGTTCACTAGCAATTGAGACATATATTGTCTAGTCCCCCACCACTATCAATTTCTAGAGACAATTGTCCTATATCTAATAATGATTATGAAATCACAACTTAGTGGTTGAATATTACCATACCAAGCCCATAAGCATCTACCACTTCACCCATCCAACCCACCATAATGGCTAGGAATAAACCATTTATTGTAGTACATGAGAAAATGTTTTATATTATGGAATAATTATAGAAGATACATGTACAAATATCCATTTTGGATTTGTTACATATGCCCACCATATAAAATAACTATTGATAGAGTTCTTTAGCTAATCCCAAGTTCTTAATGACATATCTTTAGATAAATTCCAATATTAGGTCAAACATTTAGCCCCAGGCCAATAATTAACTTTTAACCAAAGTGATATGTCATCCCTTGACCCTCTGCATAACAATCCATTATACATTGAATTTTTCATAGCATGGCACTAAGTGAAACATATCCTCATAGACAATAGATCAATTCTAAATATTATATCTCTAAATCTCATCAAGCTTCTTAGGTACACCACAACTGATCTTTAAATAGAAATAATAGCCATCAAGGCCTATTATAATGAAGAATGGGAATCACAGGGCACCATCCAATTGTCAATTATCATTGTGCCCTTGACCCATGATACATTATGCCATGTGTTAGACCTTAGTTTTTCATATAATATTCTATTGGGTATACCTTGGATACATAAAATTCATGTGATCCTATCAACCATGCACTAGTGTATCAAATTCTCCCATTCAGGTATAAAGGTTATTATTCAAGGATATTTATAGCCATACAAACATTATAAGCATTTGTATTTTGAGTTTCAAATCTATAACTATCATTTCATCTTTAATCTAATTTTTAAGGAGGACAAGGGGAAAGAAATACTTTTTTATTTACCAAAGGCCAATTGCATTGACTTGGATACCCTTGATTCACTTTCCCACATATCACCTCCTAAAATATCTAATCATTAGACCATCTCAGCTAATGGCCTAAGATAATATTTGACCAATGATACATTCCATATTGTTAAGCTTTCAAATAACCCCAAGTACTATGGAAGACCTAAAGATAAACCACCTTGCATGAAATGACAATGAAATGGTAAAGACAAACTATATAGTCTAAAACCTATAATTTTCATACAAACCACTGGCCAAGAATAGGACCCATTTTAAAATGATGAATCTTGGTTATATAATGACAAATTGGCTAATTGTTACCTAAATGCCAAGTGTCCCATTTCAAACAAAATAATGGAGAGACATTACTATGAAGGAGGAGGCCTTGGGATAAATAAAATAGGCCCACTTGAGTCAATTTATGAAAATAAATACAAAGTAACATATGGTCTTGGATTTTAACTACCTATGGGTGACCCCCTATACCTTATTTATTCTCCAACACCAATGACTAGTGATGACGATGCTGACAGTGAAGTAGAATCTGATCATAGACCTTTTGATGACCTAGATAATACTAATTTATTTGATACCAATGCCATTTATACCCTTTAACTATTTATTCATCACAATCCACTTCTTTTATATTATCCCTAACTAATAAATTGGGGAAAAAAGAATCAAAAGTGTTAGTTGATGAATTTCATAATGACGAGGCCTTTTACGATTTTCTTGACCTAAGGGACAATGTTTCATTGGGAGACCATTACCAAGGTTTCTCAATCAAGTTGGATTATGAAGCCTATTTTTGAGAATGGGTGAACACCTTAAGCCATAAAAAATTAAATAAAACATTGAGTTCCAAAACTAAAACCTTCTTTGAGGCACTTTAGGCAAACAAATTAGTAGAGAGAAAGGCTAGTATAGTGGTGAAAACTTGTTTCAGGTGTCATTAGATCAGGGTGTTCAACCTTCTTCAAACATAGCTCAAGAGACCACCATAGATGAACTTGCTTATGGTTCTATGTTTAGTTTTGAAGAATAACAGGATTTTGAATAAATCATCCAAGAATTCCCTATAATATTTTTTGCATGGCCATCCCTACCCTTGGGGGAATTTAATTCATTGTGACTAGGAGAGTTTGAAGACCTAGTCCTAATAGAGGACTCTCCCATTGTATACCAATTAAAATCTTTAACAAACATTTTCTAAGATGGTTCAATATTTATTGTAGAGGACACTATAAAAGCTAGCATCAAGACTTAATATAACCTAAAATGGATCAAATTAGGTGCATCCTTCACTTAAGAGGAGTGAGAAGTCTTTACTACCCTATTAAGGAAATTTGCTGATATATTTATAAGGGCCTATTACAACATACTATGTTTGGACCCTACCTTGGTTGTGCACCTCCTTGTGGTACATCTTAATTCCAAACCTATAAAAAAAATTATGAAAGATGTATCCTTACATTGTTGTATTAGTAAATAAAGAGTTGGAAAAACTCTTGGAAGTAGGATGTATTTGATTAATCTACTAATTAGAGTAGATCTCAAATGTTGTACTAGTCAGTAAGAAGCCAAAAGGAACCATAATATGCACTAATTTTAGATACATAAACAATGCCTTCACAAAGGATGACTTTTCTCTATAAAACACTAACATGATAATTAGCTCCATAATAGGTTATGAAATGCTTTCACTAATGGATGGTTTTTTAGGGTAAAACCAAATCTGAATTACGTTAGAAGACCAACATAAAATAGCATTCACCACACCATAGGGAATTTTCTATTATTAGGTTAAGACATTTAGTCTCAAAATTTTTGGGGACACTTACCAAATATTCGTGATAGTCATATTTCACAATATGATGCATGCCATTATTGAAGACTATGTCAATGACATCCTAGGTAAATGAAAGATAAAGGGTTCATCATCTAGCAGCACTATGAAGGATATTTGAGAAATTGTTTAAATCTAAAGTCAAGCTCAATCCTAAGAAGTGTGTTTTTGGATTTACTTCAAGAAAATTGTGTGGATTCATTATGTCTCATTGAGGAAATAAAGTTGATCTAGCCAAAGCACAATCCATAACTTAGATGCCACCACTGACCAATTTGAAGTCGTTATGCAGTTTGTAGGGAAAGATCTAATCTATTAGATGTTTCATATTTTAGTTGGTTTACAAGTGCCATACTTCTACACATTTATTTGAGAAGGGTGTAACATTTCATTGGGATGATTAATGTCATAAAGCTTTCCAACAACTGAAGGAATATCAATCAAATATGTCTATTTTATTACCTCTTACTCTAGGAAAATAATTCTTACTATATATATTTTCCATAGATAAATCCTAAAGGACACTTATAGCTCAACGTGATGATAATGAAAATGAGCATTCCATGTACGGTCTAAGCTTACACTGTTCATGTATGATTTCACTTATATACCCATTGAAAAGGCATGTTTAGTTATGGTCTTTGTATCTTAGAAATTATGTCATTATATGTTAAAAAACAAGACCATGGTCATTTTAAAAGTATACCCACTCAAGTATCTACTATATAAAATAGATTTTCAAGATCGTATGGCCAAATGTATCATATTATTGAGCAATTTTGAGATAAAATATGGCAACCAAAAAACCATCAAGGGATAAGTTCTTATAGATCAACTTTTTGAATCACCCCTTGCAAATATAGAACCACTAACATTCCAACTCCCATATGAATCCATTATGACCATCATTAAAACACATTTTGAGAAGCAACACTAGTATTTGTATTTTGATGGATCATTCACAACACATGGATTGGGGGTAGGCCTTTTTTTTATTACACCATAGGGGGATCTAATCCATAAATAAATTAGGATAAAATTTACTTGTACTAACAACATGTTTGAATATGAAGCACTTACTATCAATATTCGATAGGAATTATAAGGGAACATACAAAATCTCAAGGTTTATGGTGAATCTTAGTTAATCATCAATTAGGTTACAAACCATTTTTAGACTAAGGATGATAATTTGGCACTGTATAAGGCCATGGTCAACACTCTCAAATTATAAATTATTGATATACTATTTGAACATATACCAAAGGCCAGTAAAAAACAATAGATGCTATGGCCACCATTGTATCTCTAATTCACCATACATATATGGAAATATAATACCAATTCCTCATTAAAAATCTACTAGTTAAGTTCATGAGCCTTTAACCATCATAATGATATATGATATTATTGGTCCTAATATATATGGTATTCAAACCTATACACCTATCTTCATTACCAAATACTTCCACCAAACTTATCCCATAAATAATTCAAAGCCTTTATCAACCATAATGCATGTTATACTTTACTTAGACCAACCCTATACAACCATAGTTTTGACGGAACTCTATTTTATTATTTACCTTAATTATAATATAAATTATCATTATTATAAGTTTATGAAGGAGTATGTGTAACCCACACAAGTGGGGTAGTCTTGTCTAAAAATATATTGTGTATCTATTACTATTATCTAAGGATGGATGTAGATGTAGTTATGTATGTGAAAAAGTGCACTAAATGTCAAAGGCATACTAATTTGATTCATTCCCTATATAATATTCTAAAACTAATGATTTAACCATGGTCATTTGATACATTGGGATTACAACTCATTAGGAGGATACACCCTAACTCATTCAATCACCATAAACATATCCTTATCTCCACTAAATATTTCACTAAGTGGGTTGAATCTATACCACTCACTTATGTGACTATAAATAAAATTTACAAATTCATATTCAACCATCTCATTTGCAACTATGGTATCCCCTCTAATATTATATCTGATAATGGTGGATCATTCAAAAATAAGGATGTCAAATGATCATGTACTGAGTACAAAATTACTCAACATTTTTCAACTACATATTACACTCAAGGTAATAGCCAAGCAAAATAATCTAATAAAACCATTATCAATATCTTTAAAAATATTGTCAATGATTTTTTCCATTATTGGCACCTTCAAATATTCCATGCACTTTGGTCATACCATTCCAATCACTGTACTCCAATAGGAGCCACTCTATATTCACCTATTTTTGTCATAGATGCCATTCTTACCGTTGAGGTTGAGTTAATTTCTTTGTGCATATTTTTGAAGTATGTTATGGATGATGAAGATTATTGAGTAGTTTGCCTAAAAAATATGGAGCTACTTGATGATAAATTTATGGTTGTAGTTAATAATCTTCAAGCATATTAGAACTAACTCTATGGAAATTACAACTAGCATCTAAAACACATGAATTTGAGCTTGGTGATCTTATAATTAAATAAAAACAACATAATACCATATTTGAAATGAACATAAAATCAAGTTAAAATCTAATTTGATAGGCCATTTCATTTTTGTTACAAACTATGGTTCCAGAGCATACATGCTCACTGTTGACCAAATGTTGGTCCTTCAGGTAAAAATTGGGTACCCCTATTTGAAAATTTGGCCTTTAGATATTTTAGGGGTAACTATCATGTCATAGTGTGATCTCAAGTTTATTTAACTTAATATGAATGCTATTATCTTTAATCAGTTTGTTGTCTAGGTCCTTTGACTTTCTTTGAGTCATACTAATAGATCTAAGTAGAGTTTAAAGAACATTTTCAATGTACCAAATCTTACATGCATAGTAGTTGCAGAGGAAGATAAGAATGTGGGTTTTATTATCCTAGTTCAAAGTTCTTGTCTACTAAGTCTGAAGTCCTTTGCTAAATCACAAGAAAAGTTATTAATGTTTAAAGACTGACTTCAAAAACATTTATGGACTTAGTCATTCAAGTTTAGCCATTCACTTCAAGTTTATCTTGGTCTTCAACTTCAAGTATTCCTATTATGTATAATTTCTTCAAAGGATATGTTCCATATAAAGCCCATAACAAAAATATAAGTGTTCATTCTTTCATATTTTTTATTATGGGATTTTTTTTAAGTGTCAGGAATTATTTCAGACATTTTATCTCAAGAAATTTCCTTGAAGGACCTTTTTAGGCTAAGGGACCATTTTCGAAATTTGAAGGGGTCATCTTCATTTTTCTAAAGGGAACTTCAAATTTTTGTAAGGGAAATTTTGGCTCCGTTCAAAGTTTTTGAAGGGACCAAAAGGGTCATTTACAAGAACTCTGAAGGTTCATTTAAGAATAGTCAAAGGGGTCATTTTCATCTTTTCTAAAGGACACTCTACAATCCTTATGAAGGGTAATTTTTCAAAAAAATGGTCCTATGCAATGTTTCTGAAGGGTACCCCTCCATAATGAAGTGAACCAAAGATAAAGCTGAAAGGACACTTTCAAGATTTTTGAAGGACCAAAAAAAAAACCAAAAGATTTCTTTGTAAAAGATTGTCTGAATGATTTATTCGAGAGAAAGTCAAAAGGATAGGTTCACCAAAAATTCCAAATAAAATAGAAAGAGAGCATAAGTAAAAAATCTTGAAGGAATTCTTTGAGGAAAAGTGGCCGAGACAAATCTTTTGAAGGATACCTTTGAAGCCAAGTGCCCCAAAAAGTTCCCCAAAAGACATCTTGTAAGCAAAAGTGTCCCATGTATAGGTTATGAAAGGAAACTTTAAATTATTTGGAGGGAATTTTCCATAGTTAAATATCACTTGGTAAAAGTCTAAAAGAAACTTAAGTCTGAAGAAAATGTTATGAAGGAATAAGGAAGGTGATGGCCCTACAAATGTCAAATTTAAATAATAGAAAATAGCCATTGAAGTCAAAAAGCATGGTGGGTACCTAAGGGAAAATATGGAGTTAAAAAATGGTAAGATCTTGAGCAATTGGTGTAGTAAAAACAAGTAAATAATAGACAGGTCAATGGTTTAGGTCATTGTTGAAAATTGATCAAAGCAAAGAGCTCACATGAAATTGATGAACACAGGTGTCCATAAGATGGTTGGTAGTTAGAAAGGGTATTATCTAAATATTATGATGATTCTCATGTCAATTGAGTATTTACATGTGTTATTTTCCCCATTTTAAGTTTTAAATTCTCTTGGATGGTTTTTGATGGAGGCATTTACCTATGCAAATTTTGGAGGTTTTACACAACTTTTTGCCATTCTTATGACTAGTTTTGAATGAGTAGACTCCTAACATGACATGAATCATCTCACCCATTTTTCACATGTAATTTTAACTAATATTATCAATGTGACACATGCCTAAGTTAATTTTAGACTTCCCTTACTTGATTCCTTTCTCAAAAGCTATATATATATATATATATATACATATATATATATATACATATGTATATATATATATATATATGTATATATGTATATATATATATATGTATATATATATATGTATATATATATATATACATATATATATATATACATATATACATATATATATATATATATATATATATATATATATATGCATTCTTTCAGCTCTTTGACTAGCCTCCACTGGTTACCAAGAAAAAATTAGCTAGATTTGTACTTGATTAACTTTTGAAGAAATATAAAAGTGTTTTTTCCACTCATATGATATACCATTTAGTAATAACTTGAATCTTGTTAGTTTAGTCTAGTGAAAGATTGTCTTTTCTAGCTTGTACTCTTGATGGTCTACCAATTTATAGAAAGGAGATTATTCCAAGTCTTTGCTAGTATTCTTTTCTAAGTGTAGATATATCCTATAAGTGTTACATGGTTGTATCCCTCTTTAGAATCATTCATTCCCTTCCTCATAATCATATACCTTCTTGAATTTAGCATATGAAACATTGTTGTAGTAATGAATTCTGAGTTGTGAGTCTTGTGTGAGAAACACCTTGTTTATCTTTAAGCAGTGGTTTTAGTTAATTGGGAAGAAATTATACATTGGTACATCAACACTTTATTTCTTAGTTTTTTTCCTTAACCCTTTTCATACAAAATTGATAGGTTAGATATATCTTTAAATGTGCATCAAGGGGAGATAGCCCCTTATCTAGATATTCATCTCAACAAAATTGTCACCCACAGTAATAGAGATGACTCCATTATGCCACTTGGATGAGGTGAGATGAACATATTATCAAGGGTACAAATATAAGTGTTAAAACTCACTACACTAGATAGGGATGAATTCTATGAGCTGATGAGCATTATACATGTCAAACATTGCTTCGATTGAGAGATCTAATGTATTGTCTTTAAGGCCCATTTTAATTGTACCATAATACTAAAATTATTATTTTTACTATATTTTTATACCATATATCATTCTCCCATACCTTTCCTATTGATTGAGTTGTTTTCAACCTTTCTACCTAGCCCTTTAACCTTGGTTCCACTCCATTAGTTCAATGACCACTATCATCAAGAAGGATTTTGATCAAGTTTTAGTAATTCTTTCAACATTCTAGATAGAGGCTATATTTTGGAGTAGTATGATAATGGTTTGGTAGTTTCATCCTTCATTTATTGTCCTATTTTGTACATTTTGGCCAAATTTATCCCATATACAAAGCTTTTACTTGAATGGATAAGATAAATAGAGTTTTGGATGGAATGAGTGGTCTAAAGATCACATACAATTTGTAAATATTTTGAAACACTTTAAGTAAACATAAAGTGTAGTTTGTCAAAATTTAAGAAAGTAGGTTTCCATGGTGATCATAAAATTCAAGAGCATGAATTAGATTTACACAAGCCTTAGAAGTTCATTCAATCCTTCAAGATTTAAATAATAGTTCAAGCAAGATTTAAATAGCCAAACCATCTCAAACATGTCACACAAAAATAGATTGGTCAGCTTGATTGTGCATTTTATAAATATGATTAGAAATACTCTCAAGATTAAAAATCACATGAACATGAAATCCTTCATGCATAAATCATGCTCTTCAAATTTTGTGTCTTGATGAGATTGCTATCTGAAGATATAAAGCTTCAAAGTTAGACTTAAAGAGTGAAATGGGCATGGGGATGTCAATTTAAAACTACACAAATAGTAGTTTGAATTCAAATGTTCCAAGGACGAATGCATGGCTAAATTTTTTATAAATATTGGAAGATAAGATCAAATCTAATGGTGAGTGGGAAATTAGCAATGTCAGTGGGTTCCAAAGATCCAACAGAGTGAGTTTAATTATGCATCAAAGATCAATAGTGAACACCAAGTCAAAATTTCAATAGATCTTAAGATTAATGTATAGATGATAAGAGGCAAAATCTCAGGTGTTCAAAATAAATGTAATAACACATGTTGATTGACAAAACTAGTGGGACTAAATTTATGAATTGAGTATGCTTAATAATACCAAAGCAGATTGAAGGTGAGAAACAATTAAACAAGTTAGTGGATATTAAAGATGATGAGAAGCTACCAAGTGTCATGACCATGGAAATTATCAATTAAATTAATAGTACACATTTTATCTATGCAAAGGGAGATCTATAGTGTGCATGAGGTCAAGGATTTAAAGAGATGACATTAAGATCCTAAGAATGAATGAATATCTAATAAATGGCATAATTTGGGAAGCCCAGATCAAGATTGATGGTCATTATCAAAAGTAAAAATCTAAGGATTTTGAGTAGAGGTCCAATATGGATTAGGTCAAACTAAGAGAAATGTTTCAAAGGGTTATTCCACCATTAGGGTTAAGTTGAGAACCACTAAGCATAAGATGTAATAATACATTTAGGATGGTTAATAATCATGTTTTGACACCATTAAAGCATAGTATCGACCTTTGGTTCAAATATTTAGAAATCAAAGGGCCCATTTTCTAGGGTTGTATTGTTTCATGACTATGATCATTATTATTTAAAGATATGTGTAGATAATTAATCCTAAAATTTAATAATGTTTAGAGGCATAATAAGTCTATTTAGACCTAATAGAAATCAAGAACAAAGTTACATGGCTTGTAAGCTTTTCATTGATAAGATAACTATAGAAAAACCAATAAATGAGATTTGTTTTCATCTATAGTAAACATATCTTTAGATATTTAAATGGGGTAGATATGTGATTATGAAGGAGTGTCTCATCTTAAAATATATTCACAACCTCAACAAATAGGTACTTATAACCACTAAAAGTAGATATAGTCATGGCTCTGTTAGATTTATAGATATGAGGATTCTCTTATCATGAATAGTGAATGAAATTGGAAGGTGGCATGAAATATAAAAGAAAAGAGATTTGGTTGTTAGAGAATTAGTTGGATCATTCAATGTATTTAAATATTAAGGATATTTCTTCCTTGAAAGGATCATAACTCATCATCTACAAAATAGACTATTATTTTCTAGTGTATTTCTCAACCAATAAGAAGAGCTTGAAGACTAATTGGAGAAAATGAAGGTTATATTTTTGATGAAGTTTAGTCCTATATTTTATAAAATATGGCTGAAAATTCAATAAATATGGTAATATCTCATTGATTTGTTTTGTATGCATGTTCCCCTTATCCCCTCTTCTCCCTCTTCTCTATATTACCCATTATTTCTCATTTGTAAATCTCTCTCTTAGAATATAGACTCTCAAAGGGACTCTTTGATCTTGAAGAGTAGCGTACTATAGAATATTGAAAAATATGCTCATCTTGATTAGGTTAACCCTATAAATAATTTTTAAGAACTACCTCTTTATGTAAATGAAGGAATTTATTTACCTATCTCTTACCTTGGATCTATGTTGAGTGTGTTATGCACAATGGAATTATGTGAAGGAGAGTATTCCTCATCCATTTTACTCCTTTATAACCTCCTTTAGGGTGTTTTCAACCTATTGTAGGTCTAGATTAGTGTTATACCTAAACCTAGTCCATGCAACACTTATTTACTAAGCTACTTTGTGAAGTTGTGTGATCTAGAATTGCCTTTGATAGATCTAGTGTGGGTTCAATCTTATGGGAGTTTACCATTTTTATTTGGTGCATCATATTTTTATCTTTCTTAATATCCCTTTCCCCTTTCCTAACCCTTTTCCTTCTGATACCATTAGTTTAGGTGATTCATCAGAAGTAAGACAACCTTTATTTGGAGGTTTAGCCCCATCATAGGTTACCCATAGTCTAGGGTTGTCCCAATATTATGGGTTAGTTAAAGGGAGCCTAAAAAACTCTCCAAGGGTGTAGATTAATGTCATAATAGTTTTTTGCATCCCTGATGGGACTTACTACATTTATCACTGGTGAAGAGTTTTGGTGTTCTCTTCATCCAATTACCCTTTGGAAGCAAGTATTGAAACATTAATAGTAAATCTAACCATCTAGCAACTATTTTAATCAGCCTAACTAAGTGCCTAACCATCATAATCTAGTATGTATAAGCATCTATATTTTGATCAATGTGTTTATTCTCTACCTTATTATCACACTTATCAGACAAATAATGTTTGTGTTCTCCCCATGTGGCCCTCAAACAACCTATCAACCCTATCATATCCTTTTCCCTCCTCCCATGCCTATATATGACTAAGGCCAACCTCCTTTGCCTCCAAATTAGTCTTCTAATTCCCCTTGCTAAGACTAGGCTTATCTTTATTACATCCTTAACAGGAGTCAAGCAAGCATTATTAGTTAATATTAAGTTGATAAGGGAGATTAGTAGGATCATTTTGTGAGTGTGAACAATGGCCATCTTGTAGGATTAAAGACATAAAATTGATGAGAAACATGATCCAGAATGTAGGTATTCTTTTGATATATTATGAAAATCAACATGCTTTAGATAAATATTATGTGTCCTATCCTCTCTAAGAGCCTCAATCTCAACCTTCAAGAGTTCCTAATTAGTTGCCTAATTAACTTTGTTAAAGTCCATCCTTATCAAAATTTAGAGAGGCAATATTGGACCAAGCAAGAACAATCATGAAAATCATTGAGGGGGTTAATCTTGGACCCCATTCATTCTATGGAGAAGATAAATATCTTATTGCATGAGTTTTGGAATGTGTGGTCATCGATTAAATAATTTTACTATCCATAGGTTGAGAAGAAATAATTGAAAGGGTGGGTATTATCCATTTAAAAAGTGATTTAGAAGTGGGAGAAAGAGTATCTCAAACATGAGTCAATCATTTTTCCCTCTCCTACCCCTATGCCCATTCCCACTAAATATCATGAATCTATTACATCATGGATATTATCCAACACATTTGACCCTAACTATGTCATTCCCTAACTTATGAGGCCACCCTATCCTATAACCATTGAAAAAGAATAAAAAGTGTATGTTCTATACTCATTTACATCATTGAAATTTGTTTAGAAAGGCATAAATAATAAGGAGGAGGTTTTTATTGTGGAGGTCCAAGTACCAGTTCAAGAGCTACCAAAGAATCCATTCAAATTCCCTAACTAGAAGGACACTCTCTTAAGTTAAAATCAAGGTGAACTTATTCACCTTCCCACCATCTTCCTCTTGGAGAAAGAACTTATTTTACAAAGGATAGAGAAGGAGCTTGCAGTCATAAGTGATCCATAAGAGGATAATGTAAGTGTATATGATGAGGAGATCATGATAGGCATCCCACTTCATAGGCAAGATCATGTTTCAACTTTAAAGTTGTAGTATCTCGATGATAAATAAGAATAAAACCTTCATGAACCTATTATGGAGGTCAAGGGAAGCTCAAGTCATTTATATGATCAGTGGTAACATTTGTCTTCAAATTTCTTAAGTGAAATAAAATAGATTAATGTTGTAAACTTGCCTGAAGAGGAAAATCCTTAAGATAAACATGGCATAGACCTTGAATAGACTATTAAAGGTATAGTTTACATAGATGAAGAAGAGGATCCAAACTAGGTGCATGAGGTTGGTCCATTTTAAGATGAGGTGTCAATTGAAAATAACCCTAATATGTTGGAGCTAGAGGAAAGTAAATCAGAACTTGAGAAAGATAGGTATGATGTTTTATAACTTGGATGGTTAAATCAACCCTCATTTGAATTTGAAAAACAAGATGAAATCTTGAGTGAGTTGATGAAGGAGACATCTCAAGTGCTCAAGTGATGCAATTTGATGAACATACTAGTGAAGATCCTGAAGAATTATAGCAATGGTTCAATGCCATAACCAAAGAATTTGAAGAGGTTAAGATACATGCCCTTATTCCAAAACATTATGAGAATGCTTCTCTATTCATGATCAGTAATAATTTACACAAGGACAAGTTGAAATAACATGATATTTTTAAACCATCAAGTGAACCAAGTGTAGTTACTTCCAAGAGCCTCAATGAAGTCTTCTTGTAAGGCTTTCTCAATAGTGATGAGCAACATCAAGAAAGTGAGCCTATAGTCCAACATGAACCAAGATTTGAATATCTTTGACTAGTATGTCTATATTAGAGACACATTTGTTTCATTTCATCCATTGGAAAGCACATCAAAAGGATTATCCATAAAATTGTTTGGTTCACCATTTTTGGTACCTCCAAAGCAAGGTATTTTTTATCTTGGTTTTTTTTAAGTGAATGATACTCAAATTTTCCCATTTGAACTAGAAGGGAGGTGCTTGTAAATTGTTGTATAATATTATATATATTAGAGTAGATATCATGCTTTTTCCTAAGTTCCTATGTGTACATTTGATTATTAGGTTAGTGGTCATCGCTTTGTTTAGGTTAGTTTCCCTTCTATTTTGTGTTTCCCTTCAGTAATTATGTTGGGTACTTTGTTTTTTTAATTTATTTTGGTGTTTATTACTTCAAAAGAGGGTTTTCAATAAAGGGACAACCTTACTCAATTCATACCACCTTATGACTCCATTCCTAATATACTAGTTAAGATAAATGGTATAAGTTCTCAAACATAGCAAGCATGCTTCCTTGTGAATCATCAAATATGTTAGCCTAATTTGGACCACATACAAAGCTTATGCCTAGATGGATGAGTTTAATATATTTTTGGATGGAATGGAGGGTCCAAAGATCACATACAGCTTATAAAGATTTGGAAACACTTTAAGTAAACTTAAAGTGTAGTTTGTTAAAATTTGAGAAAGTAGGTTTCCATGGTGATCATAGCATTCAAGAACATGAATTAGGTTTGTACAAGCCTTAAAATTTCATTTGAGACTTGGAGATTAAAATAATAGTTCAAGAAAACTTTGAAGATCTAGACCATCTCAAACACATCACATAAAAATAGATTGGTTTACTCAATTGTGCATTTCATAGGTATGCTTAAAAATCCTTTTAGGCCAAAAGATCACATGGACGAGTTATTTCATGCCTAAATCATGCTTTGAATTTTTTTTCTTGATGAGCTTTATATCTAAAGATATAAAGCTTCAAATTTATACTTGAAAAGTGAAACATGCATGGGGAAATCAATTTAAAGCTACAACAAATAATAATTTAAATTCAAATGTTCTACTGATGAATGCACAATTGACAAGTGTCCAAATATTGGAAGCTTAGATCAAATATAATAGTGTGTGTGTGATCAATGATGTTATTGGGTCTTGAAGATCCAATATAGCACATTTGATCATGTATCGAAGATCAATGGTGAGCATCAAGTCAAAAGGTTAAAAGATCATAAGATTAATGTGTGGCTGACAAGTGGAAAGATCTCAAGTGCCTAAAAGTGGATCTAATGGAATGTGTTGATTGACAAGACCAGTGGGCCCAAATAGATAAATGGAGGGTGTTTAATTGTACTAAATTAAATTGATAGTGAGTGATAAGTCAACAAGTCAGTGGATCTCGAAGATGAATGAGAAGCTACCAAGTGTCATGATCATGTAAATTATTAGGTAAATCAATAGTATACAGTTGATCTATGCAAAGAGATATCTACAATGTGCATAAGATCAAGGAGTCAAAGAGATGATAGCAAGATCTTGAGAAAGAATGAAGATATGACATATGGTATAATTTTGGAAGCCCAGATCAATATCGAAGACCTTTATAAAAAGTCAAAAGGCAAGGATTTTGAGCAGAGGTTAAATATGGTTTATGTTGAACCAAGATAAATTTTTCAAAGGGTTGTGCCTCTATTAGAGTTTAGTCAAGCAATGATAAGCATAATATGTAGTTATATAGTCAAGATGGTTAATAATTAAGTTCCATCACCATTAAATCATAATCTTGGCCTCTAGTTTGAATATTTAGACATTATGGGGCTTACTTTCTAAGGTCACAATATTATTTGATGACTATGATAATTATTATTTAAATAATATATGTTTAGATAATGAGTCCTTAGCTTCCTCAAGGCTCAGAGGTAGAATAGGTCTATTTAGACCTAATAAAGATCAAGAACAAAGCTATTTGGCCTATAGGTTTTTCATTGATAAGATAACTATAGGAAAATCAATAAATGAGATTGGCTTCTTCTTTATTATACCTATGTTCAAATATTGAAATGGGGTAGATATGTGATTATTAAGGAATGTATAATCTTATAATATAGTTACAACCTCAAAAAATGAGTACTTATAGCCACTAAAAGTAGATATAATCATGAATCTATTAGATTTATAGATATAAGAACTCTCTTCTCATGAATAGTGAAATCAAGTGAAAGGTGGCATGGAAGATCAAATCAAAGAGATCTTGTGGTTAGAGAAGTATTTGGAGCATTCAATGTTGTTTAAATCTTAAGGATCTCTCTTCTTTGAAAGGATCATGACTCATCATCTACAAAATAGACTCTTGTCTTCTAGTGCATTACTCAACTAATGAGAAGAGTTTGAAGACTAATTGGAGCAAATGAAGGTTAGATTTTTGACGAAGGATTAGTATTGACTCGATCAAATATGGTTTAGAATTCATGAAATGTGGTAACAATTCATTGATGAGTTTTGTATGCATGATCCCCTTATTACCTCCTCTTCTTTTCTTATTATTACCCATTATTTCTCATTTTTATAGCTCTTTATCTTGATCTTGAAGAGCAAGGGAGTCTCTAAGCTATTTAAAAATATACTCATCTTGATTAGGTTAAACCCTATCAAGCATTTTTAAGATCTAACTATTAATGAAAATAAAGGATGTTCTTTACCTATCTCTTGCCTTGGATATGTGTTGAGTGAGTTGTGGATGATGGCATTGTGTGAAGGAGAATCTTCCTCATCCATTATCCTACTTTTGAACCTATTTTAGGTTGTTTCCATGATATTACATGTCTATATTAGTGTTTTTCCTAAACCTAGTCCATGAAACACTTATGCACTGAGTTAGATTATGAGCTTGTGTGAGCAAGCATTGTCTTCTAAAGATCTAGTATAGGTTAAATATTATGGGAGTTTCCCATTTTTATTTGGTTCATCACCTTGGTAAATTTATTAGGATCCCCTTCCCCCTTTCTAACCCTTTTCCCTATGACAACATTAGTCTAGGTGATTCATTATACGGAAGATGACCTTCTCTAGAGGTTTAGTCCCATCATAGGTTACCCACAGCCTATGGTTGTCCTAATATTATGGCTTAGTTAGAGGGAGCCTAAATAAATATCTCTAAAGGAGAATATTAATGTCATAATAGTACCAAGTTTTCTTTATTCTAACCACCTTTACGAAAATTAGTGTCTCACCATCATGTTACTAATTATAACCACCTATGGGAAAACTAGTATCATTGATTTATGTTGTTTTTCCATACCTATAAATGCACATGGGTAAATTAGGGGAAACATTGATTAACATTCCTTAAAGTACCACCTTGTCATTCCTATCTCATACTCTATCACTTTCTAACTTTTCTTATTTTATTTGAATTGGATGTTACCTAGTTAGATTCCTCTACTATAAGGTAGAACTATAGTGACTTGAGGTCCCATCCTAGGACTATGTAGGAAGTTATTCATACATTTTAAGGATAGCTTAGTCACCCCTTTGCCATGCTCTCACCATTTTGAGAACATCTTAAGTTTTAACGCTCTTGCCATTTTCTAAGCTTGGACTGTGTAGTATCTCAAAATCTTTGATTGAGTTGAGATTCTTAGAAAATTCTAAAAACATTTGTAAAACAATTTATAAAATCTTAAACATTAGAAACTTCTTTGCCTTCAAGATTTTGGTATCCCTAACTACTTCATAAAAAAACACTTGTCATTTAGTTTCCCCTTCCTTATTGGACTAATATCCCATGATTTACCATTTTGTGAGTCCATTCCCATATTATTATATTACACAATCATATTTTCTTTCTCATGACTTTCTTCTATCCCATTTCCTATGATAACTACATTTGGCCTAAAGTTTTTGTTGGATCTTGCATCTAAACAATTATATAGGTAGTGTCCACATTCTTAGAAAATCTAGATCTAGCTTGACCACCCCCTTCCTTTTATTCCATTTCCCCATTTTTTGTTTTTTATGTTGTCTCCTATCTCCTAGGGGTAATGTTCATCATTTTTATTGTGTCATGTTATTTTTACTAACATTATGATTAACCATTGTTTATGTTTTATGTTCTTTTAGTTGATTATTGTTTATTTCCTTTTATTCTCTTTGTTTTGTTTCTTTCTTTTCTTATTGGTTTGTTTGTTTGTTTTTTTTCCTATTTGTTTTATTTAATGGTGTACCTTGATTCAATCTATGTGCATTCATTGGGTGATTTCTTATATGTTATTCTTGAATCCATCCAAATTCATACATCTACATTGTCATCATGGTTTCTATCATTGGTGCATAGTTTTATATTGATTATTGGATTGTGTTTGAGTCCTTATGAATATTTTTGCCAAGTTATCATGGTGTTCTATCATGCTACCTACCATCATGTGCTACAATAAAAATTAGCTCAGGGAGTTTATACAATAATGCGACAATGATATATCTCCTTAGCACTTAAATTTTTTTTACCTACCTAAATTATATACTAAATTAATTAATTAAGCAATGAAATAATTTTCCTCCTTGCTAGTTCAAATGATCATCTCCATAATCATAGGTTGCCCAAATTAATCTTTCTCCTTTGTACCAATTTTACATCATATTCCACTTCATGTTTTCCACTATTGAGGTATAATGCATATAGCCAACTATGGGTAAACCATTGTATATCATCCCACTTGAATTACATATGATTATAACCAAATTTTTTCAAATCATTTTTGTTCCATCTATTTGAAGGTTAATGATAGTAACCACTTTTGGGAAAATCATTATCTTTCTTCAACCTAATTGGTGCATGTTTTCATTATGATAATGATTATAACCACCTTTGGAAAAATCATTCTCTTATTACTGTAAGATTTTTTCAATTATTATAACTACCTTTAAGAAAATCATTACCTTTTTTTGTCCCACCTATGCCAATGATTGTAACCTCTTGTGGGCATATCATCTTGTTTGTCTACCCAACTAGGGTAGCTCCATATGTTATTGAGTATAGCCAACTATGGGAAAATAAGTATTTTCAACCCAATTTCATCTTTTTGGTCTAATAATTTCCTCCTTTCAAGGGATGGATTATCGACTCCTTTACCAACTGACCCTTCAAGGGGCACCTATAGTTCATCCATTTCTATTGAAGTCATAGGCATATGAGACCTTTTCAATCTTTGAGAAGATGTTAATATGCCTATAGCTTTCAATGCCTTCCAAAATAAGGGAAAATTATATACACCTAAAACTGGCCATAAATGGATTTCAATCAAACATCAGATGGATTCCTACCAAACATTACAAATTAAACCTAAAAATCATTAGACATCCCAAATTTTGCTTGGGTATCATTCATCAAAGCTCAAAATCATGTTAAGACATCCTTAATTGGGGTATCCTATCATATTCAATAATAAACTCTGATGAATTCATCCCTAATCATCATGCAACATAAAAATAATCAATTTGGCCTATGAACCTATTAAGTGGGGCACATGAACAAATATCAAATCTTGTAAGAGCTAAATGGATAATTAGAATTAATTAATAAGATAAACCAAATTAAGAACCTAGTTAAATTATCCACATGAAATTAATGAATAAGTAAAAAATGAAATTTAAAAATATAAATATCCTATCTTTTCATCATTAACTTTGTGATTTTTCAAGCTCTTTGGAAATATCCTAAAATATCTCATTTTGGAGACCCATGCCTATTCGTTGAGAATCATGATTAATTGATAGGATTAGTTCATATCTATTAAATATAATAGGGTTAGTCTTGACTCACTTAGGTTATATTTGACCTCATTCTATGTTTAAACTCCACCTTAACTCACTTTTGGTTGGGGTTAAATCCATTTGCTATAAATACAATTCCTTATTGAATTTCAAGTTGTAGTTATCATGCAAAAATGACTTCAAAAACTCTTTTGATTTAGTGTTATAATTCCCATTTTTTAACAAGAAAGGTTATAATGTCAAAATAAGCCAAGACATAACACAATCCATGGTTCCAAGGATATAAGGTTCTAAAACCTCCATTTCCAAAGACTCTTTGAAGCACAAGGTAAGTAAGGCACTCAAAAATACATTCAGAGCTCCCAAAGAAGGTAAAGGATTGTGTGTATTTTCCAATTTAGTTGCGATTTTTATTAGGTCTTGACACTAATATCACCCCTAATATCTAGGCTTGAAAATGTTAGTGTTAGTATGTTTCTTTGAGTTTTTATTACTTAAACTAACATATTATTAACCTCCCTTCTTGGATTTATATGATCATAACACTCGTTGATCTAGAAATTTTTTTGGTTGTACTCAATGTATTTTGAGTGTGCATTATTTTAAATATTTTTCTTGCGGGGGGTGTCACTATTTCATATTTTTGGGGGGGTTTACTTTATTTTGAGATACTCTCTATTTCATCTTACAATTTCATTTTTGTAACAATAATAACTTTCACTATACTACAAATCATCAAAACACTAAAGTATATTCAATTTTATTCAATCCAATAACTCACTTTAAATACTATGAATGTAAAATAAATATGGTGATCATTATAAGAATTAAGGGTTTGTATAGGATAACGATGGGTGATGAAATTAAACCTAGCATAGATGCAGAGAAAGTTAAGTGGTATAATCATAGTGAAGAATCCTATGGGCTATTATGACTTATTTGGAACTTGATCTCCTATTTCACTTAGAGATTTATAAATCACTCCATCATGTATATAAAAGTATAGGTAAGCTATTTGGGGATCGAGATGTGATGATAGGTCATGAGCTTGATAATGAAATCATTAGCATAAGTCCTTGCAACATTAACATCATTTAATATTTATTCACTAAGTTCAATTAGTTAAGTTTAAAATTGAAATAATATGGGATAAATAAATAATATGACTAACATATTATTTATATACTCTCAAAACTAGGTCTTGACCATTTAGTATTTGTCTCTAATTTCCATGCCATCAAAAGTGCTTTAGGCACTACATGGAAAATGCCCTCTTTAGATGATTTCATTATTGAATTAACCATAGAGTAAAATAATTTGATACATATGGAAACATTTAATTACATAAAAACTCAATTGTTAATTGTTAGGAATAGGGAAGCAAAGACTTAAAACAAAGATAAGAAGAATAATATGGATCAAGAGAAGAAGAAATAATCAACCTCTACCAAAACCAACATTGAAGCCTCTTATTCCAATTAAAAACCTTATAAATATGAGGTTAAGTATGCCTAATTTAATAAAAATGGTCATGATGAAAATAAGTGCATAAAGAATAAAATATACCACCTAACTCATCTCATAGAGAAGAAAAACATAATTAATCTTGAGTCCATCAATCAAAATTCATCATCCCAAGATTATACTAAGGAAAAGAGAAATGGGAAAGATAAATATAATGTCAAGGATATTGTATCATTTTTATATTTAACATATTCATGGGTGATTAACTCAAGTGTTTATCATCACATGGGCTCTTTACTAGTTGAATTTTCTTCCTTAGAGTATTTTAACATGTCTTCTATTAGTTTGGGTGATGATACTTGTGCACTAGTTTCAAGAAGAGGGTATCTTTAAATGGAAATAATAACATTCAATAATTTTATAATTGTTCCTTATATTTCAAATAATCTCATATTAGTGTATAAAATGACTCATATTAACAAAAGCATGAGGGAGGTCTTTGAAACTATCGGGAATGCAATAGGAGACTATTTGTTTGTGGATAAAAATACTTTGCTAGGTTACCATTCGACCTGTGCTCACATTATGGTTGAAATGGATGTTTCAAAAGGCTTACCAGAGGTGATTTACCTGGACTCCCCTGGGGGAACTTCAACACAAGTGTTGGATTTTGAGGGTGTACCTTTTCGGTGTAGAAGATGTCACCAAATGGGTCATCTGGCTACTCATTGTTTGGTAGGGATTACAAAGTCCAGAAGACCACATTCTTGGTGGGTCAATGCTTCCTCAGAACACTATATAGCTAATCAACCTATGGAAGATCTGGCTAATTCTGAGAATGAAGGTAGCATTCACTCCGAGCCGATGATTGAGAAGGAGCCGCTGGCAAAAGACTCCATAGATGGTCCTGTGGGGACTGACATTAAAGATCTTTCAAAGCCAATGGTCGTGGAGGCTTTGGTTTCTCCCCCTATTTTGGAGGATCAACCTAGGAGCTAGATTTTGGTTGTTGTTCATAAGGATATTGATAAGTCACCTATATCCATTGGGCTTAATGGACCACCGTTACCTGAGGTATGGATGACAGAGGCAGCTAAGGTAGATGACGGATGGACCACTGTGAAGAGGAAGAAGTCTAAGCCTTTGGTCCCCCCTCTAGATATGAACCTTCATTCGTGTAAAAGGTAATTGATTATTTTTTGAAGGTTGAAGGATGTTGTTCCCATCTTTCGATGGTACGTTCTGTGTAGTGTCAATGGAAACATCTGGTCTTTTTTGTTGTTTTCAGGTTCCTGTTTTACCTAGCTTGGTTTGTACCTATTTTGGTGTTTTGATCTAATATGGGCTTTAAGGTTTATCTTTTTTGATGTAAAGGGTTTCGGGGTCCCTTCAAAACCTGCTTTTACCATAATCTAAAACAAAAGCATGAGGGTTGAGTTTTTACTAGATTCAGTTATCATTAGGGAGTTGCATAATTTTTATATAGTGGTAATGGGTAGGGAAGATCGCTACGATAGGTTATACACCTTATAAAATTTGTCACCTAATTACATTATGAGTACATTTTTGACTCATTCATATGGAGTTCATAAATTATTCATGAATAGTTTGGCTAAATTAACTACCACTACATTGAATAACTTATCAAAAATGAAATACTCATATGCTTTCTTTGAGTCCAATTATATAAGGGAATTTGTGAGGGTTTATCTCTTGGAAATCATATATAATTAATTTTTGACAAAATTTAAATATTGGAGGGCTTCACAAGCATTGGATTTAGTACATAGTGATGTATCTAGGCCTCTCCCATTCTATATTTTGTAAGGGATACATACATTATCACTTTAATTGTTGATTTCTTGAGATATACATGGGTCTAATTCCTTAATAAAAGGTTTCAAGTGTTTGAATATTTTCAAAACTTCAAGGCACTTATTGAGAAACAATATTATAAATCCATCATGGTTCTTTAAATTAAAAATTGAGGTGAAAATGCCAAAAACAAATTTGATCAGTTTACACCATAAAGGGGATTGATTTGCATTTGATAGTTACTTATTGTTGAGCATATTCATTGATGTTAAGTTGTCATTTATGTCAAATATAACATGAGATATTAATGAATTAATGATAAAGAAGTTGTTTTTGATAGCTTGGAGAATATATAGTACACATGTAGGTTTATAACGATAAAGAAGAAGTTATGAGGCAACTATAAATGCCTTGGTAAAGCTATGGTATGTCACTTGATCATTTGGAAAGAGAAACATGCACCTTATATCTTAAGATAAGTCATTGAGAAATAATTTTATAAATCCATCATGATTATTTAAATTAAAAATATAGGTGAAAATGCCGAAAACAAATTTGAGTAGTATTACACCATAAAGGGGATTGATTTGCATTTGATAGTTACTTATTGTTGAACATATTCATTGACGTTAAGTTATCATTTATGTCAAAGATAGCATGAGATATTAATGCATTAATGATAAAGAAATTGTTTTTGATAGCTTGGAGAATCTACAGCACACATGCAGGTTTATAAACACAAAGAAGAAGTTATGAGGCATCTATAAATGTCTTGGTAAAGATATGGTATGTCACTTGATCATTTGGAAAGAGAAACATGCATCTTCTAGATTAAGATAATCTAGACCATCATTTAACATCATGCAAATATGAATGAGCTAAAAATTTTATGTGTTTAATTAAATTAATCTAAAATTTAATTGATGTCAAATGATTTAATGGAGATGTTGTCTAAAGTACCAAGAAGGCACCCTAAAAATTTGGACTCTTGAAATGTTTTATATCTCAAGTTATAAACCTTAAAAGTTTCTCTTGTAGATTATGAAGGGCTAGAGACTGTCAAGTTTAACTACATTCATGTTTGAGGTCACTAGTCAGTAGATCTAATAGTGAGCATTCATCATCCAGATCCTAATCTAATGGTGCACATAAAGTCAAATTTTCAAATTTTCCTAGGATTAAATGCTCTTGTGATATGTGTCTTAATCTCATTGAGTTGATATAATATCAATGGTTTATGATTATTCATACATATAGAGATTGATAGTATGAATTGAGTCAAAGAGTCAAATGTGCAAAAAGGCACACAAAGCTACCAAGTGGTACACTCACAGGAGCTTTGATCTAAGATCAATGGTGATCATTTCAAGGTAATATCCAAGCTACTCCTAAGGATATCAATTTTTTGTATATAATATAGATACTAGGAGAAATGCAATTTAGACAAAGTTCTTGATGTTTAGTGTTCAAACAGTGACCGTTGGAATTTGAATATTCAAATTAATGATAGAAAACCTATTTGTAGTTTTTGAGCTATATATTTTGATCCAGAATTAATTTCTTAATGTATTTAAAATAAAAGTTTTAAAGTATTTCAAGGCACATCCAAATTTTTTTATTAGAATGTTTGAATGTTTGTATAGTCTAAATTATTTATCTCCAAAATTGACTATATGTTTATTCATGGTAGTTGTATGTATAAAATAATGTTTGAGAAAAGTGTGCTTTAGTATAAGACTATTTTGGTGGGATAAATAACCTAAATATGTCTTAGAGATTATATGGATTGGACCCATGTATTTTAAATTGATCCTATGTTCTTAATTTTCTTGATGAAGTGGTATTTGGTGAATAGGTCTCCATAAGACCTATAAGAGATACTAAGGCCTAATTGAAATGTGTAGCTACTTAATTGTGGCCCATAGATGATATGGATAGCCTATCAAAAACTATGTCTTATCATGATGGATGTATTAAGGTTTAAGGAAATTATTGTGTTCAACCAACAAGTTGATATTCATGAAGACTCTATAAATAATGGAGACCAAGACAATGGTTTCTAGACTTATTTTGCATGTGTGGATTCAAGAAAAGGATAAAACATTTGAAAGAGAAGGTATATGTTAGTGGTAAGGATCAAAGAGTGAATAGGATCAGTCATGCTTGTCTAATCAATTTTATGTAGGAGGACACATAAGTTATTGGACCTAATGAGCCTAGAAAAGGTAGTTTGAGTGAGTTAGCCCTAAAGGTAGTTTGAGAGAGAAGAGTGAAAACAAAAGTGGTCATCATCAATTTAAGAGTAAAAATAGGTATTTAAAATGATCTATTCAAGGTATTTTAGTGGGTGCTTATTTTCCTATGGGGTTGGTTACTCCTTGAAAGGTAAATCTTGATAAAGGTGTAGTTAATGTGGGTGCTCAACTAGACAGGGGTAGTAGCTCTTCATGGGATTGATGTCTTGCTAAACTAAGGGATGGGTATTCCTTGATTATTTGGTGTTGACTTAAATTTTGGAATTTTTTTTATAGGACTATAGTCCATCTTACAGGTTTATGTGGTTTTTATCCCCTAAGATGGTTTCCCAAATATATGTTGTGTTCATGTGATGTATGCTCTTATGTATGATTTGGATGTATGTGATTTCATTGTTATATTACTTGATCAAGTTAATATATGATAAATGTTTAAGAGTCAACAATTAAATTGGATTATCCTGTATCACTAATTTACCCCACCCCTCTCAGTGATTGTACCCATAACACTTACAATTCTTCATAGAACATACTTGTAGATCAAAATTATAGATCATTGAAAGAGATGAATAACTATATGATAAATTCTAAGTCCTTAGCACCTTAGTATTATGTTAAAGCCATTAACTGTGATATTTATATTCAAAATAGGGTTCTTCACAAAGTATTTAAATACATAACATGCTTTGAAGATTGTCATAAAAGGGAACCTAAAGTTGAGAACCTTAGGGTTTTTATATCTCCAACTATGACATTATACTAAAGAATATACACAAAGCTATGGAGCCTCAATCCAAGCCTTGCATCTTTCTAGATTATCTAAATGGTGTAAAGGGGTACCAATTTCTAAATCCGATCACACATGAGTTGTTCATAGATATAAGTTTTAACTTTTAGGAGAGTCCCAAAGACCCAACACTTAAAATGTCTTCTCTTTCATTGGATTCACTTAAAATTTATGATTCTTCTTCTAACTTTGATTAGATAGAGTGGACTTTTTAGCCAAGATCTTATTATTATTCTAGTTATGATAGTAAGGATAGTGATGGGGAGTCATACATATCCACTTATAGTCATTTTTCAAAGGATGATGAGTCAACACCTGACTCATCCACATCTAGGTCCCTTTAGACTAGGTAGACACTTTAGAGTGTAGGTACTTGGGTATGGGATCCAAAAGATGACATATGTACTTGATTATATTATAAAATTTATCCACATAACTTATTTACTTTAATTTTGAATCCCTAAATATTTTAAGAGGTGTTAAGCATACCTAAGTGGCATAGTGGTATGTAGGAAGAATATTCTTCCTTAATAAAAAAACACACTTGGTATTTGGCTTCACTTCTTAGGAGAAGGAATATGGTTAAATATAGGTGGATATATCATACTAAGTTTGTAGTAGATGGGCCAATAAATAATTAAAAGGTAAGATTGGTTTTGAAAGGTTTTTCATAGGTAGCCTACATTAACTACTAATATATGTTTTCACCTATTATAATGATGACTTCTATCTGATCAAACTAGATATAGCCACATCACATGTGTGGGTTGTGTATTAGATGGATGTGAAGCGTGCCTCTTATCACACTAAGTTTCACCCTTTATGAGGTTGTTCAAGCATCCTTACTTAAGTGATAGCATGGAGACACATTTAAGCTATGGGTGGCCTATTGAATGAGGTGAATATATAGATATGGATAGCTCCCTTGATGTTTCACCTTGAAACTACAACTAAGCCTATTTATTGCTAGCAAAATGGAGAGATAATGTAAGAAAAATAAGGAGGTGATGCACCAAATTAATACCTTCCACTTGCCTATACTCTAATAATAACATGAAAAAGTATTGAAACCTATCATAGTAACTCAATATGAGTATCTAAGCATAAATATCTTAGTATGAAGGTACAAATCAAGACAATAACTACTAGAGGATGATCAAGAGGTATCACAATAGACACTAATTAATAAATCTCCATACTTAGTTAATGTACGACCATCTAAAACATGACATATATAAGGTGACTAAAACATGAAAATATGTAATGGGATAGGATAAATGAAAGATATCTATGATAGTACTACTAACATTCATCAACTAATGATGAAGTATACACTAGTTTCCACATTAAGAGGGTTGTAAATCAGATTGTATTCATATAAAAGGCAAGTACAAGTTTTACATGAGTATGCATTCAACATACTCAGGTTGAGGATCCATTTTCAATTACAAAAAAGGTAATACATATATAATGAAATGAGGAGAGATAAGATGGATTTTGAATAAGTCCATGACAAGTGTCATCCACCTCAAAAAAGTTACCATCCAAATAGAGGGTGAGTGAACAATTTTTTTATTTTCCTCAAAAAGTGTTTCTTTGAGTTGGTGATGCCTTCATCAAGGTGTCATAACAACTTATTTTGGATTCTTGTGACCATTCATATCTATATCATGAAACTAACTTCTAAAAATATCAGGGAGTTATAAACTCATATCTTAACACATGCCCACCTAGCTTCTTTGAAACCTTGTTATGCAATTATTTTATTCTCAATGTTTCTCTTATCTTGATAAGAGTAATTGTTAGAGATCATAATCCTTCACATTAATTTATATTATTAGACACCTACAAATTCTTGATCAAGTCTTATTTTACTGAAAGAGGAGGAAGGTGATAAGGATGGGTTGGTTTCACAATGCAAGACCTAGTTCTTATTTGGAAACACCTTTAACATCTCATGCATTTCATATATGATCTGTAGAAGTTCATATCATATATGTTTATCTTGGATCACTAAAATTAGTCTTTCATGTCTTGAAACTAGGAAAAACATCTTTACATGCCTAGGTCTAGTGGCTATAAACCTATCATATCATCATAAAGGCCTCTAATAGTGACTTATGGATAGTCATTTTTTTAATTCTTGGGCCTATAAAAACTTATCAATTGGTTTAGATGCCCATACACATTTAAATTCTACAAAATAGGATTGCAACCAACTTTTTAGGCTATTTTATGTACTCTTTCAGGCTCACACATGCCAAACTAACTATTCCATTAGGTGTTCAGGGGTCGTATAAACATATTAAATGTGTTTCCAGGGTAATTAAGGGTGTTTGAGGTCATTTGGAGGTCAAAGATAGTTTTTGGGTCATTTTATCCACTTGGTAACTTGAGAAGTGCCTATCTTATTAATGGTTGATCATAAATTCTAGCCTCTCAATTATCACTAGGCATAGATGATTATAGCTCAAGATGAAGGAAGAAGATTACGTGGCATACTTTATATAGAGATTTGATGAGACTATGAACATCATTAGAGGTATTGGATATAATCTTGAGGAGGCTACTATAGTCCAAAAGTTATTAAGGTCTCTATCTCTCAAGTTTGATCCAAAAATATCTGTTATAGAATAAATTCATGATCTTAGTTGAAGATGGATCAACTGCATGGAACCCTTACTGCATACAAATTGTGATTAAATGATGATATATGACTAAAGAGGGAAGCTACATTCAAGATATAAATAATACTTAAGAATAATTTCCAAGGTAAGAAACTCAAATAGGATGACATATCAACATTGATGAGGATGAACTAATTTCTTTGATTACTAAGAAATTTAACATAGGCTCAAGGAAGAATACAGGTAAATTACCCTTCAAATGTTTCAATTATGGAGAGATAGGACATTTTTCTCATAAGTGACCTCATAATCATGTGAATAAAGATGATAAATAGCATGGTGAATGCCAAGATGATGAAAACAAGACGTACACAAAGAAAGGATTTATAAAGTTTAACAATAAGGAGTCCTTTAAAAATAAGAAGAGTCTCTACACTAAAGAAGATTATAGTTCATCAGATGAGAGTGAAGATAGTGACTCAAAATATGATCATGAATATGATGGTCCTACTAAATATGAATCTCTATTAATGGTTGAGGAAGGAAGTTGATCACATCAAATGGAACCTAGTTGGAGTGATTCAAATGATGATGAAGATGGCGTGGACTATGAGATTATATTGATGAATACTCTTGAAGAATTAATTATTGAGAATAATATAAATAAGAATATGAAATATAAACTCAAGGACTATGAGGAGTAATTCCATGTGTTTGAGGCAAGAATTGTTGAAGAGTCTAGGAAGCATGAAGGTGTTATCATATTTCTAAACCTAAGTTGGAATCTATGTCTAAAAATCTAAGAGCCAAATAAGAAGAATGATTAAGGTATGATTATGAGAATGTGTATTTTAAATGAGTTATAGAAATATGTAAGCAAGGTGAAATCATTTGTCGAGTTTGAAAAAAGTTCTAATCATCAAAATGATCTCCTAAAGAGTCAAAAATCACTAGTGATAGATCTGGATTGGGTTTTAATGAAGATCCTAGATTTTTTATTCAAGTTGACATGAATATCAATAAGATAAATGTGGATTAGTATTTGAATACAACTCATTAGATAAGGAATGAAGGCTACGACATAATAAAGATTAATCAAATTAGACAACTTAATGCCATGAGGTATGCAAAATTAAATGGTTATTGTTACACATGTAATTAATTTAGGCACAGAGCTAGATAATGCAAGATACCTATTAGAAGATACATATTAGAAATGAGTTTTCATGAGACTATGATGGGGTTCATTAGTCAAAATGAGTGAGAAAAAGTAAGTGCTTCAATTATCTTAATATGGGACACTTTGCAAACCATTGTCCACATAATATTAGACAAGGTGAGTCCTCTTCAAAAAGGGGAGGTTGTTTTGTTTGTCATGAAAAATGAAATATTGCAAGTTTTTGTCCAAAAATGATAAGACAAACTATGTTTCCATCAATGAGTATGGTGTGCTATAATTATGAATAGAGAGTTCACATTGCCATATTCTACAAATAAAGGCAAACAAGTCAAAATGAGTTCAATTAGGCTCTTAGTGTGCAAGGGAAAAGGAAAGTTAACACAAGGAGGCAAAATGGGATAAGTGTGAGTCATGATGAGACTACAGGTCCAAGTAATTTATTTAATGTGGTAGAGAATGTTTCAAAAGTTGAATATTTCTAAGGGCTTATAGTTTTGTAATCTACACTCTAAGTTCATCATTCGAGATAAGATTATATTGATCTCGAGTGAATTTGTTTGACATCTAAGGAAAGTTTAAAACATTCCCTCATCATGATTTCTCAAAAATCATGAAACCTATTATAGTCTTCATCTGATCAGAATGTCAATTTTGATCATTTTTAGGGTGTTAGTGAATTCTTATTTTACACATGTAGGGTCAGTGAAATTTTCCACCCTTACATGGATTTTTATTTTTTAACATGAATCGGTGGCACCTTTTTCTGCCAATGCATGTTCTTGTCACTGGTAGTGTCAGGGTGGCAAATTTTTCCACCTGAGAAAAGATTTTCAAAATCTTTAAACTTTGAGTGGCATTAATGGCCATGCATGTTGAGTTTTAAAAGCTTGTTTGAAGATTTTAAATGAATTTTATTTGTCATTTATTTTATTTCAAAGTTTCCTAAACCCCTCTCCATAACCACTGAACTATGGTAATGAAGGAAGAGTTTAAATTTGCCGTTGTCAAGGTTAGGATCTCGAACTTACTAGGTAAGTTATTTTCTACTTCTAGGGTTTTTTTAGTGTTTTCTATTGTAGATTGATTTTTATTTTCTTTTTAATTTGTTTTGTGTGTTTCCATCTTTGTTTTATCGTCATGAGCCTAGATAAAAAAATCCACCAACCTGCTTTCATTCCCTAGGTTTTCATTGAGTGTCATTGGCATTTTTGATCTGACTAGATTTTCCCCCCAACTCATGTTCATTGAAAATCATCTTATAAAAACCATCATGATGATGGTTTAATACTCTGATTTGGCATGTCCCTATGGTGATTGAGTCAAAAGTAGAGTCAGTGAATTTTTTTTCCACTTAAATGTTTTAAGATGTTCTTAAGTGAAAGTGTATGGGTGGCAAAATCCATTGCCCTAACATGAAGAACTTTGATTTCCTTACCATATGCCTTGATGGCATTTTTTACCACTCCTACATATAAATCCCATGTAATAGTAGTAAATTTCACCACCTCTACATAAATATTAGTTTTCCCTTACATGTTAGGGTGGAAAATTTCACTATCGATGCAAATGGTAAATATCCCTCACATGTAAGGGCGATGAATTTTGCCACCCATGAAAACATTATCTAAAATTTTCCTAACTCTGGGATATTTTCAATTTTGATTTTCTAAGCCTACTTTCCTCTAGTTTTTTGTCTTTCTCACACTTTAGCCCTTTCATGTGCATCTCCATAGTCATGATCATCGACATGCAATTTTCCTAGATTGGTAGTACTTTCCCTAATTGCATTATCATGACTTTTTGTTACAATTTCTCTTATGGATCTTCTTTCTTGATCAACATCCTTTTGGTAAAATCTATTTTAGATGACTGAGTTTTATTCAAAGAAGTCAAAAGTGATGAAGTATAAATATCAAAGTGTTTTTCCAATCACCTTGGTTACGTCTAATGTCAATGACATTAGAGATACAAATATTGGTCATGTGGACATGGCTGAGTTTGTGGAGAGAACTAAGTCAAGTAATTTCAGATTTGAAATGAATAAGATAATTAATAGTAACATTCATTTGGTATCTTCTTTCCCAGTAGTAGCTCATAACATGGAATTTATTCTTCAGTGTGCTTAGTTTTATAATAAAGATACCAGGGCTATGTTGGATGCTAGTGACAATGTGATAATCAGACTAGATCCTGAATTCATTGATAAGGTGTTTATGTGCCCTCCTACTATAGAAGTGATAAAGATTGATTTTGTTGAAGTACAAAAATAATATAAAAAAATCTTGAAAAAATAAAGAAGGTAATCAATAATAAATGGCTCAAGTCATCAAGGTCAAACTTATCAAGGTGGCCATAGAGTTTTCTAAGAAGTGACTTTATAGAAGAACTTGATGATCTAATAACTCTTCTCAATAGGGTAAGAGGTTTTCCCTCTTCCTCACATTCATGAATGGATGTATCACTTCATCAAGGTAATACTCCAAGGCAAACAAACCATCTTTTGGGGAGAACAAAATAGTAATGCTTTACATGAATAATTGATGAAGGCATCCACTACCTTCAAGTTTAACATGACTTCTTATCTGGTGTATATTACAACTTTAATGAGAATCTTTCTAGGTATAACATCAAAAGGAGATAGGAGATTAATCCCAGTATATCAATACTACTCTCAATTAATATTGAAGGGTTTTAGTCATCATTTTAGGAGAGTAAATGATGCTTTCTTTATAATATTCTTATATTTTTTTGATCCTTAACTAGAACAAAGAAGAGTTTCATATGAGGCTTAGACAATGCTAATTGATTTTGGATGCATGTTCTTATAATTTCCTTCTTTCTCATACTTGAGGGTTGGATTTTTCCAAGGTCATCCTTATATGCTTCCAAGATTCCAATTAGACAAACTACTCTCAATGAAGTTATGCAGATAAACGATCATCATGCATAATAAATAGATGGATCCCAAGAAGCCTGGCTTCATATTCCCAATTGAAATTGGTAGGTATTCAATATTAATTGCAATGAGGGCTAGAGTCATGGAAACTGAGATGCAACTTGTAACCATGAAGCAATTCAAGAGAAGACCAAATTTTGACTATAGGGGTGTGAACAACAAAATTAAGAGGAAAACTAAATTTTATGAACCTATGATTAATAACAGAAGAAGATGTTTGGAAAATGGACTACAATAGGTTATCTCTTGAGCAAATTGAATTTCTAGGACTTGCTGATATTTTTGAGAATCTAGTGGATGATGGAGAGTTGATTAATGAAAAGTACAATACTAAAAATATTGATAATGCCCCTCTCCCTTAAATCAAATGGTCCCAAAAATATCTAACTTCTTTGAGGAAAAGATTTGAACCTTTATTGGCCAGCACCAATAATTGGCTAGAAAATAAGGGAATTACTTTGAAAGAATTCCTCATAGGATCAGAAGATCAGATTAAAAAAGAAATAAGAAGAAAAGTGGAGAATAAGATGAAGAACAAAAGTGATGTTCCTTCTTCTTCTAATACACATAAGCTTAAAATCATATTTGTGATGAAGAAGTTGAAAGCTATGGAAAAAGAATATAAAATAGAAGATATGGAAATTGAGAAATAGAGCACTGAAGAACCAGCGATGGAAGAGATGGAGATTAAAGATAGGCCTAAAAATCAACAAGAGGAGGAAACTTTGCCCCCACAAGAAAATGCACATTAAGAAATGGGAGTCTCTTCTCCCCTACTTGACAAACCTATTACATCTCCTTCATTTGTTTCTCCTATTAATGTTCCCTCTTCTGAATCTCCCTCTCCTTCCAAAATAATTTTTGACAACCCTCAAAACACTTTTGAATATATTATCCATTCCTCAGGGTCTATTCCTAGTTAGTCCTCCCCATATTTTGATATTAGAGATACTTCTACTTTTGATCACTTAGTAAAAGATGTATTTTTTACTAACACTCTAGCTATTATTTCCACTACCTATGCAAGTGTAGCTCTAGTGACGCCAAAAATGGAGATAGATCCTAATGTGAGTATTTCTATGCTTCCACCATAGTTATCAGGTTATAGACCAAAAAGGAAGAAATAGTCCATCACTTTAGATGAATTTGATTTTAATAAGTTGGTTCTTGTAAAAGCTAAGACCCTGAAGAAAATAAATATTCTTTCAAAAATACTTGGGGACAAGGGACACAAATTTTTAGAGATTGCAAGACCTCCACAGGATCTAACCATGGAGAATTTTAATATAAATGATTACTCTATCTCTAGAGTTGTGTCACTCAGGATGTAATTATGATAAATCATGAAAGTGCTAAGAATGATATGAAATAAACCATGGACATCCTGATTTAGAAATTTGATAGGGAGAAAGAAATGAAGGATCACTACAAAGCAATGGTGGAACAGTTGACTACAATGGTAAGGAAAATCACCTTGAGTACAAAAGCAATAAGTCCTAAGGCCATTTTTGTAAAATACCCCATTATTAAGAAAGGATATAATACTTATCTCAAAGTAAAAGTACTTGGAGAGTACTTAGATAGGATGCATGCATAAGGAATTTCCCTACTTATAGAGCTATCTAAGAAAATAGATAAAATGAGGAAAATAAGAGTAGAACTTGATGATCTCATTGAAATTATTTCTCAAGATATTGAGAGCATATAAAAAAATCATGATAAATGGGTGGAGATGAGAAAATTAAAAATAAGCACTCTAATATCAATTGGCATCTTTACTGATAGGGATTCTTATACTGAAACAAAAGAGGCATTGACAAATAGGAGCCATATGCTTAAAGATTTGATTAATGACCTTGAATTTGTAAAAGAACTTAGTGAACAAATTGATGTCAGTCTTTTACATAAATTAGAGGAGCTACCTTGCAATCTTACATCACAACATAATCGATTTCTCTCTACAGAAGAAATGATTCAATAATTTGAGGATATGTTCCAGAAAGAATTTGAAGATAAAACATTTTCTATAGCCTCTGTAGA
This sequence comes from Torreya grandis, assembly GCA_037957365.1. Classification (NCBI taxonomy): domain Eukaryota; kingdom Viridiplantae; phylum Streptophyta; class Pinopsida; order Cupressales; family Taxaceae; genus Torreya; species Torreya grandis. The sequence continues at coordinate 912,241 of JARHVA010003304.1, forward strand.
CAATATCTTGGATAATCAATTGACTCTAGATAATTTGAAAACCAAGTTAACTAGTCGTGCAAAATTATTCACCATAGTAAGAGATGCCATAGTTAGAGCCAAAATGATTTTTAGGAACACTGTTAGTTTAGACAGTATTAGGATGCAAGCAAAATTCACTATGTATGATGGACACATGAAGAAGAATGGTGATATGAATTAAAGAAATATCTTTTTCCTTTAGTTTATTTTCCATTTTTTAGATGTACTTTTGAAACAACTTTGGACATTTTTACACGTGCTTTTTTCATATGTAACTACATGTAAAAAATAGGAAGTCCAAAGTTAATAAGGACTCTTATTTTTGAATAGGTCAAAGTAGTTAGGTTTTTCCTAAATTTTCTCAATGCCTCTCCTTATAAATAAAGAGGTCCTCTTTTATAAATGGATCTTTTAGTTATTGAAACAAAAAACTCTACCAAATTTAAGAGCATTTTGAGACTTTGAGTTCAAATTGTAAATCAAATTTTATCAAGTGAATGAGAAAACAAGTGATATTTCAAAATTTGTGTTGAAATAACTTTTGTTGTATTGGAAATTGTTTGTATGTCCTTTTCCTAATATGATTTTATTTTTTTGATTAAATAGTAGTATGGGTGAAAATAATCTGGGAGATGTTCTAAAGTTGATTGTGGAGACTTTATGCCAAAAAAATTATATTTAGCTTGTGATTTAGTTTTTTAAAGCAAAGGATATTGGAAAGGATTTGAAATACTATTATATCTTGTGATCATATATTTTTTCATAGTTTTTGATGAAGACTTTGGACTACACTTGATTCTACTGTGTTCTAAATTTTAAATCAGCAAAAAAAGTAATAATAGACTTTGTGCTCTCATGTTTTCTTGGTTTTTTAGTTAATATCAAGAAAGTGTTCTTTCATTTTGTAAACATCATTTCTAAAAAAAGGGAAATGGATGATGTGGTCTCATCCCTAAATTAATATATTGTTTAGATTAGTTTGTGATAGTTTATAGGGAACCTCCCTTTGCTGAGAGGAGAGATTTATCTCATTACACTGTGGCTAATATAACCATTTTGCCTTCAGTTAGTTGACGACATAATCTTCACCCAACAGTTTTTGGTGACTCTGATGGGGATAAGATACATAATTTTGAAACCTCATGCTATGAGTTAAAGCATTTCTAGTTCTTTTGCATTCTACATTATGAAATATTCATGGTATACATGAAGCTAGAGAGCTCAAGGTATTATTGATCCTATATTTGAGTTGATACAAAAAAAAATTGATCTCTTGCCTCTATGATCTCACATTTAGTGAACCAAGAGTTTTCCTCCTACCAACACCAAGTCTCTAATACCAAGTGAAGCTTCTAGTTCTAGTGTTAGTAGATTTTTATCTATTCATACTCCACAAATGTTTATTATCTTACCTTTTAATCAAAAAATCAGGTAGCCCAAGGCCCTTGGAGTAACACTTTTGGTCCTCTAAATTTAATCCTACCTTTGCATGAACTACATCTTAGTTCAAGAAAGAATTTTCCAATGTTCTATTTTGATAGGAAAGCTCACCCTGATGAACACATTACATCTTTTTTCATAGATTGTGGTGTGATAGGTGTTGAACATGAAGATGTAGCAATAAGGATTTTTGTAGAAACACTGTAAGGTACTGCCATGGATTGCTTTTATCATCTTCAAGCTTAGACTATAACCAATTGGAACACTTTCAAGACCAAGTTTGAGGCTAGGTTCAAACCTGTAGAAGATGTACATGCCTTATTGTCTTAGCTCATAGAAATGAAGAAGTAGCCTCATGAGCCTATGTGAGACTTTATTACTAAATTCAATAAGTTAAGGAACATGATTCCTACAATTGCTCAGCCAATGCTAGAGAATTTTAAGTGCTTATTTATAAATTCTCAACTTCCTAAAGTGAGTTTTTTGTTAAGGTAGGTTAGCCCTACAGATCTTCATGTAGCTCAAATTTTATCTACCGAAGTAAATAATGATCTTATCCTTGTAGTTAAGATAAGAGGAGATTCCAACAAAAGTAGATTTTCCTCTTCTACTGAAAATTCTTTCACAAGCACCACCAACCCTATGGTACAAAAGTTAGAAAATGAATTGCTAGCTCTAAAAAGGCAAATGTCCCAAGGTATGTCTACTCTTCCTTATCAAGATATACCAAGGAGGATGTTTCCCAACAATTCATATCAAAGCAACATTGCTAAAAATCAAGGGTAATCCAAACATCTTCCTCCTACATAAGGGAAGCTTGCCATCAAAGCAATACCGGTCAACTCAGTAGTTGGTTATTATGAAGCCAAAGATGATCATTCTTTCCAACCTGAGTTGGACCTAAAGAATCATGATAATCTATTTGTAGAAGGAGAAGAATAATTAGCTAACGACTCCACCATTAGTTTTTTGAATTACCAAGATGAAGATAAAAAAGAATAAGTGTATGATGGAGTGTATGATATTTTTACTAGGTCCCAAAATTAGTCAACTCAAAAATTTGATAAGGGAACAGCAAGAGAAGAACCTCAACTAGTGATCTCAACTGATAAATAGTGAACTTCACTGCCTTTCCAATCAAAGGACCCAGTGAGCAATAAGCAAGTAAGTACATCTAATAATCATGTATCTTCTACTTCAATCCCTTAGACCAATACTACATTAAATAAAAATTAGAATGATGGATTTCCTTCCTCTATTTCTAGCTCATTCTAGTTATTCAACATAATAGATCATGCTAGGAAAACCAAGATCTAAATGTTTGAAGTTAAGTATTTACAAGCTAATCTTGAATAGTTTGATAGGTTGGTTGAATACATCAAAAATAAAACCATCCCTATAGGACAAGATTTTATAAAAGTGACTCATGATTCCTTAAAGAACAAATCTACCCAAAATAATCTTGTCACTACTTCACTTGTTGCCTCTAGAAAAATAGAACCTTTCTATGTTTCTTTATTGGTAAATGGTCACAAGTTGAGAAATTGCATAATAGATTCTGGAGCCTCTATAATGTTAGGCCCACCAAGGTAACAGACTCCCTAAGTCTCATCTTAACTAAGACTTTTGGGAGATGTTTCTCGATGGAAAATAAGCAAGTACCACTTTTGGGTCAAATAAAAGATGCTCAATTTACATTTGGGGCTTTTCTAGACAAGAAAATTAAGATGATAGTCCTAGTAGCTAATGTTCCAGCTTCTTATGACATTCTACTCAAACATAATTTTTGCAAGGATATAGGTGGGGAGTTGAACATGGATCTATCTGAAGCAAGGATACCTATTAAAATCATCATGTAAAATTTCCTTCTTGAGAAGGAGACCAAATATATTGTTACCCAAATGGCAAATACCAAAGCTCAAATTTTATTTGAATCCTTGGAAATGGGTAATTATTTCCTATCCATTGAAGATGTTTCTAATGAATCAGAAGAGTTTTTAGATGAAATTTTAGGTTAAGGCATAATAAATCTAGATTCTTCCCTCACTGAAGAAGAGGAATCTTTCGATTGATGAAATTCAAGAAAATTAAATTCTAATAAGGTTTGGGTTTTAGAATTTGATGGTAGTTGTTCCTCTACCAATTTTGGAGTTGGAATTATTTTGATATGCCCACAAGGAGATATTTTCCCTTTCTCATACAAGTTGAAATTTAAAAATACCAATAACATTGCTGAATATGAGTCATTGTTGCTTGGGTTGAAAGCTACTCATGCTAGAGGTGTTAAGATTCTTTATGACCGAGGAGATGCTGAATTGGTGGTTTGTCATGTGATAAATCTATATCAAACCAAAAATGAAAGATTGTGAAATTATCACAATCACATATGGGATTTCATTGAAAGTTTTGATGCTTTTAATATCTCTATATTACCAAGAGAGTTTAACAATCATGCAGATTCATTGGCCATGTCTGTAACTCTCATGATTCTTCATAAAGATTTCAAAAGAAAAAACACACTATTGAGCTGGTCTTTTGATCGAGTGTACCTGATAATGTTGATCATTTGTGGGTGTTAAATGGTGATAATCAAATTATTGTTTTCTTGGAAAAGATAGTTTTCATGAGCTCTATTTTGAAGGCAATAAATCTCCACCACATGAATCAGTTTCCAAAATAGATTCACAAACTGGTGAAGAGTTTCTTCAACTAAAAGGGAATAAAATTTCAAAAGGTTTGGTTTCACTTGAAAAGCTATTTGATAAGCATGATAGATATACTAAGTAGTAGTAACAAATGGATTCAAGTTCTTCTATGGAATTTAAGCAAGTAAATTTGAGTTTGGAAATAGATCCCAAAATGGTCAACATTGGGAAATGTTTCACTAACGATGAAAAGTTCAATTTCATTAGTCTCCTTCATAATTACATTGATTTTTTGGAATATTCTTATGATGATCTAAAGTCCTTTAGGCCTAAGGAAACTCAACATGAAATTCCCCTTAAAACTAGGTCATTACCTCACAAGCAAAAATAAAGGTAGTATAACGCCAAAATATTAAGTACTATCCTTTTTGTGATTTAAAAGATGTTAAATGCAAGGATAATTTTTTCAATCTATCATTCTACATGGATTTCAAACATAGTTATTGTAATGAATAAGAATGGAGAAATTTATATTTGTGTTGATGTTAAGAATCTCAACCAATCTTTCCTAAAGGATAACTACCCCCTACCCATCATGGACCAAGTATTACAAATGTAATTAGTTCAAAATTTTTGTCTATGTTAGATGGTTTTTTTAGATATAATCAAGTGGAAGTTAATAAAGTAGATGAATATAAAACTAATTTCACTACACCTTGGGGCACATTTTCATATCATAGAATGCCTTTTGGTCTAATCAATGTGTTGACCCATTGGATTGCACCTGAGGCAAGGAGGCTGAGCTCCTGCCTTCCACACACAACAATGGAAACTCCCCTCTCACCTGTGGGACTGGTGAAGCTGGAGGGGAGAGTCTCTAGGTAAGGGATAGCTCCCTTTGATGCATTTGATTTGTTCCATTAATTTCTAACACACACACACACACACACACACACACACACACACACACACATAATGGGGGGGATGAAAAGGGAGAAAGATTGTAGGAAAACAAACTACTCTATAGGAGGTGATGTACCAAAATAAACTGACCTTCTCACAATCACACTTAAAATTAGAGAAACACATACATACACTTCAAACTGGCAAAAGGACTAGGCTGTAAGAAACTTGGCAGGGAGGCTTTTAATGGAAAATACAAAAAATAGAGATTCACCAAAGGTGTTGTGGAAAGGCACACTGTATAGTAATTTCTCCTATTTTTTCACTTTCAAATATAGCTCTCCTTATCAGCTATAGAAATGGCACCTTATAGACACTAGGTATAATGGTGTTGAACCTGTGGAAGCATCATGAAGCAATGACTAAACACAAACTAACACTCAGACATACACAGAGATATCTAGCTAGGATAAATGTAAAAAATGTGTTTTTATTAATTTAGGTGAAAATTTGCCAAGGCTACACCTTACAAATGTGGAAGATGATTTCTCAGAGACAAGTCTCCAATATATAAAGGAAGAAAAGGGGCCTTTTGGCACCCTTTTTTACAAATGACCCATGGTAGGCACTATGTCAAACACTAAAATAACTTCTTGAATTGACACCTTCTTGCGTCACTTGGATTGCTTCATCTACTTTTGCGTGATGGCCATTCCATTGTCAAGATTTTAATTTATGAGCTCCACCATTTGACTGCTCTCTAATGCATTTTGAAGGAAACCAATCATGTCAACCACTATTTGTGCCTCTTTGATGATCACATGGCATGCATTGTGTCAACCACTAAAATAACTTCTTAAATCGACACCTTCCTACGTCACTTGGATCGCTTCATCTACTTTTGCATCATGGCCATTCTATTGTCAAGGCTAAATTTATGAGCCACACCATCTGCCTGCTCTATTCTCTGGGGTCTTTGTCCTTTTCTAATCCTTCAACCCTCAGGGGTGATCTTCTGATGGGTCACTACATACTTTGGGCTCATTCCATGGTTAGCACTCAGGCATTTTAAAAACAACAAATTTTCCATAGCTTTAAATTTGACATCCTCAGGCCTGTCACCCCTAGACTCTTCTTCAGCTCCTTTCTCTTGCCCCTTTCACTGAGAGTGCATCTACATTTGACACATGTTGTAATCCACTACTTGGGAACCTAAAAGACACTTTCAAATGCGGATGTTGACACGTGGTGGCTTCTGCGGAGTTGATAATGGGATGTGGTAACATCTACTTACATTAGAGGGCCTTTTGAGAGTAAGACAAAAGTTGACATGCGGTCACTTTTGCAAAGCCTTTAGCTGCCTTAGAGAAATTTTTAGGCCCTTTCTTAGTTCTTCAACTACCGAAAGAAAACCTACAGAGTCCATAAAAAACCAACCTCTACAAAGTCCATAGAAATAGACCTATAGAGTCTATAGAAATCACCAAATTAATGCAAAATAAAAAAATGAATTGGCCTATAATAGTAGGGGAAGAAGGTGACCAATTTTTTGCCCTACTAGGCAAAAAATGGTCAACAAACTGGTGACTCCTAGGGGAAGCATGCCTGCTATGCTTAGAAGCCAGTTGCCTTAAAAATCCATTGGGCATGGGGTCAGACTGTAACTTGAAGATCAACAATAGCTATGATAAATCTAGAACCAATCACATAGATTTACCTCAAAGGAAATGAAAACGCACACAAGGATAAGAAAACTATCAACATGTGCAGAAAGCACTTAGGGAAAATAGGGAAAGAAAATTGAAAGTAACCTACTATATATAGCTAACCAGGTATTTTTGATTCCCTCCTAGATCAAATGGAATGCTTCTAACGTCTCCTTCATCTGACACACCCAGTATCGGTAATGGATCCCACAAGGAAATATTTATGTGCAACCCCTTTACCTAGTCTACCGTGTTGATCTAAAGATTTCTCCCTTCCATATTTTCTTTGGGGTCACTTGTAGCCTTCTGAGGCATAGGCCAGGGAGCTGAATGTATAAATGGTAGCCTAAAATTTGGGAATTTTTGGTTCACCTGTGGTGGAAGAGATGGTGTGGATGTTTGAACAACTACTTGAGTTTCTTCCATAGCTCTCCCTTTGGATCTTGTGTTGGCAACAACATAGTCAGCCTAATTGTCTACAACACCCACATAATTAATTACATAGAACTCACCTTCTAGGTGGTTCATAAGAGTAGAGTCAAGCTGACTCTAATTACTGCTTGTGCTAGGTTACATTAGAGCCTCAAAGATATGGGAATGAGTGGCTGCCTGATTGTCTAACACATTTGGGTAGCAACCCATCAACTCATTTTTATAAATAGCCTATTCTTGACCATATCCAATGGTCAAACAACTTGGTTATTACTATACTAGGTTGTTTTGAATAGGCACCATGACCTTAGATGATGAAACGGGGCTTGGGTTATAGCCTTAAAATGGTCAAGTCTGAGTAAGCTAAACCTGTCCCTAATTTTACTTTTGGAAAGGGGGTCTTGGAGCTTAACCATACTACTGGTATCCTTGGTTTGTTCTGTTGGTTTGAGCTTGCTACCTTCTAAGAGCTACAAGTTCATTCGACATACTCTGCAATAGACTCTTAACATCATGAAGCTCATTGGATGGAGTAGCAACTAGTTTCTCTATGCTAGGTAGAGGAGCTAATGTGGGAGCAACAACCTGAATTGGAGGTAGCATTTCTAAGAAAAGTGGCATGTGGGGTCTAGGGGCTATTTTCCTAGCCTATATTAAGCAATTTTTAGTTGTTATGGCCATGTCATAGGTAGTAGGTAGCACATGCCCTCCCATGGATTGTATCATAATAGCAATATCACTATTTAATGCTCTTAAATAATATAGGAAAGCATAACTAGTGGTCAGTCTTACAAGAATAGGGATTCTATCCCATGTCTTCTAAAACTGCATGGTGAAATCCTACATATATTCATGTGGGGCTCTCTTCATGGTCGTCAGTTGCTTAGCAAGTGAGAGGTGGTTGCTCTTTTCTTCAAAATGGTCCATCAATTGAGTACCTAATTCATTCTAGGAATGGATTGAATTTGTAGGTAAAATGTTGTACCAGTCAAGAGCTTTGCCCTTGAAAGACAATGTTAGCAATCTGATTGCAATATTCACCTCAGTGATACTATGAATATTTTAGAAGTTAGCAATATTTTTGATGTGTTGAATAGCTATAATAGGCCCCTCTCCATTAAAGGGAGGCACACTTCTGAGGACTGCTCCTAGAATTGGGTCATAACGTTGGAGGTTCAAGGGAATCTGACCATGAAAGCTCACAAAGGGTAATGCCATAGCAATGAGGGGATTTAAATGGGGTACTTCTCCTATGAAGGAAGCACCTGTAGCTAGACTGGGAAGATGACTCATTAAATAAGGATGAATCCCTTTAAACCTCAGTTGCTATGCTGAGTTGAAAGGTAGTTTAATGAATTCAAAAGGGACACCCTTATTAGTAGATCATGTGGTGACTTTAGGCATAGGAAGTTAAAATCAATCTTTGATTAGAAAACTAAAGCTCTTACCAGTGGAGTCGCTAGATGCTAAAAATAGTTGATTTACTGTATCAAGACTAGCATCAATCTTGAAACCTTACTGAGTTGTAAAATTAGGTCCCACCGGGCATGCCAAAAACTGTTGATGTAGTGGATTACACCAAAGGCAAGGAGGCTAAGCTCTTGCCTTCCACACACAATAATGGAAACTCCCCTCTCACTTGTGGGACTAGTGAAGCTAGAGGGGAGAGTCTCTAGGTAAGGGCTAGCTCCCTTTGATGCATATGATTTGTTCTAGTAAGTGCTAACATATATATATATATAATGGGGGGATGAAAAGGGAGAAATATTGTAGGAAAAAAAACTACTCTAAAGGAGGTGATGCACCAAAATAAACTGACCTTCTCACACTCACACTTAAAATTAAACAAACACATACATACACTTTAAATTGGTAGAAGGACCAAGCTGCAAGAAACTTGGCAGGGAGGCTTTTAATGGAAAATATAGAAAATAGAGATTCACCAAAGGTGTTGTGGAAAGGCACACTATATAATAATTTCTCCTATTTTTGCACTTCCAAATATAGCTCTCCTTGTCAGCTATAGAAATGGTGCCTTATAGAAACCAATTATGTTGGTGTTGAACCTGTGGAAGCATCATGAAGCAATGAGTAAACACAAACTAACACTCAAACATATACAGAGATATCTAGCTAGGATAGAGGTAAAAAATGTGTTTTATTGATTCAGATGAAAATTTTCTAGTGCTACACCTTACAAATGTGGAAGATGATTTCTCAAAGACAAGTCTCCAATATATAGAGGAAGAAAAGGGGCTTTTTGGCACCCTTTTTTACAAATGACCCATGGTAGGCACTATTTCAACCACTGAAATAACTTCTTGAATTGACACCTTCTTGTGTCACTTGGATTTCTTCGTTTGCTTTTGTGTGATGGCCATTCTACTATGAGGATTTAAATCTATGAGCTACACCATTTGACTTCTCTCCAATGCATTTTGAAGGAAACCAGTCACGTCAACCACTATCTATGCCTCTTTGATGATTGCATGTTATGCATTGTGTCAACCACTAAAATAACTTCTTGAATCGACACCTTCCTACATCACTTGGATCACTTCATCTACTTCTATGTCATGGCCATTCTGCTATCAAGGCTAAATTTATGAGCCACACCATCCGCCTGCTCTTTGTCTTCTGGGTCTTTGTCCTTTTCTAATCCTTCAGCCCTTAGGGGTGATCTTCTGGCGGGTCACTACATACTTTGGGCTCATTCCATGGTTGGTACTCAGGAGTTTTAAAACCAATAGCTTTTCCATAGCTTTAAATTTGATGTCCTTGAGCCTGTCACCCTTAGACTCTTCTTTGGCTCCCTGTTTTGCCCCTTTTGCTGAGAGTGAATCTACCTTTGACACATGTCATAATCCACTACTTGGGCACCTAGAAGACACTTTGAAATGTAGACGTTGACACGTAGTGGCTTCCATCAAGCTGAAAATGGGATGTGGTAGCATCTGCTTACATTAGAGGACCTTTTGAGAGTCAGGCAAAAGTTGACATGTGGTCACTTTCGCAGAGCCTTTAACTACCTTAGAGAAAATTTTGGGCCCTTTTTTGGTTCTTCAACTACCAAAAGAAAACCTATAGAGTTTGTAGAAAACCAAGCTCTACTGATTTCATAGAAATAGAACTAAAGAGTCTATATAAATCACCAGATTCATGTAAATTAAAAAAAATGAATTGGCTTAGAATAATAGGGGAAGAAGGTGATTGATTTTTTGCCCTACTGGGCAAAAAATGGTCAACACAATGTTGGTGCCACATTCTAGAGAGTAATGGACTTGACCTTCAAAGATGATATAGGGAGTTTCATTATGGTGTATCTTGATGACTTGACTATTTTATCCAAACATCATCATGATCATGCACATCATTTATGACAAGTGCTGGAACGTTATTAACAAAATGGTATTTCTCTCAATCCTAAGAAGTAATGTTTGGGGTTATAGAAGGTAAAATTTTTGGTCACATTATATCCTAAGAAGGCACTAAAATTGGTTTAAAAATAGTCAAATCTATTCAAAGTCTTACTTTTCCTACTAATAAGACTGCAATTCATTCTTTTTTTGGAAAGGTGAATTTTTTGTGAAGGTTCATTCCTGAATTTGTAGAGAAAACCCATCACATTGTCAATATGATGAAGGGTAAGGTTAATTTATATTAGAATGTCGAAGATAAAGTGGAATTTTAAGATATCAAGAAGGCTATTTTTCATACTTCAGTCCTTGTCTATCTAGACTATACTAAAGATTTCATAATATACAGCTACGCTTCTGAACATACACTTTTAGCCATTTTGGTTTAGTATAATGAAGAAGGTGTGGAATCTCCCATATCATTAATGATTTTTCCTCTCAAATCTCATGAATTTAAATGTTCAAACATGGAGAAGCATGCTTATGCCATGGTTAAGGTGGTAAAGTATTTTTCACATACTATTGTTCTGGTGCCTGACACAACAGTAAAGTCTATTCTAACTCGATAGGAGTTTGGCACTAAAATGGGAAATTGGATTACTAAGATCCAAGCGTTTGATCTTGAAATCAAACCTACTAATCTTATGTGTGAAATAGACTTGTGTCAATTGATTCCTAATAATGTACCAAAAGAAACAAGGGATGAAGAAATAGAAGTTAATGACATGCCAATAGTTCTTTTTGTCACTACTACTGATGAGTGGTATTTAAATATCACTCATTTTCTTACCTATGGTGAGTGTCCTACCCATCTATCTTATAAGGAGAAAATAACTATTAAGTTGAAGGTTGATAACTACATCTTATGGGACTATGGTTTGTACAAAAGAAGCCTTGATGGAGTATTTCTTCGTTGCATGTATAAAGCGCAACAAAGTAAAATTTTAGAATCTTTCCAAAATTTGGCTTTTGGAGGAAATTTTTATGAATGCATGACATCTCACAAGATTATATGAGCTAGATGCTATTGTCCTACACTTTTTCAAGATACATACAATTGGGTACGTAGGTGTGAGTTATGTTAATAATTCATTGGGAAACCTAAGTTAGCCGCATTACCTCTCAAGCCGGTGGTGATTGAAGAACCTTTTCAGGTATCAGCTTCATTAGTTTTGTGAGCCCACCTTCAAGTGTTGGTCATGACTATGTTCTCACCATGCCAGACTATTTTACAAGTATGTGGAAGCCATCCTAGTTAAGCATGCTACTTCGGAAGTGGTATGTAATTTCTTTAATGAAAATATTATTTCCTGATTTGGAGTTCCAAACAAGATTATAGTAGACAATTCTAATTGTTTCTCTTCACATGAGATTAATAAATTTTTTATACAAGCATGGAATCATTCTTTCCCACTCCTTAGACTATTATGCATAAAGAAATGGTCAGCTACAATCAAGTAACAAGAATTTAGTTACTATTATTAAGAAACTGGTAGATGAGAATCATAGAACATGGAACAAAGTGTTGTTTGATGATTTATGGGTAGACATCATTACCCCTAAAAGGGAAATAGGTATGTCACCATTTCAAATTTTATATGGTCTGAATGCAGAGATACCAATTACCTTAGAACTACCAGCACTAAAGTTGGCAAAGGCAGTGAAATATCAGACTTTTGAAAGTTCTATTGATAAAAATATCGTGTACTTAATTAAACTAGAGGATAAATGAACTATTTTAGTGAACCATATTGCTGAGCATCAAAGTCAAATAAATAAACTCTTTGACAAGAAATCAAGGATTATTGAGTTTCAAATTGGAGATCAAGTGTTGTTGTAGGACAAGGGGAGAGAACCAAAAGGAATGCATGGAAAATTTGATTCATTGTGGAGAGGTTCATTCACCATTCATAAATTCTATGGTATAAATAGCATCTTACTAGAATATTAGGATGGAACACAATTATTGCTACCTCACAGTGGGCAACATCTAAAACACTTCAATCCTTGAAGTATCAGATAAGTTCATTTGTACATTTGTATAGTTTTATATTTTTTGTATTTTTGTTTAAGATTATTTTTGTCTTTTAATTTTTTGGTAGCTTGAATACATAGTAAAATGGAATGGATGAAGGCACATAGAGACTAGATTCTACTCCCTTTGATCATTTCAAAATTTAATCGATGGGAGTTCTCCAGTTGGAGCTAGTTGTTGTTCCCAAAATCAGCTAAGCTTATTTTATGGACAACCCATATAAAAAAAATTTGTTTCATAATCTACACTCTAATTTCACCATTTGAGACAAGATTCTCTTGATCTAAAGTGAATTTTTCTGACATCTTAGGAAATTTTACAACATTCCCTCATCATGATTTCTCAAAAATAATGAAACTCATTGTAGTGTTTATCTGATCAAAATGTCAATTTTGATCTTTTTTAGGGTGTTAGTGAATTTTTATTTGGTACATATAGGGTCAGTGAAATTTGAATCTCTTACATTTTTTTTTTTTTTTAACATGTATCGGTGACACTTTTTGCTGCTAGTGCACGTTCTTGTCATCAGTAGTGTTAGGGTGCTAAATTTCACCACCCGAGCAAAGATTTTCAAAATATTTAAACTTTGAGTGGCATTAATGACCATGCATGCCAAGTTTTAAAAGCTTGTTTGGAGATTTTAAATGCATTTTTATTTTTTTTTCAAAGTTTCCTAAACCCCTCTCCACAACCGTTCAATTGTGGTAATGAAGGAAGAGTTCAAATTGGCTACCACCAAGGTTAGGATCTCAAACTTGCCAGGTAAGTTGTTTTCTACTCTAGGGTTTTGATTTTTAGAGTGTTTTGTGTTGTAGATTGATTTTTTTTTATGTGTTTCCATCTTTTTTTTGTCTTCATGAGCCTATCTAGCAAAATTTGCTGACCTCCTTTCATGCCCTAGGTTTTCGTTTAGTGTCTTCAGCATTTTTGATTTGACTAGATTTTCCCCCTAACTCATGTTAGTTAAAAATCATCTTATAAAATCCATCATGATGATGGTTAAATAATACATTTTCATATGTACATATGGTGATCGATTCAAAAGCAGAGTTGACAAATTTTGCTACCACTTAAATTTTTTAAGATGTTCTTAATTGAAAGTGTATGGGCAACAAAATTTGCCACCCTTACATGAAGAACTTTGATTTCCTTTCCATATACCTTGATGACATTTTTTTCCACTCCTACATACAAATGACATGTAATAGTAGTGAATTTTTCCACCCCTACATAAATATGAATTTTCCCTTACATGTCAAGGTGGCAAATTTCACTGCCGATGTAAATGGTAAATATCCCTCACATGTAAGGGCGACAAATTTTGCTGCCCATACAAACATTCTTCTCTTATGTTTTTCTAACTCTAGGGTAGTTTCAATTTTGCTTTTCTGAGCCTAATTTCCTCTAGTTTTTTGGCCTGCTCACACTTTATCCCTTTCAAGTGCATCTCCATAATCTTAATCATCAACATCCAATTTTCCCAGATTGCCAATACTTTTCTTAATTGCATAGTCATGAATTTTTATTGTAGTTTCTTCTGTGGATCTTCTTTATTCATCAACATCCTTTTGGTAAATGCTCTTTTATATGATTGAGTTTTCTTGAAAAAAGTTAAAAGTGATGAAGTATAAATATCAAGGTATTTTTGCAATCACCTTGGTTACTTCTAATGTTGATGACATTAGAGATACAAAGATTGGTCATGTGGACATGGTTGAGTTTGTGGAGAGAACTAAGGCAAGCAATCCTAACTCCAAAATGAAGAATATAATTGATAATAACATTCATTTGGTGTCTTATTTCTTGGTAGCAGTTCACAATATAGAATTTTTTCTTCAGTGTGCTCAGCTTTATAATAAAGATACTAGGGTTGTGTCGGATGCTAGTGGCAATGTGATAATTAGACTAGATCTTGAATTCATTGATAAGGTGTTTATGTGCCCTCCTGCTATAGAAGTGATAAAGCTTGATTTTTTTGAAGCACAAAAAAATTATGATAAAAATCTTGAAAAATCAAAGAAGGTAATAAATAATAAATGGCTGAAAATGTCAAGGGCAAACTTGTCAAGGTGGCCACAAAGTTTTTTGAGAAGTGAATTTATAGAAGAAGTTAGAGATATAATAACTCTTCATAGCAGGGTAAGAGGTGTGCCCTCTTCCTCACAATTTCATGAACGGATGTATCCCTTCATCAAGATAATACTCCAAGGCAAAACAAACCATCTTCTGGGGAGAACAAATTAGTAATGCTTTGCATAAACAATTGACGAAGGTATCCACTACCTTTTAGTTAAACATAACTTCTTATCTGGTGTATATTGTATCTTTAATGAGAATCTTTCTAGGTCTAATATCAGAAGATAAGAGAGTAATCCCAGTGTATCAATACTACTCTCAATTAACATTGAATGGTTTTATTCATCATTTTAGGAGAGTATGTGATGCTTTATTTATAGTATTCTTATGTATTTTTGATTGTAAAATAGAACAAAGAAGAGTGTCATATGAGGCTTGGATAGTGGTAAATGATTTTGGATGCATGTTCTTACAGTTTCCTTCTTTTTCATACCTAAGGGTTGGCTTTTTCTAACATCATTATTATATGCTTCCAAGTTTCCCCTTAGATAAACCAATATTAATGTATTTAAGTAGACAAATGATCATCGTGCATAATAAATAGATGGAGTTCAAGAATCCTAGTTTCATATTTCTAGTTGAAATTGGTAGGTATTCAGTATTAACTACTATGAGGACTAGAGTAATGGAAAATGAGATGCATCTTGTAACCATGAAGCAATTCAAGAGAAGACCAAATTTTTAATATAGGGGTGTGAAAGACATAATCAAGAGGAAAACCCAATTCTATGAACCTATGGTAGAAGATGTTTGGGTAGATTTGAGAATAGAAGAAGATGTCAGGAAAATAGACTATAATAGGTTATCTCTTGAGCATATTGATTATCTAGGACTTGTTAATATTCCTAAGAATATAGTGGATGATGGAGAGTTGATTAATGAAAAATATAATATTGAACATATTTCTAATGCCCCTCTCCCTCCAATCAAATGGTCCCAAAAAGAGCTGACCTCTTTAAGGAAAAGATTTGAACCTATATTGGCAAACACCAATAATTGGCTAGCAAATCTTTGAAAAAAATCCTCATAAGATCAAAACATTATATTCAAAAGGAAATAAGAAGAAAATTGGAGAATAGGATGAAGAATAAAAGTAATGTTCCTTCTTATTCCAAGCCACATAATCCTAAAATCATATTTGTGATGAAGAAGTTGAAAGCTATAGAAAAAGAATCTGAAATTGAAGATATAGAAGTTGAGAAACAAAGCATTGAAGAACTAGCGACGAAAGAGATAGAGATTGAAGATAGGCCTACAAATCAATAAGAGAAGGAAACTTTGTCCCTATAAGAGAATGTACAACAGGAAATGGGAGTCTCTTCTCCCCTGCCTAACACACATGTTGTAGTTCCTTCATTTATTTCTCCTATTAATGTTCCCTCTTCTGAATCTCCCTCTCCTTCAAAAATAATTTTTGACAACACTCAAAACACTTTTGAAGATATTATCCATTCCTCAAGGTCTATTCCTAGTTTATCCTCCCCATATTTTGATATTGGAGATACTTCTACTTTTGATCACTTAGTAAAAGGTGTAGTTTTTACTAACACTACACCTATTATTTCCACTAACTATGCAAGTGCAGCTCTAGTGATGAAAACAATGGAGATAGATCCTAATGTGAGTACTTATGTGCTTCCACCATGGTTATCAGCTTATACACTAGAAAGGAAGAAACAAGCCATCTCTCTAGATGAATTTGATTTTAATAAGTTGGTTCTTGTAAAAGCTAAGACCCTGAAGAAACAAAAGATTATTTCAAAAATAATTGGGGATAAAGGACACAAATTTTTAGAGATTGAAAGACCTCTATAAGATGAAACTATGGAGAATTTTGATATAAATGATTAGTCTATCTCTAGAGTTGAGTTAGGCAAGATAACTCATGAAAGTACCAAGAATGATATGCAATCAGCCATGGACATCTTGATTCAAAAATTTGATAGGGAGAAAGAAATGAAGGATCACTACAAAGAAATGGTGGAACAGTTGACTGCAGTGGTAAGGAAAATCACCTTGAGTACAGAAGTAATAACTCTTGAAGTCATTTTTATAGAAGACCCCATTATTCAAAAATAAAAAAAGACTTATCTCAAAGGAAAAGTATTTGAAGAGTACTTAGATGGGATACGTGCACAAGGAATTTCCCTACTTACGGATCTATTTGAAAAAATAGCTAAAATGAGGAAAATAAGAGCAAAACTTGATGATCTCATTGAATTTGTTTCTCAAGATATTGAGAGCATAGAAAATAATCATGATAAATGGGTGGAGATGAGAAAACTAAAAATAAGCACTCTAATATCAATTGACATCATTACTAATAGGGATTCTTATATTGAAATAAAAGAGGTATTGACATATAGGAGCTGTGTGCCTAAATATTTGATCAATGACCTTGAATCTACAATAGAACTTAGTGAACAAAGTGATGTCAGTCTTTTGAATAAATTGGAGGAGGTACTTTGAAAGATTACATCACAAGATAATCAATTTCTCTCTACAGAAGAAATGATTTGAGAATTTGAGGATATGTTCTAGAAAGAATTTGAAAATAAAACTTTTTCTATAGCCTCTATGGACAATATCCTGGACAATTAGTTAACTCTAGATAACTTCAAAACCAAGTTAACTAGTCATGTAAAATTAGTCACCATAATAAAAGATGCCATAGTTAGATCAAAGATGATTTTTAGGAACACTATTAGTCCAAATAGTATCAGGATGCAAGTAGCTTTCACTATGTATGATGGACACATGAAGAAGGATGGTGATATGAATTAAAGCAATATCTTTTTCCTTTAGTTTATTTTCCATTTTTCAAATGTACTTTTGAAACAACTTTGGACATTTTTACATTTACTTTATTCATATGTAATTACATGTAAGAAATAGGAAATCCCAAGTCAATAAGGACTCTTATTTTTGAATAGGTCAAAGTAGTTAGGTTTTTCCTAAATTTTCTCAAGGCCTCTCCCTATAAATAAAGAGGGCCTCTTTTGTAAATGGATCTTTTAGTTATTGAAATAAAAACTCTGCCAAATTGAAGAGCATTTTGAGACTTTAGTTCAAATTATAAATCATATTTTATCAAGTGAATGAGAAAGCAAGTGATATTTCAAACTTTGTGTTGAAATAAATTGTCTTGATTAGAAATTTTTCTTATGTCCTTTTCCTAATATGATCGTATCTATTTTATTAAATAGTAGTGTGAGTGAAAATAATATGGGAGATGTTCTAAAGTTGATTTGTGAGACTTTATGCTACAATAATTATCTTTAGTTTGTGATTTAGTGTTTTAAAGCAAAGGATATTGGAAAGGATTTGAAATAATATTATCTTTTGTGATCATATATTTTGTCATAGTTTTTGATGAAGACTTTGGGCTACACTTCATTTTACTGTGTTCTAAATTTTAAATTAGCAAAAGAAGCAACGATAGACTTTGTGCTCTCGTGCTTTCTTCATTTTTTAGTTAATATCAAGAAAGTGTCCTTTTATTTTGTAAACATAATTTCTTAAAAAAGAGAAATGGATGATTTGGTCTCACTCTTTAATAATATTTAGTTTAGATTAGTTTGTGATAGTTTATAGGGAACCTCCCCTTGCTAAGAGGAGAGATTTATCTCATTACACTATGGCTGATATAACCATTTTTCCTTTAGTTAGTTGATGACAAAATATTCACCCAACAAAGTCCAAGTAATTTATTTAATGTGGTAGAGAATATTTTAAAAGTTGAATATTTCCAAGGGATCTCATTAGTTATTCATGATGTGAGTAAAGAGACCAAGCTCAAAGAGAATACCAAGGTGTTGGTTGAAGCTAATCTTGAGGTATGTATGGATCCAAGTGAATATCCTACTATTTCTAATAATGTATCATTCAAAAAACATCAATTTTTATTCCTAGTGATAAGGTTCCAAGCTACAACATGGATTCTTCAGATGAATACGTATGTCATGAATCTTTGTTGTCTCCATGTATTGTCAATCCAATTTTAGAAGAAAAGGAGAATGTTGTAGTGGTTGAGCATGTTGCTTTTATTGAGCCTAAGAAGAAGAAGAACTAAAAGTATTAGATGACCAAGGAGGAGAATAAATATGAGGAGTTATGGGAAACTCCTAATTTCACATTGTTATAGGACATTATGAAGTAGGGTGTCTTTACCTATGATTCTTAAGAGACATCTTTTCTTGTGGAGAAGCAAGTTTGTGTGCTCAAGATTATAATGGAAATCATATAAGGTCTTTGGTTAATGGGATTCAAAAAGTTAATGAGTTTTCTCTAGAGGTTTGTGAAAGAGATATAGTATAGAGTCAAAATGGGTGGTTTTAGGTGGATTAATGAGATTGATGAAAATGATAAGTGTTTAAAGCTCAGAAATGTCTAGAAACATATTTTTGATGTGCTCTAAGTGAGTTTGTGGTTTGAATGTATGATTGTTCCAATTAAAGATTTTAGACTATTATTTTCTCAATTTTCTCCAAAAGAGAAAGGCATGTTTGTTTCATAAAGAGTTATCAGGTTTGTTAAAAGCATATTTATTATTTGGTGAGTGACATGAAGTTCTGATTGGTGGTCCTTGTAGTATCTTGAGAGAGAAGGCTAGTTAGCATGTGTGATGGTTCTTCATGGTGTTTACAAATTTAAAGATGAATATAAGGTGAAATTACTCAGAGTTCTTAGGGGGAGTTCCTCTCATATGTTTCTTGATGTGTTCCATTTGATTTCTATGGTTTTGTGTATTATTTCTTCATTAGTTGTAGTGTTTGGTTGAAGAGAGTGTTAGCATGGAGAAATAGGAAGTTAAGGTAAGAAGATGTAGGATCAAGTAAGGTGGAGTTTCTATCATCTTTATAAGATGGTCTTTTCCTATTTATGGTCTTTTTAGGTCCTAAGGATCAATTAGTGCCCACTTTGTCATTATGTCAATGGGGGAAAAAGTTCCTATTGTGGGAGTGATTGAAGAGAGAGAAGGTGAGATGTATATTTCTATATGATGGTTGTTGACATCAATCAAAAAAGGGGAGATTTTTGGATAGTTATAAATGATGTCATGGATGTTTCCTAATGAGTCGATGAAGTGCCTTGATAGTATATGTGATAATGATAAAGTGTGTAATGTTCTTGTCCTAGTATGCTTGAAGTATGATTGGTTGATATTATATATTGGCATGGTTAGATATGTTCAAGGATGAGTATGGAGTATTGAGCGTGTAAAATAGGTCCCTAATATTTTTTCTAAGCTTTGAGTTCTTGTGAGAATAAGTTAAATTTACCTAGTTGTTCATAGTTTTCATCTAAACACTTTGTGTCTAGTGGCAGAAAATATGAGTAGGTTATTTGATGACATCATAATTTACACATGTGGATTATTGAAGTGGATTTTGTCATATGGTTGTGATCAAATTATTTTCTATTTTTTTTCTAGATCTCGATTCATGTGATGAAGTGTAGTTGAATATATGTGGATGCAAAGTTGGCTACTCAGATAGATTTAATTAATTTCCCATACGTGGCCAAATTTGAAAAAGTGTTCAAGTAGAGATGAGTAATAATGTTGATAAGGTAAAAATTAATACACATAGATGTGTTAGGACAAAATTATCATATGGGTTTTTTCATCTTTGTGCCTAGTTTTTATGCACTACACTTTAGATCATGTGATAAAGCATGTCAAAAGATATGATTATGGAAAGTTGGGTTCCTAGATAGTTTGATTGGGTTTTCCCATACATAACCAAATTTTTATGAGGCAAGAAAGAGCCAAGTAGGAATTATGATGGTGGAATATCTCACATGTGTGGACATTGTTATCATATGGGTTTTTTCAATTTTATGCATAATTGATTTGCACTAAATATTATATCATGAATTGAAGCATGATAAAAGTTATGTAGGAGAAAGGTTAGTCTCCAAAAAAAATTCTAAGAATAGTTGGATCTATGATAGAATATTTTGAGAAGGCATTTTAATGGTGATATATCTCATACATGTGAGGGTTCTAGGAGAAAAAAACCACATGGTTAGATTCTTCAATGTTAGGAGATCATATGGTTAAAATTTGAGATCATGTGAGTAAGGTATAAGAAGTTATTTAGGTTCTAAGTTAGATACTCAAGAAAATTTCAATGGTCCTCATACTTAGTCAAATATGAAAGTGGTAAAGTTTGAGCAAGTCTTAAGGAGATTGCTAGAGCATATTTGCTCCAAGATATCAAGGACAAGCAAGATGGAAAAAGTCCATATTATTTAATGATTGAGAAAAGTTAAAGGATTAATATCAAGGTGAGTGCATGTTTGTATAGATTTATTAAATAATTCACATTCCATAATAAAGACTTGGTTGATCCATAGAGATCAATGGTGCATGATGAGTCAACATTATAATATTTCATGAGATGAGATCAATGTGACTAAGGTTTAACATTTGAGAATTAGAACCTATACATTTAATTTTAGACAATATAAATGGTGAATAACTATTCTGAGTAGTGAAGACATGATATGTGAGCTTAGAGTTCAAGGTTTAACTATGACCATTGTCATTTAAATATTCAAATTTAACAATGGAAAAAACTAGTGTCTAGTCTTCAAGCCATATATTTTGATCAAGATAGAATCTATTCATGTTGTAAAAATAAAATATGAAAATAACTCCATGGTAAATCCAATGAACCTAATTTGAAGATCTAGAAGTTTGTATAGTCAAAGATATTAAAGTTCCAAGCTAAATATGTGTTCACAATTATTCTACTAGTGACCGAAGAAGAGTAATTGAGCTTATGTAGATGTTTTATTTATGTTTCATGATGAGTTAGATTTTGGGGAGTATTTTATACTCCATGGGGATGGTTTGTGTGTATTTTGAAGGTTTGAACAATTGAATGAATTATGAACAATGCTTAAGAATTTGATTATGTGTTCAGTCATATTATTCATATGTAATAGGTTAGTGTTTGAGTTATTTGAGCATAAGTAGAGGTGAAAGAAGATGATTGTGATCATTTAAAGATGTCAAATGGGACATAAGGAGTGAAATAATGTATTTTAAAGTGGTCTTGTGTTCTTTTTTTATTGATGAAGTGATAAATGGGTGAATAGGTCTCCATGAGACCTATAAGAGCTACAAGGGCCTTATTAAAAGGTGTAGATGCTTAAGGGTGACCCATAGATGCTATGGCCAACCTATGAATATTGATTTAAGATTTGTCTTGATGATATATATGACTTAAGGTTTAAGGCATGCCTAATGGCCAACTAATATGGTGTTGATCATAAATGCTCTATAAATAGTGAAATCAAAGATGATTGTTTTTAGATTCTATGAGAATGACCTATGAGAGTTTTGAGAGAGGCTTGTGTGTGTGAATTATGGAGTGAATGAGGGGTAGATTTACCTATGGATGATTTGAATAGTAGAACATATTGAGGACTATTTGTATGAAATGTAGGTCATAATTCTATTGGAAAGATAGAGCTCTTGTTGATTGAGTATGAGTGAAGATGAAGAGTGTTAATCAGAGGTCTATCATTAAGTGTTGAAGACATCAATTCAAAGGTGTATTTGTTCATAGGTGTTGTTATGATATCATATAATCTAAGATAGTTTCAGCCTCCTTACAAGGTGAATTTTTTTAAATTTTTGGTTATTTTTGCAACTCAACTAGACAGGTGTTATAGCACCTTATGGGATTGAAGTCTCACTAAATACGGATTTTATTTCCTTGATAAATTATAGATAGTCTAAATTGGATATTGATATTATAGGATAGTATTCTAATTATAGCTTTTAGTCTATTTTATTCCCTAAGAGGTTATTCCATTTATTTCATGTGTTATGAGCTTGATCTGACTTTCTCTCTTGCTCATTACTATGAATGATATGTATGATTCATGAATTCTTGTAGTAATTGATTGAGTATTTGTAGAGATCATGATTAAAGTTGGATTATTAAGGCTCATTGATTCACCCCCTTGACTCTTAGTGATTATACCTCTAATAATTGGTATCAAATTAGGTCCTTTGGTAAAGGATTAACAACTTGAAGGTGATCTAAGGTACAATATGGGTAGTGATCAAGGAGGTTTCTCCACTAAACATGCACTAATGTTTAATAGAACCAATTATGATTTTTGGAGTGAAGGAATGAAGACAGATATCATGTCCCTAGGGTTTGATGTATGGCAATCTATTATAGATGGTTATGTTGCTCCTATTAACCCTTCATCTAGTGTTATAGACAAGAAGTTGTTTAAGAATAATTCCATGGCATTGAATGCTATCAATTGTGGTATTTTAGATACTAAATACACCAAGGTAATAGATTGTAAATATACTAAATAGATATGGGACAAAATGTAGATCAATTTTTGAAGGAGATTCAATGGTTAATCTCACTAAGTTATAAACTCACATAAGGTAATTTGAAAATTTTAAGATGAAAGAAGAATATTCTATGGCGTCCATCTTGTAAAGAGTTAATGAGACTATGAACATCATCAGAGGTCTTAGAGATAATATTGAAAAGTTTACTATTGTCTAAAAGGTATTAAGGTCTCTATCTCTCAAGTTTGATCCAAAAGTATCTACTATAGAAGAAAGTCATGGTCTTACTCAGTTGAAGATGGATCAATTGCAAGGCACCCTTATTACATATAAGATGAAAGTAAATGATGATATACCACCAAATAATGAAGATACATTCAAGACAAATATGATTCCTCAGAAGAATTTCCAAGGTAAGAAACCCAAATAGGATGACATATCTAACATGGATGAGGATGAAGTAATTGCTTTAATTACTAGGAAATTGAGCACATGCTTAGGGAACTATAAGCATAAACTACCCTTTAAATGTTTCAATTGTGGAGAGATAGGATATTTTAATTGTCATTTCCATCATAAACATGAGAATAAAGATGATGAAGAGTATGGTGAAGGCCAAGATGATGACAAGAAAACATATAGGAAGAAAATATTCATAAAGTTTGACAACAAGAAGTCCTTCAAAAACAAGAAGAGTCTATACACCAAAGAAGATTGTAGATCATCAAATGTGAGTGAAGACAGTGACTGAAAATATGATCATGAAGATGATGGTCCTATTGAAGATGAATATTTATTCATGCTTGAGGAAGGAAGTTTCTCACATCAAAAGGAACCTACTTGGAATGATTCTAAAGATGATGAAGATGAGATGGACTATGAGATTGTATTGATGAATACTCTTTAAGAATTAAAGATTGAGAAGAAGATCAATAATAATATGAAATCTAAGCTCAAGGACTATGAGGAAAATTTTAGTGTGTTTAAGATAAGATTGGTTGAAGACTTTAGGAAGCTTGTAGGTGTTGTTATGTTTCTTAATTTTAATTTGGAATCTATGTTTGAAAGTCTAAGATAGAGAAGAATAATTATCAAGGTATGTTTATGATATTTTATCTTTGAAAGATCAGTAAGAGAAATATTAAATCAAGGTGAAATCATTTATCACGTTTGATAAAAGTTCTAATGATCTAGATGGTCTCCTAAAGAGTCAAAAATCAGCTAGTAATAGATCTAGATTGGGTTTTAATGAAGATCCCAAAGTTGCTACTCAAGTTGACATGAATATCAATAAGAGAAAATTGTATTAGCTTTTAAAGGAAACTAGTCAAACATGGAATGCAGGTGATGGAAGAATGAATACTAATAAGATTAGATAATCTAAATCCATAAGGTAAGCCAGATTCAATGGTTATTGTTACACATGTAGTCAATTTGGTCATAGAACTAGAAAATTCAAGAGACCCATTAGAAATGAGTTTTCATGGGACTATGATGGAGGTCATCAGTCAAAAGGAGTGAAAAAATTAAGTAATTTAACTTTCTTAATATGGGACACTTTTTAAACCATTTTTCATAAAAGATTAGATAAGGTGAGTCCTCTTCAAAAAGGGGAGGTTATTTTGTTTATCATGACAAAGAACATATATCAAGTTTTTTATCCAAAAAAAGGCAAGACAAATTGTGTTTCCATCAAGGACTATGGTGTTCTACAATTATGAACAAAGAGGTCACATTTCTAGATTTTACAAATAAAGGACATAAAGACAAAATGAGTTCAATCAAGGTTTTATGGCGCAAATAAGAAGGAAAGTTAATACATTGAAAATCCAAAGGTGACAATTGTGAGTCATGGTGAGACTGAAGGTCAAATTAATTTGTTTGCTATGGTAGAGAATGCTTTAGATGTCAAAGAGTGACAAATACTCTCATTATTTGCTCATGATGTGAGTGAGGAGACTAAACTCAAAGAAGACCAAGGTGTTGGTTGAAACTAGCCCTGATGTATGTATATATCCAAGTGAAATTCTTGTTGTTTCTAAGAATGTATCATTTAAAGAACATAAATTAGCTATGCCTAGTGATAAGGTTCCAAGATGCAAGGTAGATTATTTTGATGAAAAGGTATGTCATGAGTCTTTATCATCTCCATGTATTGTCAATGTAATTCTACAATAAAAGGAGAATGTTGTAGTGGTTGAGCATCTTGCTTATCTTAAGCCTAAGAAGAAGAAAAAGAACTAAAAGTATCAGATGACCAAGGAGGATAAGGAATATAAGGAGTTGTGTGCAACTCTTGATTTCACATGGTTCTAAGACATTGTGAAGTAGGTTATCTCTACCTATGCTTATTAAGAGACATCTTTTCTTATGGATAAGATAGTTTGTGTGCTTGAGATAATAATACCATTTAGAGAAGTTCTTTGGTTAAGGAGGGACCAACAAATTCATGAATTTGCTCTAGATATTTGTGAAGTAGATGTAGTATAGAGTTAGAATCATGGCTTTAGGTGGCTTAATGAGATTGATTAAAATGACAAGAAGAGTTTGATGCTTAGAAAGGTATATACACATCTTTGAGATTTTCTCTAGGTGTTTTTGTAGTTTTAAGGTATGTTTATGCCAATTGAATATTTTAGAGTGATTTTTTATTAGTTTTATCTAAAATATAAATGTATGTTTGTTTCATGGAAAGTTATTAGGTTGGTTGGGATCATGTTTCCTATCTAGTAAGTGGCATTAAATTCTTATTCATGGTCCTTGTAGTAGCTTGAGAGATAATGCTAGTTAGCATGTGTGATAGTTATTCATGGTGTTTGGAGATTTGAATATTCCTAGAATGTGAAATTGATATGAGTTCTTAGGGGGAGTCCCTCTCATATGTTTTTTGATGTGTTCCATTATATTTATGTGGTTTTGTGTATTATTTCTTCATTGGTTGTAATGTTTGGTTGAGGAGAGTGTTGGCATGGATCAAGAGGAGGTTTTCAAGGCAAGAATAGGTAGGATCAATGTAAGGGGGGAGTTTGTATTTTTTTTATAAGATGGTCCATTCATGTTTATGGTCTTTTTAGGTATTGAATATCAATTGGTGCCCACTTTGTCATTGTGTCAATGGGGGAGAAAATTCTTATTGTGGGAGTGCTTAAAGAGAGAGAAAGTGAGTTGTATATTGGTATATGATGGTTGTTGACATCAATGACAAAAGAAGAGATTTTTGGAGAGTTATCAATGATGTCATGGCGATGTCATGGAGGTGTCCTAGTGAGTGGATGAAGTGCCTTGATAGTCTATGTGATAATGATAAAGTGTATAATGTGGTTATCCTAGTATACTAGAAGTATGATTGGTTAATCTTATATTTTGGCATGGTTAGAGATGTTTAGGGATGAGTATGGAGAATTGAAAATTTTAAATAGGTCCCTAAGATGGTTTTTAATAGTTGAGTGCTTGTGAGTATAAGTGGAATTCATCTAGTTGTTCATAGTTTTCATCTAGACACTTTGACTCTAGTGGCAAGAAATTTGAGTAGGTAGTTTGATGACATCATAATTCCCACATGTGGATGATTCAGGAGGATTTGGTCACATGGTTATTATAAAATTATTCCCCAATTATATTTCATGAGATCTCAAGTCATGTAATGAAACACAGTAAAAAATATGTCGATACAAAGTTGGCTACTCAGATTGAATTCATTAATTTCACATACTTCGCCAAATTTGCAAAAGGGTTCAAGAAAAACTAAGTAATAATGTTGATGAGGTCATATTTCACACACATGGAGGTGTCAAGACAAAATTATAATATGGGTTTGTTCATTATTTTTCCTAGATTCTATGTGCTAAAGTTTTAATCATGTGATAAAGTGTGTTAAAAGATATGCTTGTGCAAAGTTGGGCTCCTAGACAATTTGACTATGTTGTCAAAATATATGAGGTAAGAAAGATCTAAGTAGGAATTATGATGTGGAATATCTCACATGTGTTGATGTATTAGGAGAAGGTGTTCATATGATTTGTTTAATTTTGTGCATAGTTGATTTACATTAAATTATAGGTCATGCACTGAAGCACATAAAAAGTTTTAAAGGAGCAAAGTTGGTCTCCCAAACAAATTATAAGCATAGTTGGATCTATGAAAAATATTGTTAGAAGGCATTTTAATGGAGATATATCTCATGTGTGTGAGGGTTCCAAGAATATATTTTGACATGGTTGGATTATCTTATGTGAGAAAATCATATTTTCCAAATTTGAAATTATGAGAGTAAGCACAAAATAAGTTATTGAGGTTAAAATTTGGATACTTAGATAAATTTAAATGGTCCCCATACTTAGTCAAATATGAAAGAGGTAAAGTTTTAGCAAGTCTCAAGGAGATCGACATAGTGCATTTGCTCAAAGATGTCAGGAAGTAGCAAGATGGTAATAAGTGCATGTTGTTTAGAAACTAGGTAAAGGTAAATGATAAAGATAAATGTTGAGAATGTGTATGTATAGATTGATCAAATGGTATGTATTGGATAATAAATACCTAGCTAATCCATAGAGATCAATGATGTGTGATGAGTCAACATTGAAAGATTACACAAGATGAGGTCGAAGTGACTAAGGTTTAACATTTGAAAATTGGTGCCTATGCATTAAAGTTTAGACAAGATCATCAGTGTGTAATTAATATAATTAGTGATGACACAAGATGTGAGATTAACATTTGAGGTTTAACTATTAATGTTTCCATTTAAATATTAAAATTTAATAAGGTAAAAAACTAGTATTTGGTCTTTGGGACATATCTTTTGATATAAATAGAATTTTCTCATGATGTAAAAATAGAAGATGAAGAGGACTAAATGGAACATAAAATAAAAATAATTTGAAGATTTGGAAGTATTCATAAACAAAGATATTAGGGTTCCAATTTTATTATGTGTTTATACTTATTCTATAAGTGATCCACGAAGAGTAATTGAGCTTATTTAGATGTTATTTTGATGTTTCATGGTGAATTAGATTTTAGGGAGTGTTTTAGACTTCATGAGGATGATATGTGTGAATTTTTATGTTTTGACCAATTATATATAGTATGAACACTACTTAATAAGTTGATTATGTTTTCATTAATATTGTACCTATATACTAGGTTAGTGTTCGAGTTGTTTGAGTATACATATATGTGAGACAAGATGACTTTGTTCATTTTAAGATGTAAAAGGGACATAATTAGTGGAATCATGTATTATAAAGTTCTCTTATTTTATTTTTTTGATTGATGAACTGTTAAATGGACTAATAGGTTTCCATGAGACCTATAAGAGCTATGAAGGCCTTATTAAAAGGTGTAATTGCTTAAGGGTGACCAATAGATGATATGGATGACCTATGAAGATTGTTTTGAGTTATGTCTCAATGATATTTATGACTTAATGGTTAATTCATTCCTAATGGCTAACCAAAATGGTGTTGATCATAAATGATCTATAAATAATGAAATCAAAGATTATTGTTTCTAGATTTTATGAGAGTAACTTGGGAGAGTTTTGAGATAGGCTTATGTGTGTGAATTATGGAGAGAAGGAAGGGTATATTTCCATATGGATAAGTTGAAGAGTATAATAGATTGAGTATTTTTTGTATGAACTATAAGTCATAATTCTATTAGCAAAGTATAGCTCTTGTTGATTGAGTATCAGCAAAGGTGAAGAGTGTTAATCAGAGGTCCATCATCAAGTGTTGAAGACATCAGTTCAAATTTTGATGTGTTCATAGTTTTTATTGTGGCATATTATCATCTAATGTGGTTTCATCCTCCTTGCAAGGTGAAATTTTCTAAAATTTTGGTTGTTGTATCTTAGCTAGACAAGTGTTGTAGCACCTTGTGGGATTGAATTCACAATGAATAAGGATTGTAATTCTTTGATTGGTTTTAGTTCATTTAAATTAGATCTTGTTATTATAGGATAGTATTCCAATTATAAGTTATAGTGGGTTTTATTCCATAAGAGGGTTTCACACATATGTCATGTGTTATAAGCTTGATGTGGCATTATCTCTCTTGCTCATTAATATGAATGATGTGTATGGTTCATGAATGCTTATGGTAACTAATTAAGTGTTTGCAAAGATTAGAACTAAATTTGGATTATTTGGGCTCACTGATTCATGCTCCTTCTCATTGATTGTACCTCTAACACAATCAATGATTTGAAAATATTTTGTGAAAGGTATTAGAACAAATTAAATAACATATAACATTGGGTACTATAATGATCTCAACTACAATATTTTACTGGGAACACCATGGATACATGATATGAATGTAGTACCTTATACGTTTCATGCATGAATTAAATTATTTTATCAAGGATATATACACATTCCCTCTAGATCAATAACCTTTCAAATTTTCAAACCGACTGAGGTTGAGTACCATTATAGACCTCATATTCAACCCTCTTCTCATGAGTTTAAAAATTATATTTTATCAAATGAATCATGTAGATTAATGCTTACTTTAGATGATAAATGGTTACTATTGATCCAATTTGATGCTAGGTCAAGTTTGGTCAACCCCGTATATATTCAAACTTTATATAGGGTCATGTTAAGTCATAAAATGGTCACATGGTCATTAGTGAAGTCACATAACATGTTTTATCTTGGTCATATATATCATTTGTATTATATTCCTTTATGTCATCTTTTTGGTCACTCTAGTTGAATTATATGATTTTAAATGAAGGGAAAAATGCTCAAGAGGTTATATAATGTAAAGTATGTCATAATTCTTTAGATATACTTTTTTGAAACTAAAATTTTGTAATTTTAATGTCCATCTAAGAAGCTCAACATAAAATAAGCAATTTTAGGTAGTTATACGGCCTGAGTGACACACTTGGCACATGGAGAGGATTTAAGAGGGTCCTTATAGATCCCCATAAATCTTTTACATACTTAATAATCTTCAAAAAGTTCAAACTTTAAAAAAACTAGTCCATCTCTCTCATCACTCTCTTAGACAAGGTCAAATAGGTCAATCAATTTACACTTGGTATGAATAATAGGGGGATAGTTGAGATGAGTGCACTTGGTGGCTGTTATTACTCCATATTCACTTCCTTTCAATTTAAATAATTTTAGGATTGGTGGTTATTACTATATGAACAATCTTTAAAATTGTTAATGACTTCAAATTGCTTACACGACCCTCGTACCTCAAAATTTCTCATCTTTTACATCATTTTATGTGAACCAATTGGTGTATGTAGGTTGAAAGAGCATGTTCATACTTTTCATGTTTTTTATAACCTAGTGTGTCATGTGTGATCATGAAAGAACTTCAAAATCATCTCATTATACTAATAATTAACACCACAGAGGTCTACATATAGTGTTTGATAAATGTAGGGTCTCATCTTTCTGTAAATGGATTCATATCAAGAATAACATACTTATGTTCACCCCCTTCAAACATGGAGGTCAATTTATACATGGAAGGTTTGAATTAAAGAGATATTAAAAGTCCTAAAAGATAAATAAGTGAGGTTGAATGTTAAACTCACAGATAAGTAGATAGTGATCAGAATACCATGACTATGTAAACAATGGAATAAATATTATATAAGATATTGAAATAATTTTAAGGTTGATGATGTCATATAATAAACCTATTTTGATATAGGGTTGAGATTGTTAGACATTATGAACAATAGTAAGAGATAGTCTAATATTGAACTTGATTACACAGTCACTAATCCTACATGAATATTCTAGAGACTTAAGAGATTGAGAAATATGTAAGAGATTCAAGAAATGTGATCTCTGGGATTAACTATGAAATAGTTCTCATTTTCTACTTGTTGATATGGTAGGATGTATTCAAACTCATCATAGGATCTAATACTTTGAGATTAGTGATCACTGATTGGAAGATAAGTTAGTCCAATGATAAATTTGTAAATGGGACTACTTACCTTAATTTCTCTAAAATAAGGATCATTTCATGCACATTTTTATCTTATGGTGAAAATCTATGAGGTATACATAGGTTTGATTGTGTATTTCTTGTAGTTTAGGCTTATAATTCACATTTGAAAATGAAAATAAGTTTTTTGGTCAAAATAAAAGGATGATAAGTGAACATTAAAATCACTAATGTTTCAATTGAAAACACTTAGTGAACTATAGTTCCATCAAACCAAAACTAAACCTAGTACTTGCAAACTCCTAGTGCACATACGGTAATAACAAGGACATGGTTTTAAGTCATATGTAAGTATAATTCATGTATGAAATGGACATAATTATTTAAATATGTAAATAGGGGATATAAACATATTAATCAATAAAAAATGATCACCTACATGATTCCTTCCAATTCTTTCAAATTATAGCCTATAGGTGACACAATCAACATAGTCTACGGACTAGCTTAAACATGAAAGGTTCAAGTTGAGAAGGTAAATAGAGGTGTAAAATGGATGAACCATTTTTAAACCACTCTAAAAGTGTTATTAGAACATTCATAAGTGTTTCCAATAATTAAGAGCCTTAACTTACATTCATCACTCAAGGTTTTTAGGTTGAACCAAAATTTTGTGCACAGTCATCAGAACTAAAATCTAGTCTTGAAGGTTTATAGTTTTGAGAAATATAGTGACGTGATAAAGAATTGAAAATTTGTAAATATGTTACTCATAAATTAAGAAATGGTATAAATTTGATCATATAAAAAAGGGAAGTGTCCTTTATTTTATCTCAAATAGAGGGCACTCCATAGTGAAGACAAACTTGAAGGTAAGGTACATGAATGAAGAAAGATGAAATGAGATAGCCTTATATAACCATGGGATTAGGTATATAATTTATTTGGATAAAAACAATGGTGAAAATATCCCTATAGTCATTATATCACCCAAAAGTGTCTATATGCATAGAAAATATATTCTTGGTATACTAGGCCTAAACCAGTAGGTGTCAAAACTTATCCATATGACCATGATATCCTTACAAGAACTTTGAGACATTTAATAGGGGAGTAAAAGGTTGGAAGGAATAATTTTTTATAGGTACTAACCCAAATTGACCATTTTTTCATTAAATTCCTATCAGACAAAGGTCAAAAGGCTAACTTTCTTCACTCATATTTGTATCAACCAACTACACGATACCTCAAGAAGACATGTATAATTGAGGGGGTATTATACTACAATTTTATGGAATTGGTTTAGTGGTTGAATCTTTAACCTTTATGAATCATCATTAAGAAACAAAATGTCTAAAAACCCTCCTAAAATCCTTGTATAAACCCAATGGAGAAAAGATCTTTGGAGATGCATCTAGAAGTGGCCAATTGGCCTTGAAAGTTTTTTAGGGATGTTTATCACTATCCCAATCTCTTTGAAATCTAATTGATCCATACTATTACTGGTATAGACATACCTAATTTTGGGTTTTTTATAAGTTTTGATGTGTTTCATTGGTATAAAATGGGATTGATGAATGAATATCATTATGAGAGGTGTTTAGAGACTTATCCTAAATCATTATACTCAGTGCTCAATGTGGTTGTGCATGAGAAACCCTATGCTAATCCATTTATTTTAGGCAATCTAAATAAGCACAATCAAAAGATAATGTGGCTACCAAGGCTGATAGTGAGAATTACTATTTGAGTTTGATTTAGGGTTATTTGATAGACTAGTGGAAAAAGAAGGTCTAAGTGAGTTGACTAACACCTCTACAATTAATCTTCTTAAACACTTGTAGGTCACTCAAGTGGAAAATGTATGAACTAGAGATAGAAGGTTAATTAATGAATATAAACAGTGAAAGATAAGTGACAAAGGAGATTTAATTAGTTGAAGAGGCATAGACGAGTGTCAAAATCATATCCCCACCTCCTCAGTTCAGATCATATGTGTCAAGGCATTCTATGGTAGTTCAGGATAGATAGACTGATCATGATCATCAGGGTATTTTTCATAAAATAATGTGAAGATTTTCTATGCCAACTTGTGGAAAGTACTATGTTCTAGATTGACACATGTCAATGAAAACTTATTAACCTATTTTTGACTTATTATCTTGAATTGTTATTGATTTCCAAGTCTTGACACTTGGATTTGTGATCCTTCTACTTCTCTTTTTCTCTCTCCTCTCCTATTAATTTTAAGAGAAGTTGAATGTTATAGAGAAGAATAGATTGATGACTATTTGTATGACCTATAAGTTATAATTTTGTACATATAATAGAGATCTTATTGATTGAGTATGAGAAAAGATGAAAAGTGTTAATTAGAGGTAATTCATTAGGTGTTGAAGACATAAATTCAAAGGTGGATGTATTCATAGGTGATTTGTGGTAGTTTATCATCTAAGGTGGTTACAACCTCCTTACAAGGTGAAAATTTTAAAAAGTTTATTTATTTGTGTATCTAAGTTAGATAGGTGTTGTAGCACCTTATGCATTTGAAGTCTCACTAAATATGGATTGTATTTCTTTTATTAGTTTTATCTTGTCTAAATTGGATCTTATTATTAGAGGATAATTTTCCAATTACAGGTACTAGTGGGTTTTATTCCTCATGATGGATTACCATGTATGTCATGTGTTATGAGATTAATCTAGCATTGTCTCTCTTGCTTATTATTATAAATGATGTGTATTCTTCACGAATTTTTGTAGTATTTGCTTAAGTGTTTTCAAATATTAGAATTTAAGTTAGATTATTTGGGCTCATTGACTGACCCAGCCCCCTCTCAGTGGTTGTACCTCTAATAATTGGTATCAGATTACATCCTTTGGTAAAGGCTTAATTGCTTCAAGGTGATCTAAGGTATAATATGGGTAATCATCAAGGTGGCTTTTATACTAACCAAACACAAATGTTTAATCATTCTAATTATGATTTTTGGAGTGTAAGGATGAAGACATACATTATGTCCCTAGGGTTTGATGTATGAAAATTTATTTTGGATAGTTATGTTGCTCCTATTACTCCTTCATCTATTATTGTAGACAATAAGTTATTTGAGAAAAATTCCAAGGCAATGAATGCTATAACTTGTGGTCTTTCAAAGATCAAATACACTAAGGTAATCCATTGTAAATATAATAAAGAGATATGGGACAATATGCAAATCATTTTTGGAAGAGATTCATAGGTGAAGCTTGCTAAGTCATAGATTCATAGAAGCCAATTTGAATGTTTCTAAATGAAGGAAGAATATTTTGTGGCATCTTTTTTTTAGAGAGTTTATTAGATTGTGAATGTCATTAGAGGTCTTGGAAAGAATATTGAAGAGGCTACTATAGTCCAAAAGGTATTAAGGTCTTTATCTCTCAAGTTTGATCCAAAAGTATCTAATATAGCATAAATTCATGATCTTACTAATTTGAAGATGGATCAATTGCATGGAACCCTTTCTACATATGAAATGAGAGTAAATGATGATATACCTCCAAATAAAGAAGCTAAATTCAAGATAGATATGATGCTAAGAATAAGTTCCAAGCTAACAAAGCTAAAGAGTATGAACTAATTGATTTGATTACTAGGAAATTTAACATAGGCTTAGGTAATTATAAGTGTAAACTACCCTTTAAATGTTTCAATTATGGAGAGATATGACATTTTCCTCATAATTACCCTCATAAGTAAGAGAAGAAAGATGATGAAGAGCATGGTGAAGGATAAGATGATGAAAATAAAGCATACAAGAAGAAAGGGTGTAAAAAGTTTAACAACAAGAAGTCCTTCATAAATAAGAAGATTATCTACACCAAAGAAGATTGTATCTCATTAGATGAGAGTGAATACAATGACTCAGAATATGATCATGAAGATAATGGTCTTGTTAAATATGAAGGTCTATTCATGGATAAGGAAGGAAGTTTCTCATAACAAAAGGAGCCTACTTGGACTGATGAAGATGATGATGAAGATGAGGTCAACTATGATAATTTATTCATCAATAATCTTGAAGAACTATGAGGAGTAAAATAATGTGTTTGAGGTAAAATTAGTTGAAGACCCTAAGAATCATGAAGGTGTTGTCATGTTTCTTATGTTTAAGTTGGAATCTATGTCTGAAAGTATAAGAGCCAATGAAGAAGATTATTCAAGGTATACTTTTGAGATTGTGTCATTGAAAGATGAGTTATATAAATATGAAAGCAAGGTGAAATAATTTGTCAAGTTTGATAAAATCACTAATGATCTAGATGGTATCCTAAAGAGTCAAAAATCAACTAGAGACAAATTTGGATTGGGTTTTAATGAAGAGACCAAAGTTGTTACTCATGTTGACATGAATATCAATAAGAGCAAGGTGGATCAACCTTTGAAGACAAGGAATGAAGGTGTTGGTAGAATGAAGACTAATCAAATCAAACAACCTAATGCCATGAGGTAAGTAAGATTTAAAGGTTACTATTACACATGTAATTAATTTGGGCATAAAGCTAGAGAATACAAGAGACTATTATAAATGAGTTTACATGGGACTATGATGGGGGTCATTAGTCAAAATGAGAGATAAAATTAATTGCTTCAATTATACTAATATGGGACACTTTGTAAATCATTTTCCACATAAGATTAGATAATGTGAGTCCTCTTCAAAAAAGGGGGGTTGTTTTGTTTATAATCACAAAGGACATATTTCAAGTTTATATCCAAACATGGTAAGACAAATTGTGTTTCCATCAAGAAGTATGGTGTGCCAAAACTATGAATAGAGAGGCCACATTTATAGATTTGGTAAACAAAATCCAGAATTTCAAAATGAGTTCAATCAGGCTCCTAGAGTACAAGGAAGAAAGCAAGTTAACACATTGAAGCTAAAGGTGACAAGTGTGAGCCATGATGATATTGTGGGTCAAATTAATTTGTTTTCTATGGTAGATAATGCTTCAAAAGTTGAAGAGTGCCTAGTTCTTATTATTTGCTCAGGATGTGAGTGAAGAGATCAAGCTTGAAGAGAAGACCAAGGTGCTAGTTGAAGCTAGTCTTGAGGTATGTATGTATATATCCAATTAAACATCTTGTTCTTGTTGAGAATGTATCATTCAAATAATATTAATTGTATATGTCTAATGATAAGGTTCCAAACTACAAGGTGGAATTTTTAGATGAAAAGGTTTGTAATGAATCTTTGTTGCCTCCATGTATTGTCAATCCAATTATAGAAGTAAAGGAGAACGTTATGGTGGTTAAAAATGTGGCTTATATTAAGCCTAATAAGAATAATAATAAGAAGAAATACAAGTATTAAATGGCCAAGGAGGAGAAGGAATATGAGGAGTTGTGGGCAACTCCTGATTTCACATTGTTTTAGGACATTGTGAAGTAGGGTGTCTCTACTTATGTTTCTTAGGAGACATATTTTATTATGGAGAATCAATTTTGTGTGTTAAAGATGATAATGAAAATAAAATAAGGTATTTATTTAAAAGGGAGTAAACATTTCATGAATTTTCTCCAAAGGTTTGTGAAGGAGATATAGTAGAGAGTCAGAATGGGTGGTTCCAAGTGGCTTAATTGGATTAATGAAAATGACAAGAAGAGTTTGATACTCTTAAAGGTCTATATACTTATTTGTGATGTGATAAAGGTGATTTTGTGGTCTAAAGGTATGTTTTTTCTAATTGGATAATTTAGATTTATTTTTACTTAGTTTTCTCCAAAAGAGCAAGGTATGTTTGTTTCATAGAGAGTTCTTAGGTTGGTTGAGAGCATGTTTCTTGTTTGGTGAGTGGCATGAAATTTTGACTGGTGGTCCTTATAGTAGCTTGAGAGAGAAGGCTAGTTAGAATGTGTAATGGTTCTTCATGGTTTTTTGAGATATAAAGATGCTCAAAAGGTGAAATTTCTTAGAGTTCTTAGAGGGAATCCCTCATAGATGTTTCTTGATGTGTTCCATTAGATTTTTGTGGGTTTGTGTATTATTTCTTCATTGGTTATAGTGATTGGTTAAACAGAGTATTGGTGTGGAGTAAGAGGAAGTTGTCAAGGAAATAAGAGGTAGGATAAAGTTAAAGGGGAGTTTATATCATATTTATAAGATGGCCCTTTTCTATTTATAGTATTTTTAGTTCTTGAAGATTAGTTGGTACCCACTTTTTCATTGTGTCAATGGCGGAGAAAGTTCATATTGTGGGAGTGTTGTGGGAGTTCTTGAAGAGATAAAAGATGAGTTTTATATCTCTATATGATGGTTTTTGGAGATTTACCATTAATTTCATGGTGATGTCATGGAGGTGTCCTGATGAGTGGATGAAGTGCTTTTATAGACTATGTGATAATGTCAAATTGTGTAATGAGATTATCATAATATGCTTGAAGTATGATTGGTTAATCTTATATTTTGGCATGGTTAGAGATGTTTAGGGAAGAGTAAATAATATTGATCATGTGTAATAGGTCACTAATATGTTTTATAATATTTGAGTGCTTTTGAGAAAAAGTGGAATTCATTTGGTTGTTCATAGTTTGTAACTTGATGCTTTGGGTCCAGTGATAGGAAATTTGAGTAGGTAATTTGATGACATCATAATTTTCATGTGTGGATGAGTTAGCAAGAGTTTCTCATATCGTTATGATCACATTAGTCCCTAGTTATTTTTATTTAGATCTCAATTCATGTGATTGAACTTGATCAAAGTTATGTGGATGCAAAGTTAGCTACTTAGACATAATTAACTAATTTCCCATACTTAACCAAATTTTAAAAAGGGTTCAAGCAAAACTGAGTAAGAATGTTGATGAGGTCATCATTCTTACACATGGAGGATTCAAGACAAAATGATCATATGTATTTTTTCATTTTTATACCTAGTTTCTATTTGCTAAACTTTAGATCATGCGATGAAGTGTGTTAAAATATATGCTTGTAAAAAGTTGGGCTCCTAAATAGTTTGACTATGTTCTCCCATACTTATCCAAATTCACATGAGGAAATAAAGATTTGAGTTGGAATTATGATGGTGACATATCTCACATGTGTGAAATTGATCATATGGTTTTATTCAATTTTTTTGTATATTTTGTTTGCATTAAATTTTAGATCATAAGTTGAAGCATGGAAAAAGTTATGTAGAAGTGAATTTGGTCTCCCAAAAAAATTCCAAGCATATTTAGTTACATGAAAAAAAAATAGAAGGAATTTTAATGGAGCTATATCTCATATGTGTGGGGGTTCTAATAATAGATTACCACAAGGTTAGATTTTACTATGTGAGGAGATCATATTGTCCAAATTTTAGATCATGTGAGTAAGCACATAATAAGTTATCGACATTCAAAGTTAGATACTTAGACAAATTTCAATGGTCCCCATACTTAGTCAAATATGAAAGAGGTAAAGTTCAAGAAAGTCTCAAGGAGATCCCTAGAGTATATTTACTCCAAGATATTATGGAGAAGTGAGATGGAAATAAGTGCACATTATTTAATGATTAAGAAAGGGTAAAGGATAAAGATAAATAGTGAGTGAATTCTCATAGAAATTGATCAAATGGTCTGCATGATGAGTCAACATTACAAGATTATAAAAAATGAGGTCAAAGTGACTGAGGTTTAACATTTGATCATTATAACCTTTGCATTAGAGTTTATAAAAGATCATTGGTGTGTAATTGTTATAAGTAGTTATGCCATGATATGTGAGCTTAGTGTTCAAGGGTTAACTGTGATAGTTGCCATTTAAATATTCAAATTTAATAAGGGAAAACATTAGTGTCTGGTCTTTGGGCCATATATTTTGATCCAAATAGAATTTACTCATATTTTAAAAATAAAATATGAATATAACTCTATGGAACATATAATGAACATAATTTTAACTTCTAGAACTATGTATAGTAAAATATATTAAGGTTCTAAGTTGACTGTGTGGTCATACTTGTTCGACAAGTGACCCAAGAAGAATAGTTTAACTTATGTAGATTCTCTTTTGATGTTTCTTGGTGAATTAGATTTTGGGGAGTGTTTTAGATTCCATGAAAGTGCTATGTGTACATTTTTAAGGTTTTACCAATTGTATGCAGTATGAACAATGCTTAAGAAGTTGACTATGTTTTTTTTCATATTGTTCTTATACACCAAGTCAGTGTCTGAGTTGTTTAAGAATACACAAAAGTGAGAAATGATGAACATGATAATTTGAGGATGTCAAAGGGGACATAACAAGTGGAATCATATATTTTAAAGTGGTCATGTGTTCTTTTTTAATGATGAAGTGCTAATTGGGTGAAAAGATGTAGCTACTTAAGGGTGACCCATAAATGTTATGGCCAACTTATGAATATTTTTAGAGATATGTATATATTAGATAGACTCCATAAGATTTAAGGCATGCCTAATGGCTGACCAAGATGGTGTTGATCATATATGCTCTATAAATAGTGAAATCAAAGATGATTATTTCTAGATTTTGTGAGAGTGACTTGGGAGAGTTTTAGAAAGGATTATGTGTGTGAATTATGGAAAGGAGGGGTATAATTCCCCATGGATGAGTTGAAGAGTATAATATATTGAGGACTATTTATATGACATATAGGTCATAATTTTATTGGAAGAATAGAGTTCTTGTTGATTGCGTATGAATGAAGTTGAAGAGTGTTAATCAGAGGTTCATCATTAGGTGTTGAAGACATCCATTTAAAGGTGGATGTGTTCATAGGTTTTGTTGTGGTAGCTCAGTATTTAAGGTGGTTATAGCCTCCTTGTAAGATGAAACTTACTAAAAGTCTATTTGTGATTTCATCTTAGCTATATAGGTGTTGTAGCACCTTGTGGGATTGAAGTCTCACTAAATAGGGATTATAATTACTTGATCAATTATAGTTGGTCTAAATTGGATCTTGTTATTATAGGATAGTATTCTAATTTCAATTTCTAGTGGGTTTTATTTCCAAAAAGGGTTTCCCATGTATGTCATGTGTTATGAGCTTGATTTGGCATTGTCTTTCTTGCTCATTATTATGAATGATGTGTATGTTTCATGAATGATTGTGGTAATTAATTAAGTGTTTGCAAAGATAATAATTGAAGTTGGATTATTTGGGCTCACTGATTCACCCCCTCTCATTTATTATACCTCTAACACATTCAAGGATCTAAATTTTTTTTGTGAAAGGTATTATAATAAATTAAATAACATATAACATTGGGTAGTATAATGATCTCAACTATAATATCTGATTGGGAATACCATGGATACATGATATGAATTTAGTACCTTATACATTTCATTCATGGATTAAACTATTTTATGAAGGATATATACACATTCCTTTTAGATCAATAACCTTTAATTTTTTCAAACCAACTAAGGTTGAGTACCATTATAGACCTCATATTCAACCATCTTCTCATGAGTTTAAAAATTCTATTTTATCAAATGAATCACACATATTAATACTTACTTTAGATAATAAATGGTTACTATTGACCAAATTTGACCCTAGGTCAAATTTTGTCAACCCAATATAAATTCAAACTTTCTATAGGGTCTTGCTAAGTCATAAAATGCTTACATGGTCATTAGTGAATTCACATAAAATGTTTTATCTTGGTCATATATATCATTTGTCTTATATCCCTTTATGTCATCTTTCTAGTCACTCTAGGTGAATTGTATGATTTTACATGAAGGTAAAAATGTTTAAGATGCTATATAACATAAAATAGGTCACAATTTTCTAGATAAACTTTTTTCAAACTAAAATTTTGCAGGTTTAATGTCCATCCAAGAACAACAAAAATTCGGTAGTTTTAGGTAGTTGTATAGCCTAAGTGACACATTTGGCACATGGGAGGATTCGAGAGGGACTTAGATTCCCATAATTATTTTACATGCTTAAGACTCTTCAATAAGTTCAAACTTGGCAAAAACCTATCCATCTCTCTCATCACTCTCTTGGACAAGGTCAAATAGGTCAACCAATTTATGCTTGGTATAGATAGTAGGGAGATAGTTGATTTGAGTGCACTTAGTGTTTGTTATTACTCCCTATTCACTTCCTTTCAATTTTCATATTTTTAAGAATGGTGGTTCATACTCTATAAACAATATTTAAGATTTTTAATGCCTTCAAACTAATTTCATAACCCTAACACCTCAATTTTTATCATCTCGTACATTGATTTGTGTGAAAAAATTGGTGTATGTAAGTTAAAAGAGCATGTTCATACTTTTTATGTTTTTTCTAACCTAGGGTGGTATGCATGATCATCCAAGGATATC
Organism: Torreya grandis; assembly: GCA_037957365.1. NCBI lineage: Eukaryota > Viridiplantae > Streptophyta > Pinopsida > Cupressales > Taxaceae > Torreya > Torreya grandis. The sequence goes on from JARHVA010003304.1 coordinate 953,561, forward strand.
AAAAGCATCTCATTGTACTAGAAATGAACACCATAGATTTTTGCATATAATGTTTGATAAATGTAGGGTCTCATCTTTTTGTAAATGGATTCAAAGCAAGAATAAAATACTTATGTTCACCCCCTTAGAAAATGCAAGTTAGTTTCTCCATGGAGGGTTTTAATTGAAGATATATTAAAAGTCCTCAAAGACAAATAAGTGAGGTTGATTGTTGAACTCACATATAAGCAGATAGTGATCACAAGATTGTGATTATGTAATCAATATAAGTAGAATGATAGAAGATCTTGAAATAAGTTCAAGGTTGATGATGTAGTATAATAAACCTATTTTGATATAGGGTTTAAACTGTTGGACATCATGATCAATAATAAGAAAAAATCTAGGATTGAACTTGAATTCATAGTCACTAATCCTACATGAATGTCTTATAGACTTGAGATATTGATAAATATGAAGGAGATTCAAGAAATGTGATTTCTAGGCCTAAACATGAAATAAGTCTCATTTTCTACTTGTTGATATGGTAGGACATCTTCAAACTCATTATAGGATCTAATACTTTGAGATTAGCAATCATTAATTGGAAGCAAAGTCGATTCAATGAGAAATTGGAAAATGGGGCTACTTACCTTAGTTTCTCTGAAAGAAGGATCATGCCATACACAATGTTATCTTATGGTGAATATTTATGAGGTACAAATAGGTTTGATTATGTCTTTCTTATATTCTAGGCCTATAATTCACATTTGAATATTAAAAGAAGTTTTTGGGTATAAATAATATAATGATAAGTGGACTTCAAACTCATTCATGTTTCTATTAAAAAACTTAGTGAGATATAGTGCCATTAGACCAAAATTTAACCTGGTACTTGCAAACTCCTAGTGCATTGATGGTAAGAATAAGGGCATGGTTTCAAGTCATAAGTGTGTTTCAGTCATGTATAAAATATATATAATGAACTCAATATGGAAATAGTGGAGATAAACATAGTAATTAGGCATAAATGAGCACATAAAATATTCTTTTGAATTCTTCCAAATTGTCATCTATATGTAACACATTCTGCATAGTCTATGGACTAGTCCAAGCATGAAAGGCACAAGTTGAGAAGGTAATTAGAAGTGCATGATAAATTAAACATTTTGAAACCAATATAAAATTGGTAACAACACATTCCTATGTTTTTCAAATAACTAGTAGCCTCAACCTATAGTCATAACTCAAGGTTCTTAGGTCAAACCAAAATTTTGTGCACAATCATCATAACTAAAATTTAGTCTTGAGGGTTTATAGTGTTGATAACACTAGAGAGGTGACCAAGATTTGAAAATTTGTAAATATGGTACTAATTTCCTAATAATTCACTCCTTGGTCTCTATTTTATCATATGAACAAGGGAAGTACCCTATGTTTTGTCTCAGACAGAGGGCACTACACAACCAAGACAAACTTGAAGGTATGGTACATGAATGAAGAAAGATGAAATCAAAAAGCCTTGGATGACCTTGGGATTATACATATATAATATATGGATGAAAAAAATGGTTGAAATATCCCTAAAGTCATTATATCACCCACATATGTCTATATACATAGAAAATATTATTTAGGTATACTAGGCCTATAATTAGGCCTAAAATAATAGGTGCCAAAACTCATCCATATGACCATGAGATCCTTCCAAGAATTTTGAGATATTTCATGAGAGAGTAAAAGGCTGGTATAAACCATTTTTTTATAGAGACTAACCCAAATTGACCATTTGAAAAAAAAAATCCTATCAGATCTATTTGGAATGCAAGAGAAATTTTAAAATGCCAGCTTTCTTCACTCATATCTATATCAATCACCTACATGAGACCTCAAGAAGATAAGGATATTTGAGGGGGTATTATACTCCTATTTTGTGGAATTGGTTAAGGATTTGAATGTCTAACCTTTATGAATCATCATTAAGAAACAAAATGTCTAAAAACCCTCCTAAAATCCTTGTATGGAGAAAATATCTTTGGAGATGCATCTAAAAGTGGCCAATTGGCCTTATAAGTGATTTGGGCATGTTTTTCACTATCCTAATGTCTTTGACATCAAATTGATCCATACTATTACTTATATAGACATACCAAATTCTAGGTTCTCTATTAGTTTGGTGTGTTTCATAAGTGAATATGGGGATTGATGAATGAAGATAATTGTGGGATGTGTTTAGAGACTTATCATAACTTTTTACACTAAGTTCTCACTTTGGTTGTGCATGAAAACCCTATACTAATCCATTCATTTTAGGTAGTCTGAATAAGCATAATGAGAAAATAATGTGACTACCAAGGTTGATACTAAAAAGTGTTGTCTGAGTTTCATTGAGGTCTATTTGATAGACTAAAGGACAAATAAGGTGTAATTTAGTTTCCTAACACCTATGAAATTCATCTTATTGAGTAAATATAGGTCAGTCAAGTGACAAATGTAAGAACCAAAGCTAGAAGGTTAATGAATAACTATAATCAGTGAATGACAAGTGACAAAGGAGATTTCATTAGTTGAAGAGGCATATATGACTATCACAATCATATCCCCACCTCCTCAATTTATATCTTATGTGTCAATCCATTATAAGTAAGTTCATGATAGATGAACTACTCATCATCATGAGGGTAGTTTTCATAAAAGATTGTGAATAGTTTCTATGCCAACTTGAAGAAAGTACTATGTTTTAGATTGACACATGTTAATGACATCTTCTTGACCTCTTTGCCAACTCATTTTATTTAATTATAACTAGTTTCCATGTCCTCACACCTATACTTATGACCCTTCCACTTCTATTTTTCTCTCTCATCTCATATGCATTTCAAGATAAGTGGAATGGTATAGAGAAGAATAGATTGAGGACTATTTGTATGACCTATATGTCATAATTCTATTTGAAAAATAGAGCTCTTGTTTATTGAATATGAGCAAAGATGAAGAGTGTTAATCAGAGGTCCATCATCAAGTGTTGAAGACATCAATCCAAAGGTGGATGTATTCATAGGTGTTGTTATGGTATATCAACATCTAAGGTGGTTAGAGCCTCCTTTAAAGATGAATCTTGTTAAAATTTTGGTTATTTTTTCATCTTAGCTAGATAGGTGTTGTATGACCTAGTGGGACTAAAATCTAACTAAATAAGGATTGTAGTTCCCTAATTAGTTACAATAGGTATAGATTAGATCTTGTTATTATATGATAGTATTCTAACTATAATCTCTAGTGGGTTTTTTTCTCCAAGAGGGTTTCATATGTATGTCATGTGTTATGAGCTTGATATGGCATTTTATCTCTTTCGTATTACTATGAATGATGTTTATGCTTCATGAATGCTTGCGGTAACTGATTAAGAGTTTTTAAAGATCATAATTGAGGTTAGATTATTTGGGATCACTAATTCACCCCCATCTTAATGATTATACCTCTAATAATTGGAATCGGAGTAGGTCCTTTGATAAAGGCTTAATAGCTTAAAGGTGATCCAAGGTACAATATGGGTAGTCATCAAGGAGGTTTCTCTACTAAACAAATACCAATGTTCAATGGATCTAATTATGCTTTTTGGAGTGCAAGGATGAGGACATACATTATGTCCCTAGGGTTTGATGTATATCAATCTATTCTAGATGGCTATGTTTCTCCTAGTACTCCTCCATCTAGTGCTATCGACAAGAAGTTGTTTGAAAACAATTATAAGGAAATGAATGCTATCACTTGTGGGATTTTAGAGATTGAATACACCAAAGTAATCCATTGTAAATATACTAAAGAGATATGGGAAAAAAAATAGATCGTTTGTTAAGGAGATTTAAAGGTCAATCTTGTTAACTTGTAGACTCATAGAAGGCAATTTGAAATTCTCAAGATGAATGAAGAAGATTCTATGGCATATTTTCTATGGAGAGTTGATGAGACTATGAACATCATCAGAGGTCTTAGAAAGAATATTGAAAAGGATACTATAGTTAAAAAGGTATTAAGGTCTCTATCCAAATTTTGATCCAAAAATATCTACTATAGATGAAAGTCATGATCTTACTAAGTTAAAGATGCATCAATTGCATGGCACCCTTAATACATATGAGATGAGAGTAAATGATGATATACCACCAAATAAGGAAGATACATTCAAGACAAATATGATGCCTAAGAATATTTTTCAAGGTAAAAACCCTAATGAGAATGAGATATATAAAATTAATGAGGATAAACTAATTACTTTGATTATTAGGAAATTAAACACAGGCTTAGGGAACTATAATCATAAAATAACCTTAAAATGTTTCAATTATAGAGATATAGGACATTTTTCTCTTAAGTTCCCTCATAAACATGAGAATAAATATGATGAAGATCATGGTGAAGGCCAAGATGATGACAAGAAGACATATAAGAAGAAAGGGTTCATAAAGTTTAACAAAAAGAAGAAGTCCTTTGAAACCAAAAGAGTCTCTACACCAAAGAAGATTGAAGCTCATCAAATGAGAGTGAAGATAGTGAATCAAAATATGATCATGAAGATGATGGTATTGATGAAGATGAATCTCTTTTCATGGATAAGGAAGAATTTTATCACATCAAAAGGAGCTTACTTGGAGTGAATTATATAATGATGAAGATGAGGTGGAATATGAGACTGTATTGATGAATACTCTTGAATAACTAAAGATTGAGAACAAGATAAATAAGAATATGAAATCCAAACTCAAGGACTATGAGGATAAATTTAGTGTGTTTGAGGTAAGATTATTTAAAGACTCTAGGAAGCATGAAGGTGTTGTCATGTTTCCTAATTCTAAGTTGTAATTTATGTTTGAAAGTCTAAGATCCAAAGACAAAGAAAGATCATGGTATGGTTTTGAGATTATGTCTTGAAATATGAGTTAGATAAATATGAAATCAAGGTGAATTCATTTTTAAAGTTTCAAAAAAGTTTTAATTTTTTGGATGGTCTCCTAAAGAGTCAAAAGATAGCTAGTGATAGATCTTGATTGGGTTTTAGTGAAGAGCCCAAAGTTGCTACTCAAGTTGACATGAATATAAAGAAGATCAAGGTAGATCGGTCTTTGAAGACAACTCGACAAACAAGAAATGAATGTGTTATTATAATGAATACTAATTAGATAGAATGACCTAATGACATGAGGTAAGAAAGATTTAATGGTTACTATTACACATGTAATCAATTTGGGCATAGGGTTAGATAATGTAAGAGACCTGTTAGAAATGAGTTTTCATAAGACTATGATGGGGGTCATTAGTCAAAAGGAGTGATAAAAATTAAGTGTTTCAACTATTTTAATATGGGACACTTTTCAAACTATTGTCCACATAAGATTAGAGAAGGTGAGTCCTCTTTAAAAATGGGAGGTTATTTTGTTTATCATGACAAAGGACATATTACAAGTTTCTATCCAAACACGGTAAGACAAACTATGTTTCCATCAAGGATTACTGTGTTATACAACTATGAATAGAGAGGTCACATTGCTATATTCTTTAATCAAAGGCCATAATGTCAAAATGAGTTCAATTAAGCTCCTAGAGTGCAAAGAAGAAGGAAAGTTAACACATTGAAGCCAAAAGTGACAAGTTTGATTCATGATGAGAGTTCAAGTTGAAGTAGTTAATTTGATATGGTAGAGAGTGATTATAAATTTGGAAGAGTGTCAAGGACTCTCATTATTTACTCATGATGTGAGAGGAGAGACCAAGCTCAAAAAGAAGACTAAGGTTCTGGTTGAAGCTAGTCCTAAGGTATGTATATATCCCAGTGAACATCCTACTATTAGTGATCATGTATCATTAAAATAATATTGAATTTATATACCTAGTGATAAGGTTCTAAATTACAAGGTGGATTCTTTAGATGAAAGGGTATGTCATGAATCTTTGTGGTCTCTATGTATTATTAGTCTAATTCTAGAAGAAAAGGAGAATGTTGTAGTGGTTGATCATGTTGATTCTCTTAATCCTAAGAAGAAGAGGAAGAACTAAAAGTATCAAATGACCAAGGAAGATATGGAATATGAGGATTTATGGGTAACTCTTGATTTAAAAATGTTCTAAGACATTGTGAAGTAGGGTATCTTTCTCCATGCTTATTAAGAGACATATTTTCTTATGTAGAAGCAAGTTTGTGTGCTCAATATCATAATTCTAATTAGATAAGGTCGTTGATTAAGGGGGAACAACAAGTTCATGAGTTTGATCCAGAGGCTTGTGAAGGAGCTATAGTATAGAGTTAGAATGCATGTTTTCAGGTGGCTTAATGAGATTGATTTAAATGACAAGAGGATTTTGATGCTCAAAAAGGTCTATACACTTATTTGTGATTTGTGATCTAGGTGATTTTATGGTTTGAAGGTATGTTTATACCAATTGAAGATTGTGATTTCTTATTAGTTTTCTCAAAAAAAAGAAATGTATGTTTGTTTCATAAAGAGTTTTCAAGTTGGTTGAGAACATGTTTCCTACCTAGTGAGTGGCATGAACTTTTGATTGGTGGTCCTTGTAGTAGCTTGAGAGAAAAGGATAGTTAGCATGTGTGATGGTTCTTCATGGTGTGTGGAGATATTTATATGCTCAAAAGGTGAAATTACACAAAATTATTAGGGGGAGTCCCTACCGGATGTTTCTTGATGTGTTCCATTAGATTTCTATTTTTTTGTGTATTCATTCTTCATTGGTTGCAATGGTTGGTTGAAGAGAGTGTTGGTATGGAGAAATAAAATGTTTTCAAGGAAAGAAGAGGTAGGCTCAAGGTAAGGGGATTTTGTATCAAATTTTAAAGATGGTCATTTCATATTTATGGTCTTCTTAGGTCATGAAGATTAGCTGGTGACCACTTTATCATTGTGTCAATGGGGGAAAAAGTTCCTATTATGGGAGTGCTTGAAGAGAGAGAATGTGAGTTATGTATTTTTATATGATGGTTTTTTACATTAATGAAAAAGGAGGATATTTTTGAAGAGTTATCATTAATTTCATGGTGATGTCATGGATGTTTCCTGCTGAGTGGATGAAGTGCCGTAATAGTCTATGTCATAATGAAAAAGTGTGCAATGTGTTTTTCCTTATATGCTTGAAGTATGATTGGTTGATATTATATTTTGGCATGGTTATAGATGTTCAGGGATGAGTATGGAGTATTATACATGTGAAAGAGGTCCCTAAGATGTTTTATAAGATTTTAATTCTTTAGAGAATAAGTAGAACTCATTTGGTTGTTCATAGTTTTCATCTAGACACTTTGGGTCTAGTGGTAGGAAATCTAAGTAGGATATTTGATGACATCATAATTTTCAAGCATGGATGAGTCAAGAAGATTTAGTCATATGTTTGTGATCACATTAGTCCCTACTTGTTTTACACCATATCTTAAATCATGTGATTAAACACAATCAAAGATATGTAGATGCAAAGTTGGCTACTCAAAAAGAATGTACTAATCTCCCATACTTAGCATAATTTACAAAAGGGTTCAAGTTATGCTAAGTAATGATGTTTATGAGGTCAACTTTCACACACATGGAGGTGTTAGGAAAAAATGATCATATAGGTTTGTTCATTTTCTCAAATAGTTTCTATGGGCAAATCCTCAGATCATGTAATGAAGTGCATTAAAAGATATGCTTGTGCAAAGTTAGGCTCCTAGATAGTTTGACTGTGTTCTCCCATACTTAGCCAAATTTGAATGAGGTAAGAAAGAGATGAGTATGAATTATTATGGTGGTATATCTCACATGTGTGGACATTTTAGGAGAAGGTGATCATATGGGTTTCTTTAGTTTCTTACATAGTTGATTTGCATTAAATTTTAGATCATGCACTGAAGCATGACAAAAATTATGCATGAGAAAAGTTAGTCTCATAGATAAATTACAAGCATAGTTGAATTTGTGATAGAATATTTTTAGAATAAATTTTAATGGAGATATATCTCACACATGTGAGGGTTTCATGAATAGATTGACACATGGTTGGATTCTCCTATGTGAGTAGACATATGTTCCATATTTGAGATCATGTGAGTAAGTGTATAAGAAGTTATTAAGGTTCAAAGTTGGTTACTTAGATATATTGAAATGGTCCCCATACTTAGTCAAATATGCAAGAGGTAAAGTTTAAGCAAGTCTTAAGGAGATTGATAAAGTGTATTTGCTCCAAGATGTCAAGAAGAAATAAGATGGTAAGAAGTGCATATTGTTTAAGAAATGATCAAAGGTAAAGGATAAAGATAAATGGTGAGCACATGTTTGTATATATTTATTGAATAGTACACATTACATAATAAATACCTAGGTGATCCACAAATATTGATGGTGTGTGATGACTCAACATTGAAAGATTACACAAGATGAGGTCAAATTGAATAATGTTTAACATTTGAGAATTGGTGCCTATGCATTAGAGTTCAAACAAGATCATCAGTGTGTAACTATTTTGAGTAGCATTGGAATCATAAGCAAGCTTAGTGTTTGAGGTTTAACTCTGACCATTGTCATTTAAATACTCAAATTTAATAAGGGGAAAAACTAGTGTCATGTATTTTGCCCATATCTCTCTATCTAAACAAAATTTCCTAATGCTATAAAAAAATGAAGAGGAATCCATGACACATCTAATGAACCTAATTTTAAGATCTAGAGGTCTAGATAGTCAAAGATATTAAGGTTCCAAGTTGACTATGTGTTTGTACTTGTTTTGTAAGTGACACAAGAAGAGTAATTGAGATTATGTAAATGTTGATTTGATGTTTCATGATAAATTAGATATTTTGGAGTTTTTTAGAATCCATGAGGATGTTATATGTGAATTTTAAAGGTTTGACCAATTGTATATAGTATGAACAATGCTTAATAAGTTGACTGTGTTTTCATTCATATTGTTCTTGTACACTAGGTCAATGTTTGAATTGTTTGAGCATACATAAAGGTGAGAAAAGAATAATGTGATCATTTGAGGATGTCAAATGGCACATAAATAGTGGACTCATGTATTTGAAAGTGGTCTTGTGTTTTTTATTGATGATGTGCGTGAATAGGTTTCCTTGAGATCTATAAGAGCTATGAGGGCATTATTAAAAGTAGTAGCTACTTAAGGGTGACCCATAAATGTTATGGCTTACTTATGAATATTTTTTTGAGTTATGTCAATGATATTGATGCCTTAAGGATTAAGTTATGCCTGATGGATAACCAAGATGGTGTTGATCATAAATGCTCTATAAATAGTGAAATCAAAGATGATTGTTTGAAGTTTTTATGAGAGTGACTTGGGAGATTTTTGAGAGAGGATTGTGTGTGTCATATGTGGAGAGGAGGGGTATATTTTCCTATGGATGATTTGAATATCATAATAGATTTTGGATTATTTGTATGAATTGTAAGTCAAAATTCTATTGTTAGAGTAGAGATCTTGTTGATTGAGTATGAGTGAAGGTGAAGAGTGTTAATCAAAGGTTCATCACCAGGTGTTGAAGACATAAATTCAAAAGTGGATGTGTGCATAGGTTTTTTTGTGGTAGCTCAATATATAAAAAATTTATATCCTCCTTTCAAGATGAAAATTGATAAAATTTTGGTTAGTATTCTATCTCAACTAGAGAGGTGTTGTAACACCTTATGGGATTGAAGTCTAGATAAATAAGGATTGTAGTTCCTTTATCAGTTGTAGCTAGTCTAGATTAGATCTTTCTATAATTAGATAATACTCTAATTATAGGTTTTAGTGGGTTTTATTCCCCAAAAGGGTTTCCCATGTATGTCATGTGCTATGAGCTTGATTTGGCATTGTCTCTCTTGCTCATTACTATGAATGATGTTTATGCTTCATGAATGCTTGTGGTAACTAAATAAGTGGTTGTAAAGATCATAATTAAAGTTGGATTATTTGGGTTCACTAATTCACCCCACCTATACCTCTAACACATTCAATGATTTTAAATTATTTTGTGAAAGGTACTAGAAAAAATTAAATAACATATAACATTAGGTATTGTAATGATCTCAACTATAATATTTTATTGAGAACAACATGGATACATGATATGAATGTAGTACCTTATAATTTTCATGTATGGATTAAATTATTTTATCAAGGATATATATACATTCCATCTAGATCAATAACCTTTCAAGTTTTCAAACCAATTGAGGTTGAGGACCTTTATAGACCTCATATTTAACCCTCTTCTTATGAGTTTAAAAATTCTATTCTAACAAATGAAGAACATAGATTAATACTTTAGATAATAAATGGTTACTATTGACAAAATCTAACCTTAATTCAAATTTGGATATCCCCCTATATATTCAAACTTTCTATAGGGTCTTTCAAAGTCATAAAATGGTCACATGGTCATTAGTGAATTCACATAACATGTTTTATCTTGGTCATATATATCATTTGTCTGATACACCTTTATGTCATATTTTTGGTCACTCTAGTTGAATTATATTGTTTTAAATAAAGATAAAAATGTTAAAGAGGTTATATAATGTAAAATAGTTCAAAATTTTTTAGATAAACTTTTTTGAGACTAAAATTGTGTAGGTTCAATGTATGTCCAAAAATATCAATAAAAAATAGGTAGTTTTAGGTAGTTGTACAGCCTAAGTGACACACTTGTATTTTGGGGAGGATTTAGGATGGTACTTATATATACAAATAAGTCTTTTCCATGCTTAATAATATTCAACAAGTTCAAACATGGCAAAAACTAGTCAATCTCACTCATCACTCTCTTGGACAAGGTCAAACGGGTCAACTAATTTTCACTTGGTACAAATAGTAGGGGGATAGTTGACCTGAGTTCACTTAGTGGTTGTTATTACTCCCTAGACACTTCTTTTAAATTTTAATATTTTTAGGAAAGGTGGTTCTTACTCTATGAATAATCCTTATGATTGTAAATGCCTTTAAAATGCTTGCATTACCCTTGAACCTCATTTTTTCTCATCTTTGATATTGGTTTGTGTGAACTAATTGTTGTATGTAGGTTGAAAGAGAATGCTCATAATTTTCAAGTTTTTATAACAAGTGTGGAATTTGTGATCATGCAAGGATATCAAAAACATCTCATTGTATGATCAATGAACATTATATAGGTCTGCATATAGTGTTTGATAAATGCATGGTCTCATCTTCTGGTAAATGGATTCAAAGAAAAAATAACATACCTATTTTCATCCCCTTAGAATATGGAAGTTAGTTTATTAATTGAGGGTTTGAATTGAAGATATATTAAAAGTGCTCAAATATAGGTAAGTGAGGTTAAATTTTGAACTCACATATAAGCAGACAATGACCACAAGATTGTGATTATGTAATTAATGGAAGCATAATGATAGAAGATATTGAAATAAGTTCAAGGTTGATGATGTAGTATAATAAAAATATTTTGATATAGGGTTGAGATTTCTATAAATCATAAACAATAGTAAGAGATAGTCCAAGATTGAACTTGGATACACAGTCACTAATCCTACATATATACCGTAGAGACTTAAGATATTGAGAAATATGAAGGAGATTCAAGAAATGTGATTTATAGGCCTAGCCATGAAATAGGTCTCATTTTCTACTTGTTGATATGGTAGAACATCTTAAAACTTAGTATAAGATCCAATAATTTGAGATTAGTGATCACTAATTGGAAGAGAAGTTAGTCTAGTTAGAAATTTGCAAATGTTACTACTTACCTTAGTTTCTCTGAAAGAATGATCCTACCATTCACACTATTATCTTATGGTGATGATCTATGAGGTATAGATAGGTTTGATTGTGTCTTTCTTATAGTTTAGGCCTATAATTCACATTTGAACATGAAAATAAGTTTTTGGTTCAAAACAAGAGGATGATAAGCGGACTTCAAACTCACTCAAGTTTATATTGAAAACACATAATAAATTATAGTGCCATCAGGCCAAAATTGAATCTAGTATTGGAAATTCCTAGTGTATTGATTATATGAATAAGGGCATGATTGTACATCAAATGTAAGTTAAATTCATGTATGAAATGGCCATAATGAATATGGAAATAGGGGAGATAAACATACTAATCAGGCATAAATGAGCACCTACAAGAGTCCTTTAAATTCTTCCAAATTACTACCTATAGGTGACACAATCTATAGACTAGCCCAAGCATGAAAGGTGTAAGTTGAGAAGGTAAGCAGAGGTGTATGACATATGAACCATTTTGAAAGCAATCCCAAAGTGGTAAAAACACATTCATAAGTGTTTCCAAGAAGTAGGAGCCTCAACCTATAGTCCATTTTGAAACCAATATCAAAGTGGTAAAAACACATTCATAAGTGTTTCCAAGAATTAGGAGCCTCAACCTATAGTCATAACTCAAGGTTCTTGGGTAAAACCAAAATTTTGTCTATAGCCATTAGAATTAAAATCTAGTCTTGAAGATTTATAGTGTTGAGAACTCTAGAGAGGTGACCAAGCTTTGGAAATTTGTATAAATGGTACTCATAACCTAATAAATCCATCCTTGGTCTCATTTTGGTCATATGAACAAGAAATTTTCCTCTATTTTATCTCAGATAGAGGACACTCCACAACAAATATAAAATTGAAGGTAAGGTACATGAATGAATAAAGATGATATGAAAGACCCTTGGATGACCATGGGATTAGGTCTATAATTTATTTGGATGAAAACAAGCATTAAAATGGCCATATGTCATTATATCACCCACAAGTGTCTCTATGCATATAAAATATAGTTTAGGTATACCAAGCCTACAATTAGGCCTAAACCAATAGGTGACAAAAATCATCCATATGACCATGAGATCCTTCCAAGAACTTTGACAGATTTCTTGGGAGAGTACAAGGCTATTAGGAACCATTTTTTTTATAAAGAGTAACCCAAATTGACTCTTTCTTTCTTAACTTCATATGAGACCTATTTGGAATGTAAGAGAAATCTCAAAAGGCCAATTATCTTCACTCATATCTATATTGACCACCTACATGAGACCTCAAGAAGTTAGGGATAGTTGTTGAGGTATTATACTCCAATTTTTGGAATTGGTTTAGGGGTTGAACATCTAACCTTTATGAATCATCATAAAGAAACAAAATGTCTAAAAACCCTCCTAAAATCCTTTTATAAACCCAATGGAAAAAAACATCATTGGAGATACATCTAAAAGTGGCCAATTAAACTTGAAAGTGTTTTGCGAATGTTTATAACTATCCCAATCTCTTTGACATCTAATTGATCCATACTTTTACTTGTATAGACATACTTAATTTTGGGTTTTCTATAAGTTTTGATGTATTTCATAGGTGAAAAAGGGGATTGATGAATGAAGATCATTATGGAAGGTGTTTACAAACTTATCCTAACTCGTTACACTGGGTTTTCACTTTGGTTATGCATGAAAAACCATATGTTAATCCATTCATTTTAGGCAGTCTGAATAAGAATTATGAGAAGATAATGTGACTTCCAAGGTTAATAGTGAGAAGTGTTATCTAAGTTTCATTGAGGTCTAATTGATAGATTAGAGGATAAACAAGGTCTAATTCAGTTTCCTAAAACCTATACAATGCATCTTCTTGAACAACTATAAGTTAGTCAAGTAGAAAATGTATAAACTAGAGATATAAGGCTAATGAATGACTGCAAACAATGAATGCCAAGTGACAAAGGATATTTCATCAGTTGAAGAGGCATAGATGACTATCATAATAATATCCCCACCTCCTTAGTTTAGATCATATGTGTCAAGGCCTTCTAAGATAGTTCAAGGTATATGGACTGCTCATCATCACGAGGGTAGTTTTTATAGAAGAATGTGAAGAGTTTCTATGCCAACTTGAGGAAAGTATTATGTTTTAGATTGACACATGTTAATGAAAACTTCATAACCTCTTTTCTAACTCATTTTGTTGAATTGTAAGTAATTTACAAGTCTTAACACTTCGCCTTAAGACCCTTCCACTTATCTTATTATCTCTCATCTCTTATGAGTTTTAAGATAAGGGAATGGTAAAGAGCAGAAAAGATTGAGGACTATTTATATGACCTATCGGTCTTAATTATGTTGGTAGAATAGATCTCTTGTTGATTAAATATAATCAAAGATGAAGAGTGTTAATCAGAGGTCCATCATTAGGTGCTTAAGACATAATTTAAATTATGGATGTGTTCATAGGTGTCATTATGGAAGCTTAACATGTAAGGTGGTTGTAGCCTCCTTGCAAGGTGAAACTTGTTAAAAGTCTAGTTGTTATTGTAGCTCGGCTAAATAGGTGTTGTATCATCTTATGGGATTAAATTATCACTAAATAGGGATTTTAATTTCTTGATTAGTTGTAGATGGTCTAAATTGGATCTTGTTATTATAAGACAATAGTAGAATTATAGGTTCTAGTGGGTATTGTTCCCTAAGAAGGTTTCCCATATATGTCATGTGTTTAGAGCTTGATTTGGAATTGTGTTTCTTTCTCATTGTTGTGAAAGATGTTTATGTTTCATCAATGCTTATAGTAATTGATTAAGTGTTTGTAAAGATAAAAATTAAAGTTGGATTATTTGGACTCACTAATTCACCCCCCCTCTCAGTGATTTTACCTCTAATAATTGTTATCAGAGCAGGTCCTTTGGTAAAGTATTAATAGATTGAAGGTGATACAAGGTAAATTATGGGTATTCATGAAGGAGGTTTATCTACTAAGGAATCACCAATGTTCAATAGATATAATTATTCTTTTTAGAGTGCAAGGATGAGGACACCCATTATGTCCCTAGGGTTTAATGTATGGAAATCTATTCTGGATGGTTATGTTAATATTATTACTCCTCCATCTAGTGTTATAGAAAAAAAGTTATTTGAGAACAATTCTAAGGTAATGAATTCTATCACTTGTGGTCTTTAAGGTAATCTATTATAAATATGTGAAAGAGATATGGGATAAAATGTAGATCATTTATGAAGGAGATTCAAATGTCAATCTTGTTAAGTTGCAAACTCATATAAGGTAATTTGAAAGTCTCAAAATGAAGGAAGAATATTTTGTGGCATCCTTTCTACAAAGAGTTATTACTAGGAAATTGAACACAAGGTTAGATAACTATAAGCATACAATACCCTTCAAATGTTTCAATTATGGAGAGATAAGAAATTTTAATCATAAGTTCCATCAGAAGTATGAGAAGAAATATGATGAAGAGCATGTTAAAGGCCAAGATTATGACAAGAATAAATGCAAGAAAAAAGGATTTAGAAAGTTTAACAACAAGAATTCCCTTAAAAACAAGAAGAGTCTCTACACCAAAGAAGATTGTAGCTCATCAGATGAGAGTGAAGATAGTGACTCAAAAATATGATCATGAAGATGATGGTCCTACTAAATTTGAATCTCTTTTCATGCATAAGGAAGGGAGTTACTCACACCAAAAAGAACCTACTTGGAGTGATTCAAATGATGATGAAGATGAGGTGGACTGTGAGACTGTATTGATGAATACTCTTGAAGAACTAAAGATTGATAAGAAGATTAATAATAATATGAAATATAAACTCAAGGAATATGAGGACCAATCTAGTGTGTTTGAGGCAAGATTGGTTGAAGACTTTAAGAAGCATAAAGGTGTTGTCATGTTTCTTAATTATAAGTTGGAATCTATTTTTGAAAGTCTCATAGCCAAAAAAGAAAAATTCTCAAGGTATAATTTTGAGATTGTCTCATTAAAAGATGAATTAGAGAAATATGAAAACAAGTTGAAATCATTTTTCAAGTTTAATAAAAGATTTTATGATCTAGATGGTCTCCTAAAGATTCAAAATTTAGCTGGTGATAGATCTAAATTGGGTTTTAATGAAGAGCCCAAAGTTGTTATTCAGGTCGACATGAATATCAATAAAAGCAAGGTAGATCAATATTTAAAGACAACTCATTAGATAAGGAATGAAGGTGCTAGTATAATGAAGACTAATCAGATTAGAGAAGCTAATGCCATGAGGTAATATAGATTCAATGGTTACTTTTATACATGTAATAGACCTAGACATAGAGCTAGAATATGGAAGAGACCTCTTAGAAATGAGTTTGTATGGGACTATGATGGGGGTCATTAATCAAAATGACTGAGAAAAATTAAGTGCTTGAACTATCTTAATATGGGACACTTTACAAACAATTATTCACATAATATTAGACAAGGTGAGTCCTTTTCAAAAAGGGGAGATTATTTTGTTTATCATGACAAAGGACATATTAAAAGTTTCATCCAAACATAGTAAGATAAACTATGTTTCTATCAAGGAGTATGGTGTGTTATAATTGTTTATAGAGAGGTTGCATTGCTAGATTCTAAAAATAAAGGCCATAAAGTCAAAATGAGTTCAATCAAGATCTTAGAGTGTAAGGAAGAAGGAAAGTTAACACATTGAATCCAAAGGTGACAGGTGTGAGTCATGATGAGACTATAGGTCAAAGTAATTTATTTTATATGGTAAAGAAGGATTCAAAAGTTGAAGAGTGTCAAGGACTCTCATTATTTGCTCATGATGTGAGTGAAGAGACCAAGCTCAAAGAGAATACCAAGGTGTTAGTTGAAGCTAGTCATGAGGTATGTAAGTGAACATCATACTATTGTTGATCATGTATCATTCAAAGGACATCAATTATTTGTTCTTAGTGATAAGGTTATAAAATACAAGGTGGATTCTTTAGATGAGAATGTATGTCATGAATATTTTTTATTTCCATGTATTGTCTAACCAATTATAGAAGAAAAGGAGAATGTTGTAGTGGTTAAGCATGTTTCTTCTCTTAAGCCTAAGAAGAAGAATAACTAAAAGTATCATATGACCAAAGAGGAGAAGGAATATGAATATTTGTGTACAACTCTTTATTTCACATTCTTTTAGGACATTGTGAAGTAGGGTATCTCTATCTATGATTCTTAGGAGACACATTTTCATGTGGAGAAGCCAATTTGAGAGATAAATATGATAATGCCAATTAGATAAGATCTTTATTTAAGGGGGAAAAATAAGTTCATGACTTTTCTCCAAAGGTTTGTGAAGGAACTATAGTAAATAGTTAGAATGGGGGGTTCCAGGTGGCTTAATAATATTGATGCAAATGACAAGAAGAGTTTGATGCTCAGAAAGGTCTATACATTTATTTGTGGTGTGCTCTAGGTGCTTTTGTGGTTTGAAGGTATGTTTGTGCAAATTGAATATTTTAGAGTGCTTTTTGATTAGTTTTCTCCTAAATAGCAAGGCTTGTTTGTTTCATGGAGAGTTCTCAAGTTGGTTGAGAGCATGTTTCTTATTTGTTAAGTGGCATGAAGTTTTTATTGGTGGTCCTTATAATAGCTTGAGAGGAGGCTAGTTAGCATGTGTGATGGTTTTTCATGGTGTGTGGATATTTGAATATGATAAAAAGGTGTAATTTCTCAAATTTATTAGGGGGAGTCCTTCTTAGATGTTTCTTGATGTGTTCCATCATATTTTTGTGTTTTTGTGTATTCTTTCTTCATTGGTTCTAGTGGTTGGTTGAAGAGAGTGTTGGCATGAAGCAAGAAGAAGTTATCAAGGCAAGAAGTAGGCTCCAAGTAAGGGGGATTTTGTATCATCTTTCTAAGATTGTCATATCCTATTTATAGTATTTTTAGGTCTTGAAGATTAGTTGGTGCCAACTTTATCATTGTGTCAATGGGGGAAAAAGCTCCTATTATGGGAGTGTTGTGGGAGTGCTTAAAGAGAGAGAAGGTGAGACGTATATTGTTACATGATGGTTATTGAAATTAATGAAAAAGGGGGATATTATTAGAGATTTATATATGATGTCATTATGATGTGATAGAGGTGTCTTGGTGAGTAGATGAAGTTATTTGTCTATGTGATAATAAGAAAGTGTGTAATGTGCTTGTCCTAGTATTCTTGATGTATAGTTGGTTGATATTTTGTTTTGGAATGTCTAGAGATGTTTAGGGAAGAGTATGGAGTATTTATCATGTGAAAGAGGTCCCTAAGATGTTTTATAAGGATTGAGTGCTTATGAGCATAAGTTTAATTGATCTTTTTGTTCATAGTTTTCATCTAGAAACATTGGGTCCAATGGTGGGAAATCTAAGTAGGCAGTTTGATGACATCATAATTTCCACATGTGGATGAGTCAAGAGGAGTTGTTCATACACTTGTGATAAAATTAGTCCCTATTTACTTTTCACCATATCTAAATTCATGTAATGAAATTTTGTCTAAGATATGTGGATGCAAAGTTGGCTACTCAAATAGAATTCACTAATTTCCCATACTTAGCCAAATTTAAAAAAGGGTTCAAGCAGAGCTAAGTAAGCATGCTGATAAGGTCAAGATTTGCACACATATAGGTGTCAAGATAAAATGATCATATGGGTTTGTTCATTTTTATTCCTAGTTTTTATGCATTAAACTTTATATCATGCGATGAAGTACATTAAAAGATATGCTTTTGCAAATTTGGGCTCCCAAATAGTTTGGCTATGTTCTCCCATACATAGCCATGTTTTCATGAGGCAAAAAGGATCCAAGTAGGCATTATGATGCTGGAATATATCGTATGTGTGGAATTCTCAAGAAAAGGTGATCATATGGGTTTGTTCAATTTTGTGCATAGTTGATTTGCATTAAATTTTAGATCATGTGCCAAAGTCTTGCAAAAGTTATGTAGGATAAAATTTGGTCTCCCAGATAAATTTTAAGCATAGTTGGATCTATGATAGAAGATTTTGAGAAGGCATTTTAATAGAGATATATATCACATGTGTGAGGATTTTAGGAATATATTTCCATATGGTTGGATTATCTTATGTGAGGAGATCATATGGTCCAAATTTGAGATCATGTAAGTAAGCATAGAATAATTTATTGAGGTTCAAAGTTGGATACTTAGATAGATTGCAATGGTACCCATAGTAGAATATGAAAGAGGTAAAGTTCAAGCAAGTCTCAAGGAGATTGATGGAGAACATTTTATCAAAGATGTTAGGAAGTAGTGTGATGGTAAGAAGTGAATGCTATAATTATTGAGAAAAGGTAAAGGATAAAGATCAAAAGTGAGCACATGTTCTTATAAATTGACCAAATAGTACACATTACATAATAAAGACATAGCTGATCCATAGAGATCGACAATGCATGATGAATCAACATTGTAAGATTACATGAGATGAGGTCAAAGTAATATAGGTTTTACATTTGATCATTGGTCCCTATGAATTAAACTCTAGATAAGACCATAATTTTTCAAGTTTTATTATAAATAATGCCATGAGATGTGAGCTTAGTGTTTGAGGTTTAACTATGACCGTTGTCATTTAGATATTCAAATTTAATAAGGGAAAAAAGTGTCTTATCATTGGGCCATATATTTTGATCTAAATAGAAGTTACTCATGATTTAAAAATCAAAGATGAAGAGGAATCAATGGCACATGGAATGAACCTAATTAAAATATCTTGAAGTATGCATAGTAAAAGATATTAAGGTTCTAGGTTGACTGTGTGTTTGTACTTATTTTATAAGTGACCTGAGAAGATTAATTGAGCTTATATAGATGTTATTTCGATGTTTCATGGTGAATTATCTTTTGGGGAGTGTTTTAGAATATATGAGGATGTTATGTGTTCATTTTAAATGTTTGACCAATTGTATGCAGTATGAACAATGCTTAATAAGTTGATTGTGTTTTCATTCATATTGTTTTTGTACATAAGGTCAGTGTTTGAATTGTTTGAGCATATATAAAGGTGAGAAAAGATGATTGTGATTATTTGAGGATGTCATAGTGAAAATGAGGAATGGACTCATGTATTTTAAAGTGGTCCTATATTCTTATTTTGATCAATAAAGTTCTAAATGGGTGAATAGGTTTTCATGAGACCTATAAGAGCTATGAGGGTCTTATTAAAAGGTGTAACTACTTAAGGATGACTAATATATACTATGGAAAACCTATGAAGATTGTTTTGAGATGTGTTTTGATGAGATATATTCCTTATGGGTTAAGGCATGCCTAATGTATGACCAAGATGGTGTTGATCATAAATGCTCTATAAATAGTGAAATCAAAGATTATTGTTTCTAGATTTTGTCAAAGTGACTTGGGAGATTTTTTAGAGAGGCTTATGTGTGTGAATTGTGGAGATAAGGAGAGGTATAATTCCATGTGGAAAATTTAAAGAGTATAATATATTGAGGACTATTTGTATTACTTATAGGTCATAATTCTATTCCTAGAATAGAGCTCTTGTTGAATGAGTATGAGTGAAGATGAAGAATGTTAATCAGAGGTCCATCATTAGGTTTTGAAGACATCATTTCAAATGTGGATGTGTTCATAGGTTTTATTATGGAATCTCAACATCTAAGGTGGTTAAAACCTCCTTGTAAGGTGAAACTTGCTAAAATTTTGGTTGTTATTGCATTTGAGCAAGATAGGTGTTATAGCACCTTATGGGATTGAAATCTCACTAAATAGGGATTATAGTTCCTTATTAATTTGTAGCTGGTCTAAATTGGATTTATTTATTATAAGATAGTAGTATAATGTTGGTTCTAGTGGGGTTAATTCCCCAAGAGGGTTTTCCATGTATGGCATGTGTTATAAGCTTGATCTGGCATTATCTATCTTACCCATTATTATGAATGATGTGTATGTTTCATGAATGCTTATGGTTACTGATTAATTGTTTATGAAGATCATAATTGAAGTTGGATTATTTGGGCTCACTGATTCATGCCCCCTCATTGATTATACCTCTAACACATTCAAGGATCTAAAAATATTTTGTGAAAGTTACTAGAACAAATAAAATAACATATAACATTAGGTACTATAATGGTCTCAACTACAATATTTGATTGGGAATACCATGGATTAACAATATGAATATAGTACTGTATACTTTTAATGTATGGATTAAATTATTTTATCAAGGATATATACACATTCACTTTATATCAATAACCTTTCATCTTTTCAAACCAATTGAGGTTGAGTACCATTATAGACATCATTTTCAACCCTCTTCTCATGAGTTTAAAAATTCTATTTTATCAAATGAACCACATAGATTAATACTTACTTTAGATAATAAATGGTTACTATTGACCAAATTTGACCCTAGGTCAAATTTTGTCAACCCCTCTTGTTTCCAAACAAGTTTTTGCTTTTCACATTCAAAAGGAAATGAGAAACTAAGATAAGATGGTCAAGGGTTTGTACATACTCAGATGAAGTCTTGGGCACCAAATTTAGACAGCTGAAGGAACTCCTCTTTGGTTGCAGAGGATGACACCTGTAGAAGAAAAAGACTCAAACACAGAGGTTGTTAGATAGCTAGAAAGTGGACTGCCAATCAAAAGCTTGGTCCTAGAAGTGTAAAGACTTCTTGGAGGATGACAATCCACTGATTGTTAAAAAGTAGAATATAGCTAGAAATAGAAATGAGAAAGACTGAATAAAAGAAATGAAAGCAAATGCATACATGTATGCAGCAATCTACCTTCCACAGTCACTGACGTCGGTGGTTCTACCAGCATCGGTTGGTCAAGTTTGCCGATGTCGGTTAGTCTGCCGACATCGGTGGGGGAAATGGTCAATGTGGGTCAAGGCAGTGGTCTTGGATAGGCTCTAGATGGGTTTATGGTCTATGGATGGGTTTGAGAAGGGGACTGGGTCTATTTGAATGGTCTGAGGGTCTTTTTGGAGGTCTATGCAGGGTTTTATAGGGCAAAAAGCATGGTCTGAGGAGGCAGCCAGGGAAAGGACAGGGTGATAGGGAGAAAAGGATGAGAGAAGGCTTTTCAGCCTCTCCAAGAAAAGCAAGTTGGGTCTAGGCTAACAGAGCTTGGAAATGGGTAGTAGTCTAAAAAGTAGTAACTAGAAAACTAATTACTAATAGTCTAAATAATTGAAATGAAAACATAGAGGAAATACTTACTTGTGACTACTGAAGGAGTGTTGGAAACTGGTTCTTGATGTACCTATTGTTGATGCTACTAGTGTAGAAGACCTGTTGCTGATGCTTGGTGTGTTCTTGAGAGAGAGAGAGGTTTGATTCATGTTTGGGGAAGACTAAAAGATAAGCTAATTGAAATATTGATGATCAGATTGTTGAAGATTGAAAGGTCAAATCTAAATTCTAGATGTAGAACACAGTTTTGAAGGTGACCGATGTTGGCAAAACCAAAGATGTCAGCCAACTACTGACCGACGTCGGCAGCCAAAGAATAGGAAAAAGGGCTAAAAATAGCCTTTTATCTATTCTTCCTTCTGTTGAGGTTAGCTGGTCATGAAAAAATGGTTGAAGGCAAGTTAAATGAGATGAGAGGATGAGTGGCATAAGGGAAATGGGGTCTTAAGTCATTTAAGACTTGGCATGGGGTAGTGGAGGGCATCCAAGGAAGGGTATCCTAGGAGGGGTGTGGTGTCAAGGAGAGAGAGAGAGGGAATTATTAATTCAAAATAGATAATTATTTTAAATTAATAAGACATATGTGGGTTAGGGATGGTTAGAAGTGGAATGGGATGAAGGGGACCAAGGAGGAGAGTCGACCAAGGGAGTAGACACGATTTTGGTGTCTACATTTGCCCCTTTTTGTCTTTTTGGTTGTTTTTTATGAACTACAAGACAAAAATAGGAGTAAGCTACCCCAAGTATGGGATGAGGTGTTCCCCCCTCAAAGCAGGAGTCGAGGGAAGGGAACCTGAGATCGAGTGTTGATTTGATAGAGAGATGGATAGAGAGGATGAAGAGTGAGTGTGAACACTGTAAATGGTGGGATTGCACGTATACCACACCACATGGTAGGTAGGTCAAATTGTCATAGTCAAGGGTCGAGGAGTGCCAAAATTGAAATAATCGGTCCCCAATGTTTAGTCATAGCTGATCAGGTTATTCAATCTAAGCTGTAGCTCCAATGGTCATCATGTTCCAGGTATCTCAGGCTCAGGAAGTGCTCCTGGAAAACATGAAAAAGTCAAAAGTAGTGGGGATCAACTTGCTCACAATCCAATACTTGTGAAGGTTAAAAGATGGGTTGCAGACAATTTTGCTAACCATTCGTGAGGTAGCATACATGCAAAAACAACCAAGGCAAAGTTTGTCTTGGAAGTGGTCAGAGGAGATAGTCGCGATCTCCAAGGTCATTGGTCGAGGTAGGTTGAGATAGATAATTGGTTGAATGAATGGATGGATGAAAGAATGTGTCCGAGCTAACCTCAGAAGACATCGTGTGATTTGAGTGTTGCCTGCATAGCCCTTGTGTGAAGGGCCTCAGGCCAATGTAGTTCTCCCTAAAAGGGAGGAAGAGGGTCAAAGTTATGGATTGTTTTGGTCAAGGTCAAGTCATGGTCAAAAGGATAAAAGGGTTTGTCCATTAGGCAGATTAACAAATGAGGGAGGTCAAGCTAACCCCAGAAGATGTCATGTCATCTGAGTGTTGCCTACATAGCCTTGGTCTTAGGGCCTCAGACCAATGTAGTTTAGGTGAAGAGTCAAAGTGGTTGATGATTGGTTTGGTCATGTGTTGAAATGATGAGGATAAGATGATGTTATAGCCTTTTCCATATTGTGTGATGGTGTATTTTGTAACATTGGTTGAGGGGTCTTTCATCCCTAGCAATTTTCCATATTCATGATGGATGTATGCTAAAAAATGAATTGAGTCTATTTATGCTTCAGCAAGTAATGGTTTATGCTTAACATAAACTATGTGGTCGATAGTTTCCATGTGTATTGGTGTCCATAGAAACTATGTGAAATGGACTACGCCATGTTGGTGGTATGAAAATGTTTTGGTTTGGTTTGGTTTGAGAAAATGATTTGGTTGAATGGGACCAAAGTGTGAAAAAAAAGTGAAAGGCAAATTGCTCGTTCATTGACATGAACCAGAATGATAGCATAGATAGGGGTTGTTAGAACCGAGATCCCCATTCATGCATTACGTCGTTGACCATGGGTTGTGTTAGAGAGGTAATCAAATCACTTTGACATTTAGGTGAGCTCAAAGTCCCTTGAGTAGGTGATATGATATATGAGGATAGGGTAACCCCTTTTAGTAGGGATAACCTTGCCCTTCTTTATAGGAGACCATGAGATGACTACAAGCCAAGTCCATGACCCCCCCCCCTTTTATTTTTTTTAGTAGACTGATCAATGCGGGAAGTCTACATAGAGATGTCATTTTGCTTTATGGTCATTTGTGAAGCTGATCGATGCAGGAAGCTTTTAAGAGAGTGTTGTTTATAGCAAGATTTAGTCATAGCCATCCTTTGAGGGAGTCGTCTATATTTTTGCTTTATATATTTTTGAGGTCTTTGAATAGCTATCCTTCGAGGGAGCAGTCTATTAGCTACATCAATGATGATACAACTATCCTTCGAGGGAGTAGTTTGCCTTTAGAGTTTGTGACCTTGGATATTTTGACATCCAAATTTATTTTTGATAGAATTTTGAGTCATGGACAAGACTATAAAAGTTTAAAGACTCCCTTTTATTAGAACAAAGCATTCATACTTTATAAAAGGGTTACATAGGGTTTGTTTTAGGGGAACAGGGTTGAAAGGAATGAGGATTAAGAGGACAGAGTTTCTCAAGGGATGATCTCAAGTTAAATGTCAAGTGAATGAGTACTCGACTAATAGTAGAATGGTCACAGATGCAAGACATTAAAGGGATCAGGTTCTGATAAGTCCCTAGTCCATGCTTGTGCATTATAATGTAAGGTCTGAGCCAATTAGGAGCAAACTTGCCTCATTTGCTTCTTTCCAAATTGGTCACGTGTTGGTCGATGATTAAGGAGATGGTTGACATGTTGTTTATGAAGTTGGTTGATATGTTGGGTCAAGGCTTGGTTGGTTGATGATATTTGGTCAATGTTTGGTCGAGACTGGTTGATGCTTGGTCGAATGTTTGGTTTGGTTGATGGTTGGTTGAAGGTTTGGTTGAGGCTTGGTTGAGGCTTGGTTGATTGATATTTGGTCGATGTTTGGTCAAAGTTGGTTGAGGTCATGATTAAAAGGTTGGTTGATGTTTGGTCAAGGTTTGGTCGAGGTTTGGTCAGTTGATGTTTGGTCGAGGCTTGGTCGAGGCCATGATTAAAAGGTTGGTTGATGTTGCTGGCATGGTCAATGGTTGGAATAGTCAGTATAAGGTCAAATTCCCCTAGTTGCTAGGGATAATATTTGACAGATTTAGTTGGAGAGGGTGAGATCTTGATCTACCAGGTTGGAGGCAGGAATCTCAAAATCATGAATGGTGATAGAGGACATGGTTGGTAATGATTTGATTAAAGTGGCTAATGGTTGGGGGTCATAATGTTGGACCTCCATCGATTGTAAGGCTTTGATCAAAGTTTGATGATGCTGTGGAGAGTTTTATATGAGATCATACAAAGACATCTTCATAGGGGTCATGTGGTGAGGTTGTTTCACCACGAAGTCAGGGATTGTCTTTGAGGATGTTGGTCGAGATGTGCCCAAGACAATAATCCTGGGTTTTAGTTGTGGTGAAGGCTTGGTAGATGGGGATGTCCAAGGAATAGAAACATGTCTTTTCCCTTTATCCTTTTGAGTTGGTGGGCTGGTGGTCAAGTTGACTGTGTTGATTTTAAATAATGGGGTTAAAGGCATTGAAGGGACCACAGTCTGGTGTTGAGATCTTGATTTAGGTGATGATGTTTGTGAGGCATGGGATGGTGTCAAAGATTTGGCAAAGGGGTAGTTAAGAGGCTCCTTGATGAGAAGGGTATCCTTTTTCCAATGTTGATGAATGACAGCTTTAAGAGTGCAACAACGCTCAGTGTCATGTCCCAGTGTGTGATGATAGTGATAAAATTTAGTGGTGTCGAACCAAGATGGCCTTGATCTGAGAGTTGATGAGTGGGGTGGTGAGGAGGTATGGGAAGCATGGGATGATGTTGAAATTTTATTGATAATATGGTCAAGAAGAAGCGTGTCTTTCTCCAAGCATTGGTGAATGACAACCTTGAAGGCACAACAATGCTCAGTGTCATGTCCCAGCGTGTGATGATACGCACAAACTTGAGTGTCATCGAACCAAGGGGGTTTTGGTCTGAGAGATTGGTATGGTTTAAGAGGTGGAAGACTGATGTGAGAAGACTGCAACAATTGTCGTAACAGCAAGGCATAAGAACCCACCAATGGGTCTACATGTTTTGTTGTAGTAGAGGTTGATGACTGTTGTTTTGGAGGCATAGGAGGCATTGGTCATTTTGGAGGAAATATATGTTTAATGGGTAAAGAGGATAATGGAGGCAATTTGTCTCTATGAGGTATGGGAGTAGGAAGCACCCCTATTAAGGTAGATGGATGCGAGCCCAAAATTGAAGGTAATGATGAAGGTGGGGGAGGAATTATCTGGTGTGGTTTAGTAACCTTCTTTGGTTTGGTTTGAGGGCCACTATTGTGTGAAGAAAGATTAGATATGGGGTGAACACCAAGAGATTTAATCTCTTTTGGCATGGTGGATGCCTATGTAGGTTTTGGTTCAGATGTGGATGGAGATGAATGAGATGTAGCAGTCTTAGGCAAAAGGCAAGAGAAAACTATCACTGGGTCTTCCTCGATCGAAGTGGGCGAAGAGACATGGTCTTCTCTTAGTGGAGAAGAAATGGGAGAATGTGACTCCTTAAGAGGATAGAGGGCAGGGATGATGGTGCCTTCTACTTGTGGTAGAGGAGTAGGAAGGGTATGATCCTCAATTGGTAGGAGGAAGGATGGAGGTGGGGAAAATGGCATTGGTATGGTCGAAGCCTCCTCCAATATAAGAGAGGTTGATGGAGAACTAATAGGAGAAGAAAGCTCTTTTACCTGTGGAGGAGGTTGGTCAGGGACAAGAGGCGAGACCGTGTTAACCATGCGTATATCATGCTCTTGGGAGCTATAGGCCATGGTCTGGACATTATTTTGATTAAGAGGATGGTTAGGAAAAGGTTGTTTAAAAATGTCGATGTTTTGATTGGGTGGGGCGTTCGGGTTGTCCAAGATGAGATCACCCTCTTGGACAATGTTCTTGAAGGATCAACAATTGTTGATGTCATGGCCTTGGGCATGGTGATAGTGACACAAGTCATTTTCCCTATACCACATAGGGATGGCTTTTGAAGGGTCGAATTGAGGTGGTCGAATTAGAGGGAGATTGAGGACCCCCTTCTTGACAAGTTTTTCCAAAAATAGAAGCGTATGATTCTCCAAGTGGAGTGTATTGACGTTTTATGTATCGTTGTTGGAATTGTTTGGTGATGCTTTGAGATGTTGAAGGTTGAGATTGATCAATTGTTGTTGAGGACAGTGATCTAGTGACCACAGTGTTTGCCACTCCTTTGGACTTGTAGTGGGAAGAAGAAGGTCTGAAAGAAGAAGGGTCATCAGTTTTCACATTGGTATTATGCATTTTGACCTTGTTCTCTTCAATAACATAGAGTTCAAGCTTTTGGGCCATGGTGAAAGCTTCATCGAAAGTGTGGAACATTTGAACCCATAAGGTGGATGAGATGTGCTTGGCACATTCTTGAGAAAAGAGCTCGATGAGCTTAGGTTGAGGCAAAGAGAAGGAGAGTTGGTTAATCAAGCCTCTCCAATGGGTGACAAAATTTTTTATTGATTCATCATCAAATTGCCTGATAGAGTAGAGGTCTATGACTGAGACTTTTTTGGTGATATTGATAGAAGAATGGTCAAGGAAAAGTTGGGCTAGTTGGGTGAATGAAAAGATAGAGTGACTGGTAAGAGAGTTATACCAATCAAGGGCAGGGCCAGAAAGCAACATGGGAAATGTGCGTAACAATAACGCATCGTCATGGGCTATAAGATAACAAGCATGTCTGAATGCTCATAGATGTTGTTGTGGGTCTTCCTTACTCTAGAAGTGAGTAAACTTAGGAATCTCCCACTAATTGGGATATGGTCAGATTGGGATGGAGGGATGGATGGGTTTGTTGCAAATTTGGTCATATGAAAGAGCATTGCTTGAACCAGAAATGGAAGCCTCAAGATTAGACATTTTGTCCATCAGCATCTTGATGAGATCAGCTAATGGATTAGTAGATGGGGTGCCCCTTAGGTTGTAAGACACTTAGAAGGTGCTAGAAGAGCTGTATGACATAGTCGGTTGCACTCGTATAGGCACAATATATTGATGACTAGTCATTGGGATAGATGTGGAAGCCAAGGGTGGTTATGCCATGGAGTTAGAGGGCACAAATTGAATAGGGGCCATCAAAGGTGGTTGAGGGGTGGCAGCACTAGTTTAAGGGTAGGTAGTTACTCTTGTGTTAATGGATGCAAGAGTAAGTGGGATGGAGACAACTAGATTTTGAAAAGGGGTAGAATTTTGTTGAGTAGTATGTGGTTGATGGGGGGGCAAAACCCTGATGGAAGTGGGCCCAGAAATAGAAGGAGAAGCCACACATTAAAGATAGGACATGGTCGGGTTGGTGGTTGAGGCAAAGGCTGGAGTCGTCATGGGTTGGGTAGCGGATGTTATCGATATCATTACCGCTTCACCTGAAAGGTCTCGCATTTGGTTTCTTGTGAGATAGTGTTGGAGAGCCTTAACATTGTGGTCAAGGAGTCTCTCAAAGTTTGGGTCCCATTTGGGGACAATTGAAGGTTGATTGGGAGTTGGTTGAGTAGGAGTTCATTCGGTCTTTGAATGATACTCCATTAGAAGACTAGTCATGGAGGGTAAAGGCATGGTCAACAAAAGTCTCAGTTTGACTGCATGTCAAAACCATTCAAGGCAAGAGGTCAGGTTTTAGAAATTGTGTTTTTTCAGTTTTAGAAACTTAGAATGTGGTTTTGGTAGAAAAAGGGTCAGGTTTTAAGGTTGTTGTTTGATAGGAGGATTTGGATAGTGACCAACGTCAGTTGAAAAACTGATGCCAGTGAAACAAGTTGCCAATGTCGATCAGATAATCGATGCCGGTGAGGAAAGGTTGCCGATGTCAGTGACTATGTTTTCCAAAAACTCAAAAAATTTGAAAGTTTTTGGAAAAAAAGGAAGAAAATGTCCTCACTAGCTCAAAAAACTAGATGGGAACAAAAAAATAGATGGAGACAGGTGGACCCTAAGCATTAAATCCTAAGAATCAACTTTTAGAATCATGTTGGCGTATGCCTTAGAGCGTGTTTTTGGAAAGTTGGCTTGTAGAATGGGTCCTAGAAGAGGTAGTCTAAAGTTGGTTTCAGGTCAGTTTCAGTTCTCAAGAGTTTGTGTTAGGTTTGGTACATGGCCTGGTGCTAAGGAGCAAGCTCCCCTCACTTCACAAGCCCAATGATAAGCTAGTCTCACGTAGCCAGTATATACTTCCCATAGAGATTATCCTCTGCCAGAGAACAGAGTGGGCTTTCCCCTTGGTAGTGAAGTCCAAGTGGGATTGCCGGGATGGGTAAGGTATCTGCTAGGTGATGAAATCCTAGTCAGACCTTCTCTCAGGTAAGTTAAGATGTTTGATTTTGTGCAAGTGATTTAGTTGTGTAACATAAGTGGCCTACATTTTATTCATGATGCAGTTTTAATTACTAGATGTGTGGACTAAATATGCATGCAAGTAGAAATGAGATGCAATGGATTTTAAGCCCAAGTTGAAATGTGAGTTTGGATGCAAACAAGTTGAGAAAAGGTTGAAGAGTATGAATTGACTAGTCTAAGATGTAAGAAAGAAAGAAGAAGAAGGATTCCTTTTAACCTTGATAATGGTGTCTTTTGGAAGAGAGAGAAGAAGAGAGTGCAAGAGGAAACCTAATGCACCTATATGAAAAGTAAGAAAAGAACCCAAGGAAGACCCTAGTGTCCCACCGGGCGTGCCAAAATGTTTCCAAACAAGCTTTTTCTTTTCACATTCAAAAGGAAATGAGAAACTAAGATAAGATGGTCAAGGGTTTGTATGTACTTAGATGAAGTCTTGTGCACCAGATTCAGATGGGTGAAGGAACTCCTCTTTGGTTGTGGAGGATGACACCTATAGAAGAAAAAGACTCAAACACAGAGGTTGTTAGATAGTTAGAAAGTGGACTGCCAAGCAAAATCTTGGTCCTAGAAGTGCAAAGACTTCTTGGAGGATGATAGTCCACTGATTGTTAAAAAGCACAATATAACTAAAAACAAAAATGAGAAAGACTCAATAAATGAAATGAAAGCAAATGCATATCTGTATGCAGCAATCTACCTTCCACAGTCACTAACGTTGGTGGTTCTGTCGGCGTTGATTGGTTAAGTCTACAAACGTCGGTTAGTCTATCGACATCGGTGGGGGAAATGGTCAATGCCAATCAAGGTAGTGGTCTTGGACAGGCTCTGGATGGGTTTATGGTCTGTGGATGGGTCTAAGAAGGGGTTTAGGTCTATTTGAATGGTCTGAGGGTCTTTTTAGAGGTTTGTCCAGGGTTTTATAGGGCAAAAAGCATGGTCTAAGGAGGGAGCCAATGAAAGGATAGGGTGACAGGGAGACAAGGATGAGAGAAGGATTTTTAGCCTCTCTAAGAAAAGCAAGTTGGATCTGGGCTAACAGAGCTTGGAAATGGGCAGTAGTCTGAAAAACAGTAACTAGAAAACTAATTACTAATAGTTTAAATAATTGAAATGAAAACACAGAGGAAATACTTACCTATGACTGCCAAAGGAGTGTTGGAGACTGGTTACTGATGTACCTGTTGTTGATGCTGCTGGTATAGAAGACCTGTTGTTGATGCTTGGTGTGTTCCAGAGAGAGAGAGAGAGAGAGAGAGGTCTGATTCACATTCAGGGAAGACTGGAAGATTGGCTAATTGAAATATTGATGATCGGATTGTTGAAGATTGACGAGAGGATGAGTGGGATAAGGGAAATGGGGTCTTAATTCATCTAAGACTTGGCATGGGGTAGTGGAGGGCATCCAAGGAAGGGTATCCTAGGAGGGGTGAGGTGTCAAGGAGAGATAGAGAGAGGGAATTATTAATTCAAAATAGATAATTATTTTAAATTAATAAGACATAGGTGGGTCAGGGATGGTTAGAAGTGGAACGAGATGAAGGGAATCAAGGGGGAGAGTCGACCAAGGGAGTAGACACGATTTCAGTGTCTACACCTATATATTCAAACTTTCTATAGGGTTTTTCTAAGTGATAAATTGGTCACATGGTAATTAGTGAATTCACATAACATGTTTTATCTTGATCACATATATCATTTGACTTATATCACTTTATGTCATCCTTTTGGTCACTCTAGGTGAATTCTATGGTTTTACATGAAGGTAAAAATGTTCAAGAGGTTATATAACTCAAAATATGTCACATTTTTTTAGAGAAACTTTTTTAAAACTAAACTTTTGTATCTTCAACATCTATTTTATTATTTTTGGGAATCTATTGTTTAGATCCTAAATAATAAGGGTCTAGAATAATAGGAAAAATCTAGCTTAATAGGAAAAATATAGATTTTAACATGTAATTATGTAAGTGAAATAAAAGTAAAATTATCTATTTTTGGAATAAAATGAAGGACTCTAAGGCTAGAATTTGAAGAGCAAGACTGAGACACTATGAAGAATCTAAATCTGGGTTTCATTTTTTTATTGGATAGGAGTGTCAAAAATAGGACACCCTAGTTTTTAGTGTTGTAGTCCTTCCCAATGATTTTTTTCTAAATATCTAAGGTTTTTGGATTTTGTTTGCTTATTTAATATGATCCTACATACCAAATTTTGAGGGCTAGAAATTAATAGAGCTCATTGTAGGTTCATTTTAGTATGTGGTACTTATATCTATATATACACATACAAATAATAAATACATAAAAACAAAAGGGGGAAAACTTAGTTAGGGGAAGAATGATCCCATAATCAATAACCCTTTCTATTTTGATTATTTCCTACATTAGCCCTCAAGCTACAGTCTCAAATCTGGTGCAGTTATCCCTTAGGGAGCGTGCATAATTAATGCACATGATAGATGCAAGAATAAATTTTGCTTAGGCCCTTTCTTGATCAATCATACAAGCCTATGTGTGATGAAAAGAAGCTAAGATAAACTATTGATTCATTTTTATTATGTCTAATGTGCCAAAGTAGTAAGTGATAGATATAAAATTCCTTGTGAAGTCCTTTATGTAGGACACTCATTATTTAAAATTTGGGAGTTTTATTCACATTTGGATGACATTGAAAAACTTAAGATTAAAGCAAAGAAAAGGGGTGACTCATATTGTGTGAGAAATTGATCATTGGAATTAAATTTATACTTGGAAAATAGAACCAAAAACTAGACACCTTGGTTTCAACATTATGGTCCTATTTAGGTGTTATTCGAAGGGTCCAAGACCTAAGGGATGGAATAAGCCTAGAAAGAGTGACACAAGATAGTAAGGGTTAAGTTTATAAGGTTATGGATCACTGCGAATGGTCAAAGAGGTATTTAGGATATGAAATAAGACCAAGGCAACTTAGATAAAAAGACATGGCTAGATGTGAATAATACTCATATTCTCCAGTCAGAGTCTCTTATGAAAGGACTATGAAAAGGCATGATGTGTGTGGTTACCTGATCAATTTAAGGTGTATATTTTTTCTTCCCTTTTAATCTAGTTATGCAATGAAATGAAATACTGAATTAAAATAAAGAATGAAGATGCTTACCGAAACATACCTTTATGGAGATACGTTTACTAAAAAAAGGATCCAACTTCTTGGCTAGGGAAGTAGATGGAGAACTGAATAGTGCTTGGAGAAAGAAGGAAGCACTATAATATATGTTCCCTGAACTAAATATTAATAGTTCCTAGAGAAAAATGACACCCTATACTGAATCTGAATAGTGCCTGGAGAAAGAAGGAATCCCTATAATAGATTCCCCTTGTAATAAATCTAAATAATACTTAGAAAAAGAAGGAATACCTGTAATAGATGCCCCCTGTATTGAACCTAAATAGTGCCTAGATATAGAAGGAATCCCTCTAATAGATGTCCCCTATGTTGAATCTAAATAGTGCCTAGAGAAAGAAGGAATCCTTGTAATAGATGCCCCTATACTAAATCTAAATGAGAAATGAGAACTACTTGGAGGCCCAAAACCAATGTCTATCCTCTATCCCACATAAACTCATGTAATCCAAAATGGTTGTATAGAATCTATATGTTATGAAGAGAAAGATATATCATGCCCCCACTCTAAAAAATATGAATTAGAAATGAGAAGTGCTTAGAGGTCTAAAACCAATGTCTACCCTCTATCCTACACAAACTCTTAGGTTTGAGTGATGTTATGGACCAACCACTATAGATGATCATATAGTCTAAATTGGTGATAACTTGGGTATGTTGGGTGTAATATAAAAACTTTGGTAAATTTGTAAGAAGAGAATGGCCTATCTTGCCATTCCAATCTGTATAATCCTAGATGATGAAGAACATGATCATCTATGTCATGCCCCCAAATCTAGTATGTGAGTGATGCCTCTATATAGTCTATTAATCTAGATAACCAAATACAAAATTAGCTATCGTGTCATGTCCCATGTGCAAAATAGAGATCAAAACAATGTGCTCTATACTATGCATGTAATTTTCTATCTAGTCTATACTATGTCATGTTATATGAAGCTATACATAACCCCAAATCTGATATCTAGTTTGAATTTGTATCAAAGTCACTATGAATCCATATGATCTAAACCATTATATAGCTGAGTAATTTATATATCTATAAACTAAAGGTATGCCCCTCTAAATGTCATAAGTAATTTTTAATGACCCATGTAATATAAATTACTATATATCTTGATCAATCTGAGCTAAATCTGATAGTTTTGACTATTAGAGGTGTAAGAACCATGGTGTATATAACTATGAGAGTGGATAGGTGTTCTAGGTAAGTGTAGAAATAATAATAGTAGGAATGATTCCCCACTTTTGGGGAGAGGGAAAAAAAATTTAATGAAGAGGTTTATCCAAAAGTCATGACTAATGGCATAATTCTAGGGACAAGGTTGGTATAGTTTAAATTAATTGAGAAGTTGTTTGATTGAATATATTATGTTGTTTGAAAATTAAACAAGCATTGATTGGTGAGGACCAAGTTATATAAAAGTTGAATATGCTTTTATTGGTGAGGACCAAGTTGTATAAAATTTTAATAAGTTTTTATTAGTGAGGACCAAGTTCTATGTCTAGGTATAAGAGAGGTATATAGATGTGTGTGTGACTTTACAAGATGATATGGGTGCAGATGTCATTGATCATGCATCCTTGTATTTTGTTGGTGTGCGTTCAAGTGCACATCAAAGAGGTAATAATAATGATGTATTAATATCATTTATTATGCAATAAATTTTTCTATGCCTATGAAAGTGGTTAGCCATACTATTAGCTTCATTTGTTGTAGTGGATGGTAGTAGAGTTTATGTTGCATATAGAATATATAGGGTGGTTCACAATGTTGAGATGTATGGTACTTTATTATCATGGGGTAATACTATGCTTGCCCATTTATATAGAGATCTATATAGGTTTACTCAAGAGGTGCTCAATGGTGGTCTGAGTATGGCTACTTTATTGCATTGTTGGTCCTATGAGTACATAGCGATTATGCAACCACTGGGATTAAGAGTGGTGGGTACCTCCAAAACCATATGGGGAGTAGTGGATGAGTGATTTGGCTATCTAATCTCATATGATAAACCAATATAGGATGATATATATATATATATATATATATATATATATATATATATATATACATACATTAGTGGCATAATATATCATATCGAGGCCCTATAGAGGATTCCCTAGATGGCTTGAGGATGGAAAGTAGTTGCAATACATTAGGGTCAGTTGTTGGTTACATGATCATTAGGATGGAGTATATGAGAAATTTTAGTATGAGCATGTGACTAAGTAGTTTTGAGTTCAATAGGATGTCCCTCTTATGGCATGGGTATGGTTGAGGAGTGTATGGGTATTAGTGAGAGCAAGGGCTCATGTGAAACCAACTAAGGTTTAGTTGTCACCATTACCCTTGGATATGTGAGATGTGAATATAGATATTCCTGATGTAGATGACATGAGATACACTAAGGAATATATTTCATGATGGGTTTGAAATTAGTGGCTTATATTATATCTTGTTAATGGAGTGGATGTTCCTACATATGAGGATCTTGAGCTGATCCAAATGAAAGGAGATAATTAGTAATTGTATTTGAATTATACCTAGGTTTGTGTTGTACTAGTTTGGATTTGAAAGTATATATCTAATGTAGTGTTGTAATTATTATGTCTGTGGGTGGGGTGGGAGGTGCACAGGATGAAGCACTTATTGGGGTGGGGAGGGGTGATGATGAGTTTTGGAAGACCATCATTGATTTGACACACTAAGAGCTCACATGGCATGTTCTTGATGATAGGATGGAGGAGGGTTTGATAGAGTGAGTGATGGTTATGACTAGTGTTTATTATCATTTATCTGATAGGGTTGTTATATCTATAGTTTCATATGTCAGGGTAGCAAGAGAGAGAGATGATCTCAGAGCTGAGTTGGATAGGCATAGGATGCCTCCACCTAATTATGGTGTGGTGAGTTTAAAGATTATGGATGACTATATGGATCTTTAGTGGTGATATGTAGACTTGCATGAGGAGCATGGTCAATTATTAGAGTGGAATAGTTGGTTCAAGATTATGGGACTAACACTAGAGGAGAGAGTGAGACTGATAGTAAGAGCTTGATGTTCATTCATGATTGATTATACCTTGACATGATGTATATTTTTTGAAAAAATCATGATATAAATATGGCTACTTATTTTATGTTGATAGTTATTTATCATATTATTAGATTTGAAGTGTGCTATTATATTGGTATATTCATTTTAAATTTTTTAAAATGGTTTATTTGAAATTGATATTTAGATTGTATATGTTTGGTACTTAGAATATTTTATTTAAATGCTTTGTTTATGATTTGATGTATGATGTTAGGTTTTTGATTTGTAAACAAAAATTTGATGGTCTTTTTAATTTGTAAATTGATTGGATAAATTGATTGGGTTTAATAATGGTAAAATAGGATTTGGTAAGATATAAATTTTGATAGTTGGTTTGAGATTGGTAAAGGGTTTGGATTAGTTGATTTGGTAGAATGTGGACTTTGATAGGTAGGTTTTAGGCTATAGATATTTAGAGGTAATTAGGAATGTTAGTTGTTAGTTAAGGGGATGTAAAATAGAGCTGTGTGCATATTACTTCCCCAAGAGTGGCTCAAGAATACAAATGCTAGCTATAACATTGGCTCCATCATTTCCATTCTAAGTGAAGCTTAGAAACTAAAACAAGTATGACTGTATATTGTGCTATTATATGTTGTATCACTATCTAAACCCTATCAGCCAATTAAACAAGATCCCATACTACTCATGTTGTGTAGGAATGTTCTTTATTTTTGATATTGTCTAGTGATTGCTAACTATTGTTGTGTGTGAAGATTCTACTAACTTTAACTTTATTGGTCATGCAACTAAAACTAGTGTTTAGATACTAAATAATAAGAGTCTAGAATAATAGAAACTATATAGCTTAATAGGGACAAATATAGATTTTAATAGGAAATTATTAAAGAGAAATAAAAATAAACTTATCTAAACAAATGACTCTAAGGATGGAATTTGAAG
This sequence comes from Torreya grandis, assembly GCA_037957365.1. Lineage (NCBI taxonomy): Eukaryota > Viridiplantae > Streptophyta > Pinopsida > Cupressales > Taxaceae > Torreya > Torreya grandis. The sequence goes on from JARHVA010003304.1 coordinate 990,293, forward strand.
AGTAGGACTGAGATAATATCAAGAATCTAAATCAGGGTTCCATTTTTTGATTGGATAGGAGTGCCAAAAATAGGACACCTTGGTGTATAGTGCTATATTCCTTCTTGGTGTTATTGTCTTGAGGATCTAATATTTCTAGGTTATGTTTGCCTAGTTAGTATGAGCATACATATCAAATTTTGAGGGCTAAAAGTTAACAGAGCTCATTGTAGGTCCATTTTAGTCTTCATTACCTATATCTATATACACACATACAAAAAAATAATACATCAAAAGAAAAAGGGGGAAATTTTGTGTTAGGGGAAGAATGATCAAATAATTAAAAAACCCATGTTGTTCTAATAATTGCCTACATTAACCCTCAATCTAGGGTCTTAGATCCAATGTAGTTATCCCTTAGGGAATGTGCATTATCAATGCAAAGAATAAATTAAAGAATGTAGGGAATTAGATCCAATGTAGTTCTCCCTTATATCTAATGTAATTCTCCCTTAGGGAATGTGTATAATCAATGCAACTCCTAATTTCACGTTGTTGTAGGACATTGCGAAGTAGGGTGTCTCTACCTATGCTTCGTAGAAGACATATTTTATTTTGGAGAAACAAGTTTGTGTGCTCAAGATGATAATGCCAATTAGATAAGGTCTTTGGTTAATGGGGAGCAACAAGTTTATGATTTTTCTCTAGAGGTTTGTGAATGAGTTATAATATAGAGTCAAAATGTGTGGTTCTAGGTGGTTTAATGAGATTGATGAAAATGACAAAAGAGTTTGATGCTAAGAAAGGTCTATACATTTATTTGCAATGTGATCAAGGTGTTTTTATGATTTGAAGGTATATTTGTGCCAATTGAAGACTTAGAGTGCTTTTTATCATTAATCTCTAAAAGAGTAAGGTATGTTTGTCTGATAGAGAGTTCTCAGGCTAGTTGAGAGCATGTTTCTTATTTGGTGAGTGGCATGAAGTTTTGATTGGTGGCCCTTGTAGTAGCTTGAAGGAAGGATAGTTAGCATGTGTGTTGGTTCTTCATGGTATGTGGATATTTGAAGATGATTAGAAGGTGAAGTTTCTCAAAGTTATTATGTGGAGTCCCTCTCAAATGTTTCTTGATGTGTTCTATCATATTTTTTTGGTTTTGTGTACTATTTCTTCTTTGGTTGTTGTGGTTGCTTGAAGAGAGTGTTGGCATGGAGCAAGAGGAAGTTACCAAGGTAAGAATAGGTAGGATCAAGGTAAGGGTTAGTTTATATCCTATTTATAAGATGGTCTTTTCCCATATATGTTATTTTTAGGTCTTAAAGATTATCTAGTTCTCATTTTGTCATTGTGTCAATGGGCGAGAAAGTTCATGTTATGGGAGTGTTACGGGAGTGCTTGAAGAGAGAGAGGGTGAGTTGTATATTAATATATGATGGTTGTTGACATTAATGACAAAGGGGTATATTTATTGAGAGTTATTAGTGATGTCATGATAATATCACAAAGATGTCCTAGTAAGTAGATGAAGTACCTTGATAGTCTATGTGATAATGACAGTGTGCAACGTGCTTGTCCTAGTATGCTTGAAGTATGATTGGTTGATCTTCTATTTTGGCATAGTTAGAGATGTTCATGGATTATTATGGAGTATTTATCATATGAAATAGTTACTTAAGACATTTTATAAGATTTTACTGATATTTATCATAAGTGGAATTCATCTGGTTATTTATTATTTTCATCTAGACACTTTGGGTCCAGAGGTAGGAAATTTGAGTAGGCAGTTTGATGAAATCATAATTACCACATGTTGATGAGTTAGGAGGAATTGATAATATGGTTGTGATCACATTAGTACCTATTTATTTTTCACCATATTTCAAGTTATGTAATGAAACATAGTCAAATATATGTGAATGCAAAGTTGCCTACTTAGATAGAATTCAAAAAAAAATTATACTTAGCTGAATTTGTAAAAGGGTTCAAGTAGAACTAAGTATGCATGTTGATGAGGTCATAGTTCACACACATGGAAGTTTCAAGAAAAAATGATCATATGGTTTTGTTCATTTTGGTTCCTAGTTTTTATTTGGTAAACTTTAGATCATGCGATGATGTGTGTCAAAAGATATGCTTTTGAAAATTTGGGCTCTCAGATAGTTTGACTATGTTCTCCCATACATAGCCAAATTTGGATGAGGTAAGAAATATTCAAGTAGGTATTAGTATGGTGACATATGTCACATGTGTGGACATTTTAGGAGAAGGAGATTATATTGGTTTGTCCATCTTTTCATATTTTATTTTATTTAAATTTTAGATCATGTGTTAAAGTGCGATAAAATTTATTCAAGAGCAAAGTTGGACTCCTAGAAAAATTATAAGAATAGTTGACTCTATGAAAGAATATTTTGATAAGGCATTTTAATGGAGATATATGTCAAATGTGTGAAGGTTCTAAGAATAGATTTCCTCATGGGTTGATTCTTCTATGTGAGGAGATCGCATGGTCCAAATTTTAGATCATGTAAGTAAGAACAAAATAAGTTATTATGGCTCAAAGTTGGCTACTAAAAAATATTAAAATGGTCCCCATAGTAAAATATGCAAGATGTAAAGTTAGAGGAAGTCTCAAGGAGATTAATGGAGTGTGTTTGCTCCAAGATGTCAGGAAGTAGTGAGATGGTTATAAGTTAATGTTGTTTAATGAATGAGAAAATGTAAAGGATAAAGATCAATGGTGAGTGTGTGTTCGTACATATTGATCAAATAATACACATTACATAATAAAGACCTAGATGATCTATAGAGATCAATAGTTCATGACGATTCAACTTTTTAAGATTACATGAGATGAGGTTAAAGTGACTAATGTTTAACATTTGAGTATTGGTGACTATGAATTAAAGTTTAGATAAGACCATAATTACATAATTGTTCTATGTAATGATGATAGAAGATGTGAGATTAGTATTTGAGGTTTAACTGTGACCATTATCATTTAAATATTTAAATTTAATAAGGTAAAAAAATAGTGTCTAGTCTTTGGGACAAATCTTTAAATTAAAAAAAAATCTATGTTGTAAAAAACAAGGATGAATATCACTTCATGGCACATGTAATGAACCTAATTTGAAGATATATAAGTATGTACAGTCATAGAGATTAATGTTCCAAGTTCACTATGTGTTTGTACTTGTTTTACAAGTGACACAAGAAGATTAATTGACCTTATGTAGATGTTATTTTGATGTTTCATAGTGAATTATATTTTGGAGAGTGTTTTAGACTCCATGAGGATTATATGTGTGTATTATAAATGTTTTACCAATTGTATGCAGTATGAATAATTCTTAAAATGTTGATTATGTTTTTGTTCATATTGTTCCTGTACACTAGTTTAGTATTTGAGTTGTTTGAGCATATCTAGAGGTGATAAAATATGATTGTGATCATTTGAGGATGTAAAAGGGGACATAATGAGTGGAATAATTTATTTGAAAATGGTCTTGTGTTCCTATTTTGATCAATGAAGTGACAAATGGGTGAATAGGTTTCTATGAGACCTATAATAGCTATGAGGTGCTTATTAAAAGGTATAGCTACTTAAGGGTGACCCATAGATGGTATGGCCAACCTATGAAGATTTTTTTGAGTTGTGTCTCAATGAGATATATTAATTAAAGGTTAAGGCATGCTTAATGGCTGACCAAGATGGTGTTGATCATAAATTCTCTATAAATGGTTAAATCAAAGATGATTGTTTTTAGATTTTGTGAGAGTGACTGGGGAGAGTTTTGAGAGAGGCTTGTGTGTGTAAATTGTGGATAAGAGGGGTAGATTTCCATGTGGATGAGTTTATGAGTATAACATATTGAGGACTATTTTTATGACCTATACGTCATAATTATATTGGTATAATATAACTCTTATTAATTGAGTATTGGTGAAGGTGAAGAGTGTTAATAAGAGGTCCATCATTAGGTGTTGAAGACATCAGTTTAAAGGTAGATGTGTTCATAGGTTTTTTTGTGACATCTCAAAATCTAAGGAGGTTTTATCCTCCTTTCAAGGTGAAACTTTTTAAAATTTTGGTTGTTGTTGCATCTCAGCTAGACAAGTGTTATAGCACCTTGTGGGATAGAAGTCTCACTAAATAAGAATTATAGTTCCTTGATCAGTTACACCTTATCTAAATTAGATATTATTATTATAGGATAGTAGTCTAATTTTAGGTTCTAATGGGTTTTATTCCCTAAGAGGATTTACCACATATGTGATGTGTTTTGATCTTGATATGGCATTGTCTCTCTTGCTCATTGTTATGAATGATGTCTATGCTTCATGAATTCTTTTGATAATTGATTAAGTGTTTTTAAAGATCACTATTGAATTTATATTATTTGGGATCATTAATTCATCCCACTTTCATTGATTATACCTATAACACATTCAATGATTTTAAAATATTTTGTGAAAGGTACTAGAACAAATTTAAATAACATATAACATTCGGTACTATAATGACCTTAACTACAATATTTTATTGGGAACACCATGGATACATGGTATAAATGTATTACCTTATACTTTTCATGTATGGATTAAACTATTTTATCAATTATATATACACATTATCTCTAGATCAATAACCTTGCAAATTTTCAAACCAATCGAGGTTGAGGACCATTATAGACCTCATATTTAACCCTCTTCTCATGAGTTTAAAAATTTTATTTTATCAAATGAATAACACAAATTAATACTTTAAATAAAAAATGGTTACTATTGACTAAATTTGAACCTAGGTCAGATTTTGTTTACCCCCTATATATTTAATATTTCTCTAGGGTCTTTCTAAGTCATAAAATTGTCACATGGTCATTAGTGAAGTCACACAACATGTTTTATCATGGTCATATATATCATTTGTTTTATATCCCTTTATGTCATCTTTTTGGTCAATCTAGGTGAATTGTATGGTTTTACATGAAGGTAATAATGTTCAAGAGGTTATAGAATGTTAAATATGTCATAATTTTTTAGAGAAACTTTTTTGAATCTAAAATTTTGTAGGTTCAATGTCCATCCAAGAAGATCCACAAAAAATAGGTAAGTTTAAGTAGTTATACGGATTAAGTGACACAGTTGGAAAAGAGGGAGGACTTGAAAGGCTCTTTATAAATCCCAATAAGTCTTTTCCATGCTTAATAATATTCAAAAAGTTCAAACTTGGCGAAAAGTAGTCCATCTCTCTCATCACTCTCTTAGACAAGGTTAAATAGGTCAACCAATTTACTCTTTGTATAAACAATAGGGGATAGTTGATTTCAGTACACTTGGTGGATTTTATTAATACCTATGAACTTACTTTTAATTTGCATAATTTTAGCAATAATGGTTCATACTCTATGAGTAATCCTTAAGATTATTATTTCTTTCAAACTACTTACATAACCCCAACACCTCAATTTTTCTCATCTTTTACATCAATTCATGTGAAGAAATTGGTGTATATAGGTTGAAAGAGAATTTTCATACTTTTCATGTTTTTTCTAACCTAGTGTGGCATGTGTGATCATTTAAGGATATCACAAACATGTTATTATACTAGTAATAAACACCATAGAGGTTTGCATATACTATTTGATAAATGCAGGGTCTCATCTTTCTATAAATGGATTAAAAACAAGAATAAAATACCTATGTCCACCCCCTTATAACATGGAAGTTAGTTTATCCATGGAGATTTTGAATTGAAGAGATATTAAAAGTGCTCAATGACAAAAAAGTGAGGTTGAATCTTGAACTCACATATAAGCAGATATTGATCATAAGACTGTGACTATGTAATCAAAAGAATTAGAATGATAGAAGATCTTGAAATAAGTTCAAATTTGATGATGTAGTATAATAAACCTATTTTGATATAGGGTTGAGATTTTTCGACATCATGAATAATAGTAAGAGATAGTCTAAGATTAAAATTGCATACACAACCACTAATAATACATGAAAACCATAGAACTTAAGATATTGATAAATATGAAGGAGATTCAAGAAATGTGATTTCTAGGGATAATCATGAAATAGGTCTCACTTTATACTTGTTGATATGGTAGGACACTTCAAACTCAGCATAAGATCTATTGCTTTGAGATTAGTGATCACTAATTGGAAGAGAAGTAAATCCAGTTAGAAATTTGTAAATGGGACTTCTTACCTTATTTTCTCTAAAATTAGGATCCTACCATACACAATATGATCTTATGGTGAATATATATGAGGTTTAGATAGGTCTGATTATGTATTTCTTGTAGTCTAGGCCTATAATACACATTTAACACATGAAAATAAGTTTTTTGGTCAAAATAAGAGGATGAAAAGTGGACTTAAAAATCACTTAGGTTTATATTAAAAACATTTAATGAGATTTAGTACCATCAGACCAAAATTGAACCTGGTACATACAAACTCTTAGTGCATTAATAGTAAGAATAGGGGCATGGTTTCAAGTCAAAAATAAGTTGCATTCATGTATTAAATAGTCATAATGACTTAATTATGTAAATATGGTAGATAAACATAGTAATAAAGCATAAATGAGCACCTACATGAGTCCTTTGAATTATTCATAATTTTCACCTATATATGACACAATCAACACAGTCTATGGACTAGCCCAAGCATGAAAGGTTCAAGTTGTGAACGTAAATAGAGGTGTATGATGGATGAAACATTCTTAAACCATTCGTAATTTGTTAAAAACACATTCCTAAGCATTTATAATAAGTAAGAGCCTTAACCTATAGTCATAACTCAAGGTTCTTAGGTTGAACCAAAATTTTGTGCATAGTCATCAGAACTAAAATCTATTCTTGAGTGTTTATAGTGGTGATAACTCTAGAGAGGTGACCAAGCTTTGAAAATTTGTAAAAATGGTAGTCATAACTTAGTAAATACATCCCTAGTATTATTTTTATCATATGAACAAGGTAAGTTCCCTTTGTTTTGCCTTAGATAGAGGGTACTCCATAACCAAGACAAACCTGAAGGTAAGGTACATGAATGTAGAAAGATGAAATGAGAGATCCTTGAATGACCATGGGATTAGGAATATAATTTATTTTAATGAAAACAAGGGTTATAATGTCCCTATAGTAATTATGTCACCCAAAATTGTCTATATGCATAGAAAATATAGTCTAGGTATACTAGGCCTAGAATTAAGCCTAAACTAATAGGTACCAAAACTCATCTATATGATCGTGAGATCCTTCCAAAAAAATTAAGAGATTTCATGGGATAGTACAAGGCTAGTAGGATCTAGTTTTTTATAGAGAGTAACCCAAATTGACCTTTTTTTGCTAAAATTCTTATAAGACCTATTTGGAATGCAAGAGAAAGCTCAAAAGTCCAACTTTCTTCACTCATATTTGTATCAACGACCTGCATGAGATCTAAAGAAGCTAGGGATAGTTGAGGAGGTATTATACTCCAATTTTTTATAATTCTTTTAGGGGTTGAATGTCTAACGTTTATGAAACATCATTAAGAAATAAAATGTCCAAAAACCTTCCTAAAATCCTTGTATGAAACCAATGGACAAAATATCATTGGAGATGCATCTATAAGTGTCCAATTGGCCTTTAAAATGTTTTGGGCATGTTTATCACTAACCTAGTCTCTTTGGTATCCAACTGATCTATATTATTACTTGTATATACATACTTAATTCTAGGTTTTCTATAAGTTTTTATGTGCTTGATAGGCACAAAAGGGGATCAATAAATGAAGATAATTATGGGAGGTGTTTAAAGACTTATCCTAACTAATTACACTCAATGATCACTTTGGTTGTGCATGAAAAAACCTAGCCTAATACATTAATTTTAAGAATTCTAAATAAGCACAATGAGAAGATAATGTGATGGCCAAGGTTTATAGCAAGAAGTCTTGTCTTAGTTTCATTGAGGTCTATTTGATAAACTAGAGGATAAAGAAGGTCTAAGTAAGTTACATGAAACCTCTAAAATGCATCTTCCTGAAAAACTATAGGTCACTTAAGTGGTAAATATATGAACTACATATAGAAGGCTAATGAATGACTGTAGCTAGTGAATGACAAGTGATAAAGTATATTTCATCAATTGAAGAGGCATATATGACTATCACAATCATATGTTCACCCCCTCAATTCAGATCATATGTGTCAATGCCTTATAAGGTAGTTTAAGATAGATGGACTACTCATCATCATGGGGGTAGTCTTCATAGAAGAACATGAAGAGTTTCTATGCCAACTTGAGGAAAGTACTATGTTTAAAATTGACACATGTTAATGACAACTTCCTAACCTATTTTCCAACTCATTATCTTAAATTGTAACTAATTTCTAAGTCTTGACACTTGGCCTTGTGACCCTTACACTTCTCTTTTTCTCTCTCCTCTCTTATGCATTTCAAGATAAGTGGAATGGTATAGAGTAAAATAAAATGAAGACTATTTATATGACCTATAAGTCATAATTCTATTAGAAAAAAAGTGTTCTTTTTGATTTTTTATGAGCAAAGATGAAGAGTGTTAATTAGAGGTCCATCCTTAAGTGTTGATGACATCAATTTAAAGTTGGGTGTGTTCATAGGTGTTGTTGTGGTAGCTCAACATCTAATGTAGTTTCAACCTCCTTGTAAGGTGAAACTTATTAAAAGTTTAGTTATTTTTCATCTCAATTAAATAGGTGTTGTAGCACCTTATGGGATTCAAGTCTCACTAAATAGGGATTGTATTTATTTGATCAGTTGTAGTTAGTCTAAATTATATCTTGTTATTATAGGATATTAGTCAAATTGTAGGTTCTAATGGGTTTTATTCACCAAGAGGGTTTCCCTCATATGTCATGTGTTATGAGCTTAATTTGGTATTGTCTCTCTTACTCATAGTTATGAATGATGTGTATGCTTCATGAATGCTTTTGGTAACTTATTAAGTGTTTATAAAGATCATAATTAAATTTAGATTATTTAGGCTCACTGATCTACCCCCACCCCCCTCTCAGTGAATTGACCTCTCATAATTGGTATCAGAGTAAGTCCTTTGGTAAAGGCTTAATATATTGAAGGTGATTAAAGGTATAATATGGGTAGTCATAAAAGAGGTTTATCTACTAATCAAGCACCAATGTTAAATGGACCCAATTATGCTTTTTAGAGAGTAAGAATAAGGACATACATTATGTCCCTAGGGCTTGATTTATGGAAATATGTTTTGGATGGTTTTGTTGCTCCTATTAGACCTCTATTTAGTGCTACAGATAAGAAGTTGTTTGAGAATAATTCCAAGGAAATGAATGCTATCACTTTTGGTCTTTTAGAGATTGAATACACCAAGGTAATCCATTGTAAATCTACTAAAGAGGTATGGTAAAAAATTCAAATAATTTTTAAATGAGAATCAAAGATAAAGCTTGTTAAGCTAAAAACTCACAAAAGTCAATTTGAAATTCTCAAGATGAAGGAAGAAGATTCTATGGCATGCTTTCTATAGAGAGTTGATAAGACTATGAACATCATCAGAGGTCATGGAAAGAATATTGAAGAGGATATTGTAGTCTAAAAGTTATTAAGGTCTCTATCTCTCATGTTTGATCTAAAATTATTTGGTATAGTAGAAAGTCATTATTTTAATTAGTTAAAAATGGATCAATTACATGGCACCCTTACTACATATGAGATGAGAGTAAATGATGATAACCACAAAATAAAGAAGATAAATTCAACATAGAGATGATGCCTAAGAATAAGTTTCATAGTAAGAAACACAAAGAGGATGACATATCTTACATTAATGAGGATGAACTAATTGATTTTATTAATAAGAAATTGAACACAAGCTCAGGGAACTATAAGTGTAAACTATAATTCAAATGCTTAAATCATGAATAGATAGGATACTTTGCTCGTAAGTTCCCTCATAAGCATGAGAAGAAATATTATGAAGAACATGGTGAAGGATAATATGATGAAAATAAGAATACGAGGAGAAAGAATTTATAAATTTTAACAACAAGAATAAGTCCTTCAAAAGTAAGAAGAGTCTCTACATCAAAGAAGATTGTAGATCATTAGATGAGAGTGAAGACAGTAACTCATAATATGATCATGAAGATTATGGTCCTTTCTAAATATGAATATCTATTTATGGCTAAGGAAGGAAGTCACTCACATCAAAAGGAGCCTACTTGGAGTGATTCAGATGATGATGAAGATGAGGTGGACTATGAAACTATAATGATGAATTCTCTTGAAGAAATAAATATTTAGAATAAGATTAATAATAATATGAAATCCAAACTTAAGGAATATGAGGATCAATTAAGTGTGTTTGAGTCAAGATTGGTTGAAGACTCTAGGAAGCATGAAGGTGCTTTCATGTTTCTTAATTATAAATTATAAACTATGTCTGAAAGTTTAAGAGCCAAAAAAGAAGAATGCTCAAGGTATGATTTTGAGATTATGTCTTTGAAGATGAGTTACAGAAATATGAAAGTAAGGTGAAATCATTTTTCATGTCTTACAAAATTTCTAATGATCTAGATGGTCTCTTAAATAGTCAAAAATTAGCTAGTGATAGATCTAGATTGGGTTTTAATGAAAAGCCTAAATTTTCTTCTCAAGTTGAAAAAAATATAAATAAGATCAAGGCGGATCAATCTCTAATGAAAATGTTGATGTTTAGAATTGCAGTTGTTCTTACACCAATAATGGGAAGTTTCAAGATATGAGAGTTACGACTTGAAACAACCTCCAAGTTTTTAAGAAGCTGGTCTCTTCTTTATATCAAGTGTATACTAGGAAAATGGATAGGAATTTTAACAGAAACACAAATGCAAGAAATAAAATCTAACTATGGTGATGTGCCTGAATGTAATTCAACCTTAATCTTGAGCACAGTGAGACTATATGTAAGATTCAATTACATTTAAGAGCAAACAAGTGCATGATCAATGTAAAAGATGGAAACAATAGAAACAAAGGCTCACATCATAGACTAATTTTGCAGTGATACAAAAAATATCAACAAAGGCATAGGGTTCAATCTTCTTATTTGAATTCTCTAGTCACATAACAGGAACATAAACATGCACAGTTATATAAATTTTCCAACTCAAGAAAATGGAACAAAGGAAAATGCCATTCCTAATCACAGCTCTAGAAAGTCTAAAAATATTGACAACACAACCTAGACTACTTTTGCAATGACACAGAAAGTATTAAAAAAGGCATAGGATTTAATCTTCTTATTAATTCTCTAGTCACATAAGAGGCACAAAAACATGCACAGTTACATAAACTTTCTAACATCAAAAAATAGAACAAATGCAAATGATATTCCTAGTCACAGCTCTAGAAAGTCTAAACTCTTGACAATCATTCTCTCAAAAAATTCTCTTTGGTATCTGATCCTCCTTCTATTGATCTCTGCACCCTTATTTATACCCTTGGATTCACTCTAGATTGTTTGCTTATTCCCAATCTAATGGCCCAACTAAAATCTAACTGAATTACAAGTGTCTAACATAAGATATTTCATAGATTCTAAAATACTTTGTCTTCTGGTAGTTCATTGGCTGAAATAGATCGTACCACACTCCCTTCTCTTAAACAAAAGAGGATACTTAGTTAATTCCTTGAAAACCTTCTTATTACTTTAGGAGACACCAGAAGATGACACTTGGTGTGTTCTGTAGCACCTACTGAAGACACGCGACACTTTCTGCATAACTTATACTCTTTTGTGTCTTTGCTTAGGAGTGTTCCACCTTTGACACCTGTCACAATCTCCTTCCTTGAAAATTTAAAAACATAAAAGAAAATAGGACCCACATCCTTTCTTTCTTGAGCAACTTGAAAAGGAGCATAGGGACAGGTGGTGATTTTTGGTTCCCTCAACAAAAGACATGTGGCAATCTCTGCTTTACTTAACTGGGGTTATGTGGTGGTCTCCGCTTCTTTTAGTTACCTTTTTAGAAACCTGTAGAAGGTGACATGTGGTAGTCTCCACTTTACTCTATTTATATCATAGAAACAATCGGGTCTCATTTCATATTTACACAGACATCAACACTTGGTGGCTTCCACTTGCTTCATAAACAAAACTTGAGACCCACCACAGTCTTTGCTATATCGGTGAAGTAAAACGAAGATAATTTAGATCTCACACATGGTGGATTCTACTTTCTTTAGCTAGAATACATGGCATCTTCTGTCACCTTTAGAAAATCAAATTAAAACCTTCCATGCTTGCCACTTGGCACTTTATGCCTGATCTTGATACTTAGCTTGTTGAAACCTTTCACTGAAAAGAGATGAAATGTAGGTGCCAATATGAAATGTGGATGCTGACACTTGTCATGTTTTGTTGAGTTATTATGGGACACATGGCACATTCTGTAGCCTTATTGAAATTATGAAAAGTGCCTTAGAATATGACCCTTGGCAGCTTCTGCTTGACTTTAACACTTAGACAAAATGAATCAAAAGGTAAATTAGCACCTGCGCTCTGTTTCAAAACTTCACCGTCTCGAACCAAAGTATGCAGGGATAGCTTTCTAGATCATGCACTACTGAAAATTAGAATGAAATGTAGAGTATTTTTTACTCTATAGTTATTGGTAACCCCAAGGACTTTTGAGCTTGCTCAAAAAGAACCTACAACTCCCGCATGATTAGAAATCACTAAAAAATATAGTTTTAACTAAAATGTTTCAAATAGATTCCATTTACAAGAATCTCTTTAGGTTCACCTTCCATCATTTCTAGCTCAAATTAATTTTTCTATTTACATGCCTAAATTTTATAAGGGCCAATCTGTAATGCTTCAAACTTAGTGTGTTGACCTGGTTTGGCAACCCTTGCATCCCATTTCAAAATAATTGAGCATGTTTCAAACTAGGGATTTGAAGTCCTTTTATCAAAATAGTCTTTAATTATTTTTTTATGCTTTATCAATGAATTATGTGTTACATCTCTCTTTTCTTGAACTTCTATATGTTCTATGAGTCTGACCTGCATGGGGCCATTTTCTTCAATTTCAATTTGTTTGATCAGCTGGAGAGTAGGAATCTCCAAACTTAGGGGAATTACAGCAGGTTTCCCATATATTAATTCATATGGGGACATTTTTATCACCTATTTAGGCATAATTCTATCATCCCATAGTGCTAAATTAAGCACTTTATGCCACTCCTTGTGATGATCAGCCCCTATTCTTTTGATGAGTCTAATCAGGTTCTTATTAGTTGATTATACCAAACCATTACCTGAGGGTAATAATTAGAAGAAGTTTTTAGATATATTCCATGCTTTAATGCAAAGTCAGATACTTTGGACCCTAAAAATGCTTTAGCATTAACTAAAATTATGGTGCGAGGAGCCCCAAAATGAGTAGTGATACTCCCTAGAAAATCTAGGATCACATTTTTTGTTGCTTCCTTGAGTGGCACTACCTCAGTCTATCTGGTGAAATAATTTGTGGTTATTAAGATACATTTGTGACCCATACTAGATACTAGATTTATCATTCCAATGAAGTCAAGACCCCATTGAGAAAAAGGTTCATTCATAATTATAGGACTAAGAGGCATTGCTACATTCCTTCTCATCCCCACATAATATTGACAAGATTGACATTTTTTAACCAGCTGATAATAATCTATAAATAAATTAGGCCAAAAATAACCTACTTCACTTATCTTTATAGTTGTGGTCTTTGTAGAAAATGTCCACCTGATACTCCATGATGCATTTCATGTAGTATTTTCTTAGCCTCATCCTTTTCTACACATCTTAACAATTTGCCATCAAAATTTCTTCTCAAAAGAACCTATTTAATTAAAACAAAATTAACTCCTTGCATCATATAGTATCTTCTCTTATTTTGAGGGATTTTTCTTGGGTAAATCCCATTTTTCATAAAATGAATCCTACTTGTAACCCAGGATTCCTGATCAACTTTTTGTATTCTTAATACAATTTCTTCTTTTGTTCCTAAATTTATCTCTTCAGGTATCATCTTTTCAAGCTCTTGAGTCATACATTGGCACAAACCCCTACCTATGACTAATTTAGTGGGTTTTACTTCTGCATCATATTCAAAGATCTTAGTTATCTACTTTTCTCTTTTTTTAGTAATTTCACCCTCCATGATGTATTCTTTGACACTTGGATATGGTACAAGTATCATAATGTTACTTCTTGATACTATATGCCTAAACTTTTTGAGAGATTTTACCATAACATATGTTTGTTTTTCCACAAAGTTATATTTGTTTTCATATTACCTAAGATTCCTTGAGAAAAAGGCTATTGGATGCTCTCCCTCCTGTCTATCATATTTCTGTATTAAGACAACAACAATACTGAGCTCTCTTCCATATACATACATTACAAAAGGCTTAGGAAAGTCTGGATTTATAAGTATTGGAGTTGTTGAGATAGCTTTCTTGACCTCTTCAAAGGCTTGCCTTCCTTCTGTAGTCCACTTGAAAATTAGGTCTTTTTTCAGCAAGAGTGTCACTGGTCTTACTAAGCCTACGAAGTCAAATATGAATCGACTGATGAAATTAATCTTTTCCAACAGAGATTGAATCACTTTATTATTTACTAGAAGAGGTAAGTTCATTATAGCTGCCACTCTTTATGGGTCTATGGCGACTCCTTCTTTAGATACTATATGTCTTAATAATTTGCCTTGAGGGACAACAAAGATACATTTCTTAGGATTCAAGGATATTCCAAATTCTTGACATTTTTTAAACACAACTTATAAATGATCAAAATGATTAGCAACATTCTTTAAAAAAATAGTAAGATCATCAAGATAAATCAAGATGATTTTATTTATCAGTTCCCCAAATGCAACATCCATAGCTCTCTAAAAAGTGACTCCAGCATTTGATAGGCCAAATGGCATCTTAGCATATGCAAATGTTCCCCATTTGGTAGTAAAAGTAGTCTTGTATTGGTCTTCTTTATCCAACCAAATATGATTGTATCCAGAGAAACCATCTAGCAAAGAGAATATCTCTGATCCAGCCATAGTTTGTAGAATTTGTTCCATGGAGGGAAAGGGATAGTGATCCTTCAAAGATGCTTTGTTTAGATCTCTAAAATCTACAGAAAGTCTTATATCACCATTCTTTTTTCTAACTGGTACCAGATTTGATACCTAGGTTGAGTGTTTGATTGGAAAAATTATTTTAGAATCTAAAAGTTTTTGCAACTCATCCACCATTAGAGGCTCAATCCTTGGATTTGCTAGCCTCTATTTTTGTCTGACAGGCTTAGATCCTTTATTTAGTTCTATTGTGTGTTGAATGATGTCTCTATTATATCCATGAAGGTCTTCATAGCACTAGGTTATGACTATGTCATATTTTTTTCATAATTCAATTAGCCTTTCCTTTTCTACTTAAGTTGTAGAATTTCCAACTTTTAATTTTTTTCCTTCACTCACCTCAATTTTAGAATAATTTACTTTGTTTGCTTGGAACCTTTTCTTCTCCAGGCTTACATCTTCTATATCAACAATTCTCTCTAAAGTGATTAAACCTTTAGGAAGCTTATTATTCTTTAATTGTATAATTTGATCCCCATATGCCTCTTCAATCTTTGGTTGCAATTGATCAGCAAATTCCCCTGATTGTTGTAAGAATGAGAGTACTCGAAAATCATTCTCAAATACTTGCCAATTCTCATCATTATCTAGGATAGTTGGCCTTACTATAACCTTTACTGACTCATTGTTAACTAATAGGCCAGTTGTTGGATCAAACTGTGAACCAATCTATGCCATCTTATTAGCTTCAAAATTTTGAATCTTGGGAACTAATTCAATATTAAAAGCTTCAAAATCTTATATTAAGTCCAAAATTCTATGCTTATAGGATTTCATCTTGACATACTTTGCTATTGCCTTTTCTCTAATTTGCTTTACTACTAATTTTGAATCTCCTTTTACTATCAGATTCTTTATTCCCTTTTTCTTGGCTAATAGGAGCCCATGTACTAAAGATTCATACTCAACATCATTATTAGTACAAGCAAATTGAAAATGGATAGCCCTTAATATTTTTTCACCATTTCGAGCAGTAAGACAAATTCCTACTCTAGCACCATTTTTACTTCTAGCCCCATCAAAATTTAAAGTCTAGATTTTTGAATCTTTTCAAGATTCTTGAGTAGTTGGTGTTTCTTCCCTTAAAACATTTGGTATTTCATGGTCTTCATCAAAAATAAAATAAGTGCCCAGACTAGTAGAGACATAATTTCCATATGAGTCAATTTGCATCATAGCTAACAACTAGTTATTTTCTTTTTCTTTATCATGCTTAGTCCATATTGCTTCAAAATTTTTCAAAAAAACCCTTTCTTCTTTATTTATCATAGCATGATATACATCTAATTTTCATATTGGTTCATTGGTGATGTGATCTTTTGATATTGGTTTAGATAGAATTTTCATCTTTGAACCATATTTAGTTCTTAGAATTAAGTGAGACCAGTCAAGAGACATATCTCCTCCTATCTTGGCTATAAAGTCTCTTGATAAACATAGGCCAAATACAGGAGGTATATCTATCACTACTATATCTTGATTTACAATTATATTTGGATAAGTATATAATTATAATGGGATTTGTTTAATTCTCCCTATTATTTGCACTGGTTTGCCATCTAGCTACATAACTCCTTTAGTGAGTTTCTCATATTTTATCTCTAAAGCATCTGCTATTTGCTTTGGCATTACTATAGTACTAGCCTCTAAATTTATCATTACATTGTGTAATAGTTTTGTGCCAACTATCATAGTTAAATAGAAGGGATCTGGTTTGGATTTGCTTACCTCTGGTGTAATTTTCACTAAGGCTATTGTCTACAGATGAACTGTGACTTTGAGCTTTCTTTTATCAACAAGTCCTTCAGTACATTTGGGCATTGCTTAGCTTTGAATAGCTTCTTGTAATAGTGTCCTTTGTTCAAGTATAGCTAATATGTCCCAAATTGATACTTGTCCTAGGGTCATCTTCAGTTGATCTACCACATTCATTGATCCCAAAGTTTGAATTCTTGGAAGATTAAGATATCTTGTCTTTCCTTGAACTTGTTCAAGAACTTCTTGATTGTGCACTGGTTGAAGCATTTCTTGTCTAACAGTTGTGTGTTGATGACATTGAAATGAAAGATTCTCCATAACTTCATTGTTTATAACTTTAGGCCATTCCATCATTTTTCTCTTTGATCTACTATAGGAGTCTATTTGCACCACTAGTTCCTTGAAGTAGAAACTTCATTCAAGAATACCGATTCTTCCCCTTCAACCCATGAGAATAAAGCATATTACAGAGCCATTTCTTCTTCTTGTTGTAAAGACACCCCTTGCATCTGAGATATTAGGACTGAATTTTACATACCAAAAGATTGGTAGGCTTGATTATCACTAGTACTTACATATTGTCTATCCATCCTTCTTTGCTCTACTACCTTTTGTTTTAGATTACCCATGGGACAATATCTAGGTGTATGAGCATTATTACAAGGAAAACACCAAGCATTGGTAACATCTACATAATTATTTTGGCCTGGAATAATCTCCTTATTTGAATCGGGAGGAATAGTCTATGAGGGTATAGGGACTGTAACTAATTGATTTGCTGGCTGAGGGTTATTTTGTCTTAGAGGACCCTGGTATTGGTTTGGATGAGATGAAAATTTATTTCCTTGATAGCTCTAGTATTGGGGTTTAGTATAAGTATTCTACTCTCTTTTTATATTAATCAGCTCATTAGAAAATGTACTCAAGATATTCTTGATATCATCTAGCTTAGATGACTTAGCAGGGACAATTTCTTTAGCAGGTGGTTGAGGATATGTGCACATAGACACAAGTGGGGTTATGGATTTAGGGGCTTCTTGAGGTAAGGAAATATCTAGGAACATGGGCATGGGAGGCCTTGGGGGCAACTTTCTAGCATCTATTAAACTATTCTTAGCTCTGACCACATAGTCATAAGCCTTTAGCAAAGTATGTCCTCAAAGTGACTGAATCATAATAGATATATCTAAATTCAAATATTTAAGATAAAATACTATAGCCATACCTGGTAATGGTCTAGCTATAACAGGGATTCTTTCCCAAGTCTTTTGAAATCTGGAATTGAAGTTAGTCATTACTTCTTATGGTGCCCTTTGGATGGTAATTAAATGCTATAACAAAGAAGACTTATCACCCTTTTCTTCAAATCTTTCAAAGAAAATATCTCTCATATGATCCCATGTAGATATGGTATTTGGGGTTAAAGACCGATACCATTCTAAAATCTTCCCTTTAAAATAAGTTACTAATAGTCTTATGGCCACATTTTGTTGTGTGACAACATGTATAACATAGGCATCTGATACATCTTGTAGATGTTCTTTAGGTTTTTTAAAGTCTTACCCACTGAATCTAGGTAGAGCTTTCAAGGCATTCACTAGGATAGGGTCCCAAGTGGCTGGTGGTATTGGGAGAATCAATGGACTACTAGTGTTCTAGCTTGCATAGTTTCTTGGGGGTATAGGGGCTCCCATATTTGTTCTTAGTATTGGTATAAACTGGTTGACTCTTCTTCTTGGACTAGTTACCAAAGGTGGCAAAAGAATATCTAGATTTATAGTAGATTATGATCTAGTTACTCGTCCACAGCTATGACTCCTCATAGCTCTTTGGTTCATACGATCTTGAAAAAAAACATCAAGATTGGTCCCACTGAGTGTGCCAAAAACTATTGATGTTTAAAATTGTAGTTGTTTTAACACCAACAATGAGAAGTTTCAAGATGTGGGACTTGCAACTTGAAATAATCTCTAGGTTTTTAAGAAGCTAGTCTCTTCTTTATATCAAGTGTATACTAGGAAAAGGGATAGGAATTTTAATAGAATCACAAATGCAAGAAATAAAATCTAACTATGGTGATGCACCTGAATGTAATTCAACCTTAATCCTAATCACATTGAGACTATATGTAAGATTAAATTACATTTAAGAGCAAACAAGTGCATGATCAATGTAAAAGATGGAAACAATACAAATAGAGGCTCACATCATAGACTGCTTTTGCAGTGATATAGAAAATATCAACAAAGGCACAAGGTTAAATATTCTTAATTGAATTATTTAGTCACATAAGAGGCATAGAAACACACATAGTTATATAAACTTTCCAATTCAAGAAAATGGGACAAAGGCAAATGACATTCATAATCACAGCTCTAGAAAGTCTAAAACTCTTGACAACACAGCCTAGACTCATTTCGTAATGATGCAAAAAGTATCAACAAAGGCACATGATTCAATCTTCTTATTAATTTTATAGTCACATAATAGGCATAGAAACAGAACAATTACATAAACTTTCCTACTTGAAAAAATAAAACAAAGGCAAATGATATTCCTAGTCATAGCTCTAGAAAGTCTAAACTCTTAACAATCATTCTCTTAGAAAATTCTCTCTAGTATCTGATCATCCTTTTGGTGATCTCGACATCCTTATTTATACCCTTGGATTGACTCTAGATTGTCTTCTTGTTCCCAATCTAACGGCCTAACTGAAATCTAACCAAACTGGAAGTGTCTAACAGAAGATATTTCATAGATTCTGAAATGCTTTGTCTTTTGGTAGTTCATTGGT